>SJYV01023194.1:19538-79174 GCA_006410875.1 Neotragus pygmaeus | reverse complement strand
AAAGAAACCATCAACAAAACAAAAAGATAACAGAGAAAATGAGAAACATTTGCAAATAATACAATACACAAGTGGTTAATACGCAAAAAATACAGAGCTCTTTTTATCACTCAATAACAAAATAACATATGTCCCAATTTTTTAAAAAATGAATAGAACCTAAGTAGACATTTTTCCAAAGAATATGTACAGATGTACTATAAGCCCATGGAAAGATGTTCAACTTCACTACCTCTTAGAGAAATGCAAATCACAACCCACAATATCAGCTCAAAACAGTCAGAATGGCTATGATCAAAATATCTACAGATAAATGTTGGAAAGGGTGTGGAGAAAATGGATGGAACCCTCCTAACTACTGGTGGGAATGTAATGTAAATTGATGCAGCCACTGTGGAAAACATTATGGAAGTTCCTCATAAAATTAAAAATAGAGCTACCATATCATCCAGCAATCCAACCACTGTGCATATATCTGGAATAGACAAAAGCCCTAATTCAAAAAGATATATGCACCCTAATGTTCCCAGCATCACTATTTACAGGAGCCAGGAAATGTAAACAACTCAGGTGCTCATCAAAAGATGATTGTTTAAGATGTGGAATATATATAAATATATATAATATATATATAATGGAATATTTTAAAATAATGTAATAGTCCCTTTGCAGAAACATAAATAAACCTAGGGAATATTACACTTAGTTAAATATGTCATACAGAAAGACAAATACTATTTTACTTACATGTGGAATCCAAAAACAATACAAATAAATCTATATACAAAAGAGCAAGAAGCTCTTAGATAGAAAAAATACTTTGGTTACCAAAAGAGTGAAGAAGGGAGAGGAATAAATTAGGAGTAAGAGATTAACACAAATTACTATATATTCAATATATAAGCAATAAAAAAGCACTGAATAGTTTATGATAACATATGCTGCTGCTGCTAAGTCGCTTCAGTCATGTCCGACTCTGTGCAACCCCATAGACGGCAGCCCACAAGGCTCCCCTGTCCCTGGGATTCTCCAGGCAAGAACACTGGAGTGGGTTGCCATTTCCTTCTCCAATACATGAAAGTGAAAAGTAAAAGTGACGTCACTCAGTCGTGTCCGACTCTTCGAGACCCCATGGACTGCAGTCTACCAGGCTCCTCCGCCCATGGGATTTTCCAGGCAAGAGTACTGGAGTCGGGTGCCATCGCCTTCTCCGATGATAACATATAGTGGTATATAATTGAGGAAAAGTTACTGAATCATTCTGATATGTACCTAACACAATATTGCAAATCAACTATACACAAGTAAATAAAAAGCAAAAACAAATGGGACATAATTAACATAAAAAATTTTGCACAGCAAAGAAAACCATTGACAAAACAAACAAACAAACAAAAAAACAACGTACTGAATGGAAGAAAATTTTGCAAATGACATGGCCAATAAGAAGTTAACACCCAAAATATGTAATTGGTTCATACAATTCAACTTCAAAAAAAAAAATGCTGAATAAACAAAGAGCAGAAATCCTTTCTAAAGAAGACATCAAAGATGACCAACAGGCACATGAAAAGATGCTGAATATTATTAATTATAAGATAAATGAAAATTAAAACCACAATGGAATATCACCTCAAAACTGTCAGAATGGTTGTCAACAACAACAAGAAAATACAAATGAGAAATGTTGGTAAAGATGTGGAGAAAAGGGAACTGTTGGTGGGAATGTGAATTGATGCAGCCACTACAGAAAACAAAATGGAAGTTCCTAATAAAACTANGGCACATGAAAAGATGCTGAATATTATTAATTATAAGATAAATGAAAATTAAAACCACAATGGAATATCACCTCAAAACTGTCAGAATGGTTGTCAACAACAACAAGAAAATACAAATGAGAAATGTTGGTAAAGATGTGGAGAAAAGGGAACTGTTGGTGGGAATGTGAATTGATGCAGCCACTACAGAAAACAAAATGGAAGTTCCTAATAAAACTAAAAATAAAGCTACTGTATGACTCAGCATTTGGGCTTCTGGGAATATATCTGAAAAAATAAAACATTAATACAAAAAGATACATGTATTCCAATGTTCACAGCAGCCTTATTTACAATTGCCAAGGTATAGAAGCAACCTAAGAGTCCATCAACAGATAAACGGAAAAGAAGATTTGGTGTATATATATATATATACACACACATATATGTACAATGCAATGCAACTCTGAAAGAATGAGACTTTGCTATTTGTACAACATGGATTAACATTGAGGGTAAAATGTTAAATAAGTCAGTGAGAGACAATTACAGTATGATATCACTTATGTGTGGAATATAAAAAATAAAAATGTGAGTATAACAACAACAACAAAAATAGGGGGACTTTCTTGCTTATCCAGTGGTTAAGAATCTGTCTTCCAATGCAGGGGACATGGATTTGACCTCTGGGTCAGGGAACTCTGATCACACATGCTATGGGGCAACTACGCCCAAGCATCCCAATAAAAGAAGCCCCCATTCTGAAACAAAGATTGAGTGCAGTCAAGATTTAAAAAAAAAAAAAAAGAAAAGAAATAGATTTACAGATATGGAGAAAAAACTAGTGGTTACCAGTGCTGAGAGGGAATGGAGGAGAGGCAAGATATAGGTAGGGAGTTCAGAGGTTCAAACTACCATGTATGAAATAAATAATCTACAAGGATCAATTGTGCAAAACAGGGAATATAGCCAATATTTTACAATAACCATAATGGAATATTATCTTTTAAAATTTTGAATCAGTATGTTGCACACCTGAAACTCATATAATATTGTAAATCAACTATATCTCAACATAAAAAAAGAACAAGGTGAAAGCAAAAATGAAGAAAAAGCAATCCTTTGTAGACAATAAAATTATTATCCTAATTTACATGAAATAAATTGAGATACAAAGAAGTTATAACTAGCCCAAGGTCACATAGATGGTAAATGGTCCAGCTAAGACTCCACCCCAGATAATTTGGCTCAATGGCCACTGGTTGTGTGATGTGTGGTCAGGCATTGTTGTGGAGAAAAATTGGGCACATTCTGTTGATGANTAAAATTATTATCCTAATTTACATGAAATAAATTGAGATACAAAGAAGTTATAACTAGCCCAAGGTCACATAGATGGTAAATGGTCCAGCTAAGACTCCACCCCAGATAATTTGGCTCAATGGCCACTGGTTGTGTGATGTGTGGTCAGGCATTGTTGTGGAGAAAAATTGGGCACATTCTGTTGATGAGTGCTCGCTGCAAGTGTTGCATTTTCAGTACATCTCATCGATTTTGCTCAGCATACTTCTCAGATGTAATAGTTTCACTGGGATTTGGAAAGCTATAGTGGATCAGATCAGCAGCAGACAACAAAACAGTGACCATGAACCTTTATTTTGGTGCAAATCTGGCTTTGGGAAATGATTTGGAGCTTCTTCTCTGTCCAACTACTGAGCTCGTAATTGCTGGTTGTTGCATAAAATCAACATTTCATCACATGTCACAATCTGATTGGGAAATGGTTCATTGCTGTTGCAGAGAATAAGAGAATATGACACTTCAAAATGATTTTTTTTTTAAATTTTTAGTCAGCTCATGAGGTACTCACTTATCGAGCTTTTTCACCTTTCCAATTTACTTCAAATGCCAAACAACCACAGAATGATTGGTGTTGAGATCTTTGGCAACTTCTCGTGTAGTTTTAAGAGGATCAGCTTTGATGATGCTCTCAGATGGTCATTGTCAACTACCAATGACTGGACACTACCTCTTTTGTAAAACATCTTGAACCACCACTGCACTGTATGTTCACTAGCAGTTTCTGGGGCAAATGCGTTTTGATATTGTGAATTGTCTCACTGCTTTACAACCCATTTTGAACTCTAGTAAGAAAATTGCTTGAATTTATTTTTTGTCTATCATTTCCATAGTCTAAAATCCATACAAAATACAGCAATATTCATTAACAGAAAAAAACATAAAGCAAGAAATATTCATTAAAATGATGTACAACATAACCACATTTATTTAAAAATGTATTCCAGTATCAAATGGCAAATTTCAACAATGAAAAACTGCAATTATTTTTGCACCAAACTAAGTAGAGTAGAATAAAGAATGAAACAAAATGAGGACAATCTTAGAGATTCTCTGGAATAAAATTATATGCACCAACCTTAGAATTATAAGGGTCCCAGAAGAAGAGAAAAAGAAAGGACATGAGAAAATATCTGAGGTGATTATAGTTGAAAACTTCCATAATATGTTAAAGGAAACAGCAACCCAAGTCCAGGAAGTTCAGATAATTGCATACAGGATAAACCCAAAGAGAAACATACCAAGACACATATTAATCATATTAACAAAAATTAACACAAAGAACAAATATTAAAAACATCAAGAGAAAAGCAATAAGTAACAAATAAGGGGATTCCCATAAGAGTAACAGCTGTTTAAACAGAAACATGGCAGCCCAGAAGGCAGTGGTAAGATATATTTAAAGTGATGAAAGGAAAAGAAACTTACAGCCAAGATTAGTCTACTCAGCAACTGTCTCATTCATATTCATCCAAGAGATCAAGAGCTTTACAGATAAGCAAAAGAAAATTCACCTTCATCAAGCCAGCTTTACAACAAGTGTTAAAGGAACTTCTCTATCCAGGAAACACAAAAAAGAAAAGACCTACAAAAACAAGCCCCAAATAATAAAGTAAATGGCAGAATCTTATTGTGATTTATGTCAGAGTGTGTACTGTCTATGTTTTCTTCTAAGAACTTTATACAGGAGTAAACTTTTATGATCTTGGCTTTGGCAGTGGCTAAAAATCAAAAGTAACAAGAAAAAATTGATAAATTGGATTTCATGAAATTTAAAACTTTTGAACATCAAAGAATATTGTCAAGAGAATGAGAAGACAACAGAATGGCAGTAAGCAGTTTCAAACTACATATATATATATATATATGTCTACATATATATGTCTACTATCCAAAATATATATTTAAAATTACTTGAAATTCAAAAATTAAACCAACAAAAAAAAAAGAAACAAAGAAAAAGTCCAACAAAAATGGACACAGGACTTGAATAGACACTTGTCCAAAGAAGTTATACAAATGGCCAGTAATCACACACAAAAAATGGTAAATGCCATTTATCATTCAAGAAATATAAATCTAAGTCACAGTGAGATAACACTTTATACACAGTTGGATGGCTATCATTTTAAAAATTGAACAAATGTTGGCAAGATGTNAAGTTATACAAATGGCCAGTAATCACACACAAAAAATGGTAAATGCCATTTATCATTCAAGAAATATAAATCTAAGTCACAGTGAGATAACACTTTATACACAGTTGGATGGCTATCATTTTAAAAATTGAACAAATGTTGGCAAGATGTGGAGAAAATGACACTCTTACATTGCTGGTGAAAATGTAAAAGGGGGGAAAATGTTTGGTGGTTCTTAAAGTTAAAAATAGAATTGTATAATCCAGCAATTTCACTTTTAGGCATACACACAAAACAGTTGAAAACAAGTACTCAAAAATTTTACATGAGTATTCAGAGCAGTATTATTCACAATGGCCCCAAAGTGAAAACAATCCAAATTTCCACCAATGGATGAGTGAAAAAACAAAGTGTTATACTGATATATCTATAAAATGTAAAGTTATTCAGCTATAAAATGAAATATTGATACATGCTACAACATGGATGAATGTTGAAAACTTTATCCTGAAAACATCCAGACACAAAAGGCCACATTGTAAATGATTCCATTCATGTGAAATATCCAAAGTAAGCAATTCCTCAGAGACAGAAAGTAGATTTATGGTTTCCAGTGGCTGGGGACACAGAGAAAGGGAGAGTGACTGCTTAATGATTATGGTGTTTCTCTTTGGGGTTATGCAAAATGTCTGGAACTAGATAGTGGTGCTAATTGCACAACATTGTGATTGTACTTAATGTTACTGATTAAGATGGTTAAAATGGGAAATTTTATGTCATGTGTATTTTACTATAAAAAATTAAGTACANCCAGTGTTCTTGCCTGGAGAATCCCAGGGACAGGGGAGCCTGGCGGGCTGCTGTCTATGGGGTTGCACAGAGTCAGACACGACTGAAGCGACTTAGCAGTATATATATATATATATATATATATATATATATATACACACATACACATATATTACATATATGGAATTCCATATATAATTCGTTAGAGTGATCCTTTTGGAGCAGAAAAATGTTTGTACTGATACATTTTACATGATACCATGGATTTTATTCCATCAGATGAATGACCTCAATATTTTGAGTTATTATGCTTTGTATCATTTATAAGTTACCTTAGGACTCCAAAGAGTCTAGAAGAGTATCCTCATACTGGAAACATATCAGTTTCCTTATTAAGCAAATGTAAACTGAATCTCAAATGTGTGTGTGTGTGTGTGTGTGTGTGTGTGTGTGTATGTAAAACTGCTTTTGCCAGCTAAACCAAGGTCCCCTCCACATACGCCTTTACTGATAAATTCTCCTGATACATTCTCCATGTAGATGTTTGCCTTCTCCATGAGCCTTAACCTGGGTTAACCACATATCATGTGACCAGAGGCTATAGCAAAATTGTCTTGGCCTTCTTGCTTCTCTTACACCCCTGCTTCCATTTCTGGATGTATTCCTATGTCTAGACAGTTTTTAAACAAACTTTTTATGAATCCGGACATGACTGAGTGACTGAACTGAACTGATATATATATATATATGTATGTATGTATGCACACACACAGATACACACATTGCTATCATATCACATCTTACATACTACTGTTCAATTTCATCTTCCGCATATCACTTTATCCACCATGGTGAATCACAAAGGTAGGAGAATATTATCAAGAGAAACAGGTCAGAACGCCACTGTAATCTTCATTTTCAAACCAGAATCCTTTAACTTCAGGCATTCCTCCCCCCAGGCTCTCAGCATGTTCCGACATTCATTTTAAGATTGTATTTGAGTCCTTTCCCCATGGTAGCATCATGAAATAAAATAGTGAGTTTATCTAAATTTGCTGTCAACAAAGATGTGCTGTCTGATTTGTATTTATTAAAGTAGGAAATTCAGGATAGAAGTTTGTAACATGACTTCATTCGGGAACAACTTTGAATTCAGACCTTGCAAATTCAGTGAGAAGCTGAAGAGTCCATTGGGAAAATATTAGCTTTAGAAGGAATCTTGAAGGTCTTCTAATCCAGAGTTCTACCTAATGTATAAAACTATTCTTGAACATTTCCAGCAAATGGGCTTCCTTCCATTTAAACAGCTCCAGTGAAGAGGGTATCTTCAATTTATTGCTAGAAAGTTCCTAAAAGTAAGCCAAAAATCTGACTTATTTTAAAATATGAAGTGATTTGCCCTCTGGAGCTACCCAAGTAAACGTTACCCCTCTTCTATCTGACAAGGCCTTCAATTCTTTAAAGAAAAATATCCACAACCCATCTTTAGACTAAAGCACTCTTGAAGCTTTTAAAAATTGTTCTGGGTCTATTTGTAAGTGAGTTACCATCTCGGTCACTTTTCATGTTATCTGTCCATCGTAATTGTGGCACTCTGAAATGATCCAAATCTCCCAACATGAATGATCAAGTACAGAATAAAACATTTTGAAGGACTTCTCTGTGCTGGACAGCATGCCTCTATTAATGAAGCCTGAGACTTTAGTACATTTGTGTGCTCACATGGTGGGCTCATGTTAAACTTACAGTAAATTAAAACCACTGAGTCTTCTTCACAAATGCTATTTTTAAGCTAAATAATCCTTTTCCTTTATTAACTGAAATTTTGATACAAGCACAGGACTTTACATTTTATCCTATTCAATTTAATCCTATTAAATTTGTCTATATTTTTTTCTTCATTCTACTAAGGACTTTTGGATCTTGTTAGTGACATCCAGTGCATTTATTCTGCCTTCTAATGCTATACTATTTGCCATGGGATGGGCAAGCTATACTTTCATACCTAGTCATAGAAAAATAACTTCAATGGGACAGAACTGAAGTTAGAAACCTCATGCTTACATTGACACATCATTTGACACTTTCAGTTTACTAACCCATCTACTGACCTGTTATTATGTAGCTCAAGTTACTACATTTTTGCTCTTAAGGGCATTTTGAGAAACTGCCAAATACCATGGTGAGGTACACAATGTTTATTGCCTTGTGAGGTCGCTGGGAGGCAGCTAAACAAAAAGGCAGGCATCCTCCAGAGCAGCTGAAGCACAAGTGGCCCATGTGATTGCCAATTTGGAGGCATACCATATGTATTAGGACACTGGACAGATGTACTGAAGGATAGTCTCAAATATTAGCCATAACTCAAAAGTCAGAAAGCCAAACCTCCAAATTGCAGTTTTGATAATGACAGAGTTGATTCTCACACATGCATTTTTTGTAACCTGTACCAAGGTGAACAGCAGCAGAGATGCTTCATTTAAAAACAACTAATATGTTGCCACAACACCCAGGAGGCAAGTGAGTACATAATTTATAATAAAACTTCTTTTATAAATAGACTAGTATATTTTAATAAGTTCAGGGGAGAGCAAAAGAGTCAACTGGTTCAGTACACACTTTGGAATCTCAGAATTGGGTTCAAATTTTGACTCTATCACTTAATAGCTATGAGACCTCAGAAAACCTCTTTTAGTTTATTTCCTTATTGGTAAACTGGGGAAGATAATAGTAGTACTACCTTATAGGATTGCTATGAAAATTGAACATAAGCATGAATAATTAGCTATTGTTGTCCTTCTAATCTGACAGAAACAATCATGAAATCCATGCTAGAGCTGAGTAATCAAGCTCATCAACTATTTTTTAATAATAAATTACAGCATCTTCCCTGAAATTACCTTAAATTCGCTAATCCTAACATTGGGCTGAGAAGTTCTGAAGTTGAATTTTGGAAGTGTTTAGGGAATCCAAATCTGTGCATAGATATCTCAGTATAGCTGAAGCTATATGCATCAATACATATCCATCTGATGAATAATTTTGTCTATGTACATCAGGACAAAAAATTCCTTATTTGAGAGTGACTTACTCAAACTTTGGAGGTGTTGGTTTAGAATTAACTTTTGCCAATGGTAATTAATATCAAAATGTTTAAAGCCTTGGTAAGAATGTACAACACCTGATGATGTTGTTCTTTGAGGTGGCTTCAGTCTGATGTCTGCCAAATCATTTTTCTCCTTTCTATTTTTAGAAAATTGTTTCCCCCCTAAGTTTCCTAACAGACTTCTAGGAAGACGGTAGCAATGGAACAGGTCCCCAATTCTTGCCCTTTCTCTCACAAATCAATAGAAATTACCACAGGCAAACAAAAATTGAGCAAAACCTGTACAAACAAGGGCATTCGAATCCTCAAGGAATTTCTTTAAGACATGATGTTCATGGGGCCATATTGAAAGATATCACCAATCTGAAGTTCTGTGATGTATATACAAATCAAGAAAATCCTGGCAGAAAACCACTAATACAATCTAGCTTAAAGGAGCAAGGATTGAAGGTGGGTGCAGGAAGTGAAAAAATTGGAATGGGAACCACTCATAAATTGAGGTAAGCCTGAGTAACTTCCTTTATCTAAGTCGCCCAATATATGCTTTAATAAAATAATGCCAAGTTGGGAATATAAAAATTGCCACATAGTTTTAAAAGTGTATATTTACTAAATTAAGCTGTATTATGAACATTTTCTATCAGGGCAGTCTTAGTTGTATGGCTAGAATAATAAATTCATTAGAGAATAATGTTAAAAGTCTGAATTTGAGGTATTCTTGTGGACATGAAACACAGGCCAAAGGGCTCTCCTAATACCCTAATCCCAATCCTTGGGCTAGGCTCTGACAGGAATTACTCATCTTGTTGTTATTTTGACATTGTACATGAAGAGATTTTGGAGCAGGCTGCCCCTTCTCAGAAGGCAAATTCTGTGTCTCTGACCATGGTATATCATTAAACAAGATGGTCTCAACCTGATGTGAGTCCTCATTAATAAACCAGCAGGACCTATTTCAATGTTGTATATCCATTCCCTGACTCCATCCCCAAATGGCCACATACAAGTGGTGACTATACATGACATCACACACCTGAAGTAGAGGCCAAAAGAACAAATGAGGAATGCGATCTTAAGGTGAACCATTCCTGCTGGGATTGCCCCTGAGCCTAGCTCCCTCCCCACTATTTCATCCTGCTGTATCACAAAATCAGTACTATAAACTTACACTTTAGCCATCTAGTGTAAGCTTAGGGAGGGGGTGACAACCACTTAAATAATGAAAGCATAAGATGGTTACCCAACTTTTATTGGAGGGACAGAAAGCAGGTTAGGATATACCCTTCTTATTCAATGATGAATAAATGGATAAATTATGAATTAATAGTAAATACAGAAAACCCAAAACAAAACCAGAGCCTATAAAATGAACTTGGAAGATAATGAGGAAATTATATCATGTAAGATATGGAGGAAGAACAGTATAAAAAAATTTTAAAAGAGGGAGTAGAGTTACAAATAAAAATTAATAAACTGGAAAGCAAAACTACAACAAAAAATAGCTATAATAAATTAAAGACATGGACTTTTTCAGGGAGAAAACAAAATGTATTAAAAGGAAGAGAAACATTTGGCAAGAGTAATTCCTTCAACTCCTGAAAGAATTTTACCTGCTAAATTGTCTGAGCCAGGCCTCAGAAAACATCCATCCACTTTTCCCTATGGCTATTGATTTATTGCTATTTTCTATGTTATTGGCTTATTTTTGTACTGATATGATGTGTAAAATCATTCATGTCCTAAAAATTTTTTAACTTACTGTGGAAGACTTTGTTATTATAATTACCATAAACACACAGCTTCATACAGCAGTGAAATAATAAAACACCATTTCCTCAGTTGGTGTTCTAAGCAATATTGATATGCTGAATGTTATTGTGTTTAAAAGGGATAAAGTAGTTCTTTACTCAAGTAAGTTTAGGCAACGTTGAGTTAGGCAAAAGTTTAAATAGTTTTTACTCTTTTAAACTGAAGAACATACTCCTTTTAAGAAAATAATACTAGTCAAAATTTACTTACATAATGACTGTCCAAGAGGGGCTATAGTATACAGCATTTTGCAAACTTATTAGACCGTGTCCCAGAGAAATGGCTGTTCAAAAACGCAATTTAGAATTGCTGCACCAAACATAGTCTGGTTAAAATGAGAAATAAGACAAGAATGTCACTGCCACTAATTTTTTCTTTAGCAGGAATTGTTTAACCCATGCTGTTAGAATCTGTTATAAATTTTGAAAATAATCTATCATTATAATTTTACCATTGATATGATGGATTACCAGGAAACACTCAAAAGGATCAACTGAAAACCTTTTAATAGATTTCAGTCTGCTGTCAACTTAAAACTAATCTATGAAAATACATTCTTCCCTTATAAAGCAAAAATGTACAACATGGGTAACACACTAAGAACTTCCAACTGCAGAATTGTTCCCTATATATCTGTATTACTAGGAATATATTTATTACAAATTATATGGGGCTTAAATAAATAAAACTCTTGAAGGATGTAAAAAGTGTTTTTTTTTTTTTTAATGAAGCAATATATCATGTTTCTGGAAAGCATCATATCANATTGTTTCCTATATATCTGTATTACTAGGAATATATTTATTACAAATTATATGGGGCTTAAATAAATAAAACTCTTGAAGGATGTAAAAAGTGTTTTTTTTTTTTTTAATGAAGCAATATATCATGTTTCTGGAAAGCATCATAATTCTGTACTTCTCACTATCCTATCAATTTAAGACAGTCCTAACCAAATTACCAATTTATTGGGGGGGGCGGTTATCTAGTAACTATAAAGTTCACCTGGTCATATAAACCTGTTGGAATCAGTAGAAAATTGTGAAAAATATAAAAGAGATCAAAAGGAGGATGTGCCCTAAGAGATATGAAGTCATATTTCTAACTCAGTAACTACAGGCTGGTGTACTGGGGCTACAATGTTCAGTGGTACTAAAGAGAATTCAAACAGAATAAAGTGTGTATGTGTGTTTGTGTATATATACATATATATGTATGCATGTGTGTGTGTGTGTATGTATATGTGTATATATATATATATGACATTTCAAATGGAGGGGGA
Organism: Neotragus pygmaeus; assembly: GCA_006410875.1. NCBI lineage: Eukaryota > Metazoa > Chordata > Mammalia > Artiodactyla > Bovidae > Neotragus > Neotragus pygmaeus. The sequence goes on along the minus strand of SJYV01023194.1, from coordinate 66,931 downwards.
ATGAGGACAATGAAATAAATACTAGGTAACAACAGTCTAAACTTGAGGGAAAAATGGTAAAATACCTAAATCTATACACCAAAATAATTCCAGACAGGGCAAAGGTACTTTTATAAAAAACTAAACCATTAAAATTAGAGAAATTCAGGACAAGATTTATATAATCCTGGGGTTGGGCAATCCTTCTAAACATGATCCTATGGACAGAAGGCAAAAAGAAAAAAAATTATTCATTTTTTATTTTTTTTAGTCATTTTTAATGCATTTTCCCTGTGCACAAGAGAAATAACTGATGGAGTCAAAAGGTACAGTTTTCTTTATACACAGCAGTTAAAAGTAATGCAAACATCACATGACACTTTCAGTGAAAGTTACATTTCCAATTACAAATCAAAATGCGTATTAGGATCTCTTTATGGGAGAAGCTGAGAAGGAAGTCTTAAAAAAGCACTTTCCTGGCATTACTATACTGATCCTTCAGACTGCACTAGGATTAAGATCATATACAATCAATTTGCAAATGTTGACACATCACACTGTTTTCTGTACAATTAAATGTATACTTAGAGATACCAGGATAAACATTTCTACTATATTTTAACTGAACTTACCTAATCAACATTTTCACTGAGAAGTTTATCAAAGATGCTGTAAGATTCTACAAAATTGTGAGATATACCGAGCTCCAGACATATTTCTTATATTCTTTCTCATTTTGGTTATACATATCTGCTCAGAGATTCTGCTGCAATTTATCGAGATGTACAGTTCCAATTGTGCTTACTGTACTGTGTATAAATATATCAAAAAAGATCAAATAGTATAAATCTTACAGCATTTTGCTAGCAAAAATACATGCCAAAGTCACAATAAGCAATATTGTACCACAAATTATAGAGTTTCAGTTAATCTGTTTCTGTTTTTAATATTCTCATTCTACATTAAATTACTATCATAGGCTAATGTTTAAAATGCAAATAAATTGGACATCTGTAGGACAAAACTTGTTCACCCAACTGTAAAGGTTGATTTGTTTCCAAAAATCACAATAAATGCAGAATAAAGAAGTGTTTGCATGCAACACCTTTGAGTAAAACAGCGTTGATTCTCACCATTCAAAACAGAGGAAGGGAGGGAAGAAAAGAGAGAGGGTGGGAGGGAGGAAACAAAGAGGGAGGAAAGGACTCCACCTTAAAATGCACATTAAATTTATAACTAGATAGAGTTGAAAAAATCAAACTGAAAGTAAAGCACAATTTTGTGTGTGTTTAAAGATTTAAGAGCCATTATCAAAAATAAGATACATTTTTTCAAGGTACAGAAATGTAATTATGATGGCTGGGAGCCCAGCAGCCTCTCAATGGCTGCATTGATGTCGCCTCCTGTTGCTATTAGAGCCTGCAAGTTTGCTTCCCGGTTTAAGAAGCCCATTGCGTTGAGCTGTTCCAGTTGTTGTTGAAATCTGACTTCTGGATTTGGCAGCTGCGGAGGATTTGCACCAGCCAGAGCCTGCACCATTTGCTGAATGAACTGCTGGTTGGGTCCAGATTCCGATATTGGGCTCGTGGTTTCACTGGGTGCAGCGCTAGACACAGTAGGCCCAGGGGGGGCGCCTGTGCCAGTCGAGCCAGGGGGACCTGCAGGGCCAGTGGGTCCTATGGGCCCAATGGGGCCTATGGGAGTAAACGGGACTATGGGGCCAATGGGGCCTATGGGTGTGACTGGGCCTACAGGGCCTATAGCGGTTCCCAGCACCCCCACCCCCACACCTGGAGTGAAGCTTGGAATGAGGCCAGGAGCTTCAGTGGCTAATGTCTGTAGCCCCTGCTGGATCTGCATTAAAGCCTGCATTGCTCTTGGGTTTGACATGGCTGATAGCGTCTCCGGATTCTGCATCTGCTGTAGGAAAGTAGGGAGCTGTGGACGCATCTGCTCCTGCAGCTGAGGATTTGTAGTAAACACAGGGCTATTCAGCATCATCTGTGCAGCCAAATCTGGATTCTGGCTCAGAGACTGCATCATGCTTCTCATATATGGTGCAGACAGCATATTCTGGATCAGCTGGGGGTTTTCGGTTATCTGTTGCAGCAAGCTCTGCATTCCTGGGGTGCTGAAGATACTGGCGACATAATTGGCTGCAGCCACTGTGTTTCCGGTAGCACTGCTGGAGCTACTGCCAGATCCACTGCCACTGCTAGTTGTTGTGCTAGTGGTCGCAGAACTCTGGGTAGCCGGTGGTGGCGCCCATGGATTGGGTAGTGGATCACGATTTTCTGTGCGGGAAGGTTGTGTACCTTCCCCAGAGGAGGAACTGCTCCCCACCGAGGCAAATGGGTTACCCCCAAACTGCTCTTGTGCGGCATTCAGCATGGGTTCTTGAATGTCAGTGTACATGCGCCGTAAGGCATTGTAGCCACCTGGGATGCTTTCAAGATTGCTGAGAGCCAGGTCTTGATTTCTCATCATTTCCTGCATCATAGCTGGATTCCTGGCAATTTCAAGGGTCTGCCTCATTATATCTGGGTTGTTTAGCAGGTGACTGATTTCTGGGTTTCTCTGAATCAACTGCTGCATCTGTGGATTGGCCATAATGAGCTGCCTCATCAGATCAGGATTCGAAAGCATGCTCTGAACAAAGGGATTTTCCATGATTTGGATCATCATCTCAGGGCTGGACAAGAGCTGCTGCTGCATTTGGTTCTGGAGCTCAGAGAAGTTAGTCGAGCTCAAGCCGAGGCTGCTAAGGCCTGCAAGTCCTCCAAGACTCCCCAACCCAAACGGGTTGCTATTTGTGGAAATAGGTGTGGAGTTACTCCTGGGAGTCGACGCGGTGGTAGTATTAGTTCCCGCGGCATTACTAGGCTGTGTGGACTGGCCCTGAGGTCGGTTCTGGCTTTTGATGACAAGGTGAACAGTCAGTCCATCATGGATGCCATGTTGGATCAAGGTATCCTGATCTTTTAAGATTTTTCCGGCAAAAATCAGCACTAACTGATCCGTTTGGGATTTGAAGCGTTTCGAAATCGCTTCCTTAAACTGCTGGACTGAGCTGTTCTCGGGCACTGCGAACTCCTCTTTCTCTTTGGGGGTCTTCACAGTGACTTTGATGATTTTGGGCTCGGCCTGGGTAGAGGCTGGGCCTTGGGCCGCAGCAGAGCCGCGGGACGGGCGCGCGGGGCCGCTGCTCTCGCCATTCTCAGCCATGGCGGCCGCGGTGACGCAGGCAGTCAGGGAAGGCGCCGGCAGGCGAGAGAGAGAGAGAGGAAAGAAGGAGGCACTGCCACAGCAGGTTGGGCCGGACCGGGCGGGGAGCGCGGAGCACGGTACCTCTGTGTTGAAGGCTGCGGATCACTGGTCCTCCGGTGAAAAGAAGGCTCCGTGTAGGCCGCGGGCCGCGGTATCGGCTCTCCAGTCTCTGGGCCGCCGCCGCCGCCGCCGCCGCCACCGCCGCCGCCGCCGCCGGGCCGCCGTGTGATCCCACCGCGCGCTCTCCCAGCAGCTTCTGCAACTGCTCCGCCCGCTCCTCCCCGCCCCTTCCCCTCCCCCAGCTCCGCGCTCTCCTCGCCGCTGCTCCCTCTACTGAGGCGGCGCCAGGCCCAGAATGATAGATGCAACTTGGTCAAAATTAAAAACTTATGTAGTAAGAAAAGAAAATGAGAGAGATAAACAGAGAGAAAGAAACGAAAGGACAACAGTGGACAAGCGAAAAGAGAGGGAAAGAGAGAGGAAGGGAAGCCAGCTTCTATAAAAGACATTAAAAGCTAATGGAAAAACATATATATACATATATATATATATTCCATTAGGCAGTAAAGCGAACAGGTGAAAGCCTGAATCGAACCGACCCCAATTAAAAGATCAAAAATGAAAAATAAAGAGCACTGACAAAGCAAAAAGGGAAAGCTGAACACTATCCTTAGAAGGAAAGAGGACTGGGCAGGAACCTGCATTTTACAAAAGAAATGCAAATGGCCAATGGGCATATGAAAGAATGATTAAGCTCACTGGCAATCAAAGAAATTCAAATTAAAACAATGAGATTCTTCTTCTGTCTTATATTGGAAAAGATGAAAAATAATAATAAGCCTTATCTTCAGGAGTGAGAGAGAGAACTGAGAAAATGTCCTCTAATGTTAATTTTGAAGTGTAGGTTATTATTAGGCAATTTTAACATATATATCAATATTTTAAATATTTCCACTTTTATTTGGAAGTGCCTCATTTAGAGACCTCACCTATGAAAATAATTGGATAAAGATGCAAAAATACATATGTAAAAAATGTACTACAGTATTCAAAAAATTATTTTAAAAGATAATCAATATACCTTTACACAGGATTGGTCAGATATATTACATTACCATACAAATATGCATTGTTTAAAAAATAGGTGGTCATTTGTATGATACAAAGTGTACGTGAAATAGGGAAAATACATAGTATTTTCACTGTCAGCTTTATATTTATATTTCTGTACAGCTAGAAATTATACAATCATTATGTCTCAATACCAAAAAATACAGCAAGTATATTTTTATTTTAAAACTATTTCTAAGCAGTTAGTATGTGTAAACTGTCTTTAAAGATGGTGAATGTGTAAAAAGAACCCTGAAACACTATACACCAGTATGTTAATGGTGGTTATTACTTGGTACTGAAATTATGAATAATTGTTCCTTTTTTAAAATAAAAGTATTAATTTTCTGACAGCTTTTATAAGTATGCTTTGCCTTTACAATTTTAAAAGGTGAGAAGTTATTTTGGTGGGAAGTTATAGGTAGAAATTGATAGGCATACAATAGTAGTGGCAGCTATTAACATATTTATCTAACTTAATTACAGATTAAGTAGAAGTAATAAAGATCTAGCACTTGAATAATAGAACAAATAACTTCAAATTTATGTATAAATTTCTAATTCTGGTTTATACCGTGCAAAAATGTACGTTCCCCCCTAGTTTTCTGCCAGCATTTAATAGCATTTGAAGCATTAGGACAGAAATACTTTAGTAACCCTCAAGAAAAAAAAATAGGTATGCGATGTCTATCAAGAGGGGAATGTATTAATATAGTGTGATTAACATTAGAATACAGATAAAAGGAATGAACTAGATCCAAATAAATTTATATATGTAGATCTCAAAAACCTAATTAAATAGAACAACACTCTATGGTATATATATTTATATGAAGCTATTGAAAATATACTAGAATGGTTCATACCATTCTATGAACCAATTTATGACTCATACCATAAATTTGCACCCTTGAGGAAGAGGGAATCAAATAGGACACACGACAGTATTTAAAAGGAAATTTAATTAAATCCCTAAAAATGTATTTCCTCTTTTATATGGAAGCAAATATGGCAAAAAAGCAAGAGTTAATTCTAGGCGATAGGGACATTTTTTTGATTAAACTGTTGTGCTTTTTGAGATTTTTAATTTAAAAAAAAAAGAAAAAATTAAGCAAATATCACAGGTCATCTTCTTTGATCTCAGTCGAATAAAACTAGACATTAATGAAAGTGTGAATGAAAAACTCAACCACTTGAAAATTAAAACAGAATTAAACACTTTTTGGACAAAGTACAAGTGAAAGTTCTTAGAGTGAATTTCGGAAAATAGTAGTAATAAAATAGTAGTAATGAGAACATAAACATTCATAATATGATGGGATTTCCCTTTATGTGATATGAGGATCTCATTAAAAAATACAGATTCCTAAACCCCACTCCAAACCTATCAAAATATAAACAGTGCTCAGAAATCTGCATTCTTACCAAGCTTCAATTTAATGGTATTTAATTTACTGGGTACTATGTGAACGAACTCAGAGTCAAATTTATGCACTCAAAGATCTTAACTACCAAAGAATATAAAGAAAATAAATTAATTAGATATCCAAATAGAGAGGACCAAAAAAAAAAAAAAAAGGAGAGAGAGAGAGAAGCAGGGTGATGGCTACAAAGTGATAAAATCAAACATTAATGAATTAACAAGTTCAAAAAATAAATTGTGTTAAAAAATCTAAGAAGTTCTTTGAAGAACCATTGTAATTAAGTGATTCTCTTAGAAGTCTCTCACCAAAGAATACAGCAAAACATAGAAGCAAAGAATAGGAGCAGAAATATACTCTCTTCTTGAATTCTCTTATAAGCATATTTCTTTTTTTCCCCTACTGTAAACTTTTTATTAGAGAGCAGAAATAACAATAAATAGCTAAATAGCAATTATTCTGAGTTCTTCCATAGAGGGTAGTATCTGAGAAGTTGAAAGACTTTGTCAAAGAGATTCTCCCCATGGGAGATGGAGGTGGACCACAGTTTGGGCTCAGTAGATACAGATTTAGTGTCATTTTAGTCATTGTTCTCTCCCTCCACCTCAGATTCATTGAGATATAGTTGATATATGCTGCTGCTGCTGCTGCTAAGTCACTTCAGTCATATCCGACTCTGTACGACCCCACAGACGGCAGCCCACCAGTCTCCCCGGTCCCTGGGATTCTCCAGGCAAGAACAGTGGAGTGAGTTGCCATTTCCTTCTCCAATGCATGAAAAGTTAAAAGTGAAAGTGAAGTTGCTCAGTCGTGTCAGACGCTCAGCGACCTCATGGACTGCTGCCTACCAGGCTCCTCTGTCCATGGGATTTTCCAGGCAAGAGTACTGGAGTGGGGTGCCATTGCCTTCTCCGAATTGATATATAACACTGTGTAAATTTAAAGTGTACAACTCATTGATTTGATATATCTATATAATGAAAAATGATTACCATTGCAACATTATCAGATAGATCTCAGGTGGTTTCAACCTGCAACAGCTTGAAGTGAGTCTTTGGTTCTCAACTGGAGACTGATGTTGACTTACAGCAGTGAGAGCACAGAATCCCTAGCCACTGGACCAGTCGTCAGTGACAAGGTCCTGGCTCTTTGGCTTTGCTAAAAAGAATTTCCACAAGGACAGAAAGTAGTGAAATAAGTAAAGTGCTTCAGTTCAGTTCAGTTCAGTCGCTCAGTCGTGTCCGACTCTTTGCGACCCGATGAATCGCAGCATGCCAGGCCTCCCTGTTCATCACCATCTCTCGGAGTTCACTCAGACTCGCGTCCATCGAGTCCGTGATGCCATCCAGCCATCTCATCCTCGGTCGTCCCCTTCTCCTCCTGCCCACAACCCCTCCCAGCATCAGAGTCTTTTCCAGTGAGTCAACTCTTCGCATGAGGTGGCCAAAGTACTGGAGTTTCAGCTTCAGCATCATTCCTTCCAAGTGCTTAGGTAGGTGGAAAAAGAGTATAGTACGTATAGACACACAGGCAGACTCCAAGAGAGAGAGAATTGCGGAGTCATGCTTTCCTGATAGTGTGGATTGTTTTTATGGGGCATTTCTTCTGAGTTTCCTTTGGCCACTCATTTTGATTTACCTGGTTCAAAGTCCATATTTGGTATATCTCAGGATCCTCCCATGTGTGCACACACATTGCCTATACAAGATGGATTTCACCAAAGAAGACTATAAGTAGCTTGGCATCACTCCTCTTCCAAACTCCAAGAAGATTTTCTGTAAATGTATAGTTGTTGAGGTCCCATGACTTCAAGAATGAGAAATATGTGGTCTCTTATCTTCTATCTGGGCAGGGCCCAGCCTCCTCTCTCAATTATCCTGCTACTGATATTTTGGAGTTTTAGTTCACAGGGAATGAATCTCCAATCACTGTACCCTGGTGTAGGGGCAGCTCAAATCCCCCTTGAGAGACATAGATGCCATGAAATATTTATTGGGAGGATAAAAAGTGAAAGTCTATCTTCTGTAGCTTCTTCAGGCTAGCCAGGGGCTCACCAATCCTACTTAGCTGGAGTCACAGAGCTCTCACCCTGTCTCTTTAAATTGGCCCCAGAGTGATTTCTGTTGTTATTTCAGCAGGATATGCTGTGGGGAGTGGCTGGAGTCCCTGCATCACCATTTTCCTGTGATGTCCTAGAGAAAACAAACTAAATAATTAGATTAGAGAAGCTGGGGCTGAAAATCAGTTAAAGACTATTATAACCAGAGGCTCAAGCAGGGTAGGAATCTGGTTATACAAGGTCAGCGTATCTTTGTTAATCTCGGGCTTAAAATTTAGTGCATTTCTCTGTTTCTAAAATGGAAGGTCTGAACCTGTTTGTCCCAGACCTCCTTCTTGGACTGAAAGGTATTAGTTGCAGATTTGCAATAGTATGAAAGACAAGAAAGCACTAGGCAAAATATAACATAAAACAGTATGGCTGAGAAAAGGAAGGTTATAAGAAAATGGAAACCTCCCATAAGAAAGTTTTAATACCTTTTGGGATCAAGGAGAACAAGTTAGAGAACCAGTTTTCAATTTCCTAGCCCATTATTGCAAGGATTGATGGTCAATTGTTGAAGCCAGGTGGTTTGTTGAATTTTCTCAGTGTTGGTCTCTACCTAGAAAGAGGTGTTAATGTATGTGCAAAAAGAAATGTTGGTAATTGCACATACTCCTCCCTGTTCTGCCAACAGATAATCCAGGGCCAGATGGTTGTCAAGTGTCACCTTGACAAGACAATCTGGAGACTTCTATAAATTAGTAAGAGAATTAGCAGTATTAGTTATGGCAGTAAGAGTAAGAGATAAATTTTGAAGAACATATTGGTGGGCAGCTACCCCCTACCATTGTGACAAGATGTACCCAAAGAAATAAGCACCTCTGTCTGGGATGCCACCAGGTTAATTGAGTAAACAGTTTTAATGAACTTGCCCAGTGCTTGGATCCATTTAAGGAGTAGATTAAGATAAAAATAATCAAGGTTCCCAGCATATACCATGTGAGATGGAGTTATTGCATAGGCAATTATTGGCCATGGTTTCTTATCTATTTGACATATGAACATGTATCCTGGTGGAGCAAAACAGACTAACTCACCCAAGGTTTTAAAACCTAGCCATTCAATGCTATAACTATGAAAATGTTCTTCAACTACATACTGAAAACTTTTCATCCATGTCAGTCCTGATAACTGTTCCTTAAATGTGGATTCTTCTTCCAATGGGTAGCAAATTAGAGTTTGAGCACAAATAGGTAACTAGAATTCTTGCTAATGAGGGGCCATTATAAAACTCTTGGATGTTTAAATGCCAATTCTTCATCCTTCCAATTTGACTTCATATTTCCAAGGAGAGGGTTAGGCAACAGACATTAGAATTTTCTTCAGTAGGAAAATGAACAATTCTGACTCTGTACATTACTGTTCCTGAGCCTTGGGTTCTTGGTAGAAAATCACTTTTTCCATTAGGAACTGTTTAAAATTCCTTATGGGATGGAAAATGGGGTTGCTATGACCCATAATGGTCTTACCTCGGTGTAAACAAATCCAGCATTCTGTCAACCAAGTGGTGGAAGCAAGAGTTTGTGCAATGCAAACCAGAAAGTTGTCTGCCCATCCTGTGGCAGGAAGTCTGCACAGAAAAGCTAAGGCAATTAATAGATTACTAATTAATAGCAACACCAATCATGGTCATATATAAATCACACAGCATGATCAGAGAAGTTCAGTGAATTCAAAGAGAAAGGGTGAGAGCAAAGAAGACAGTAGTTATCTGAATCTACCAGGAAATGGACTTCCCAGGTGACACTAGTTGTAAAGAACCAGCCTGCCAACACAGAAGACATAAGAGACGCGGATTTGATCCCTAGGTCAGGAATACCCCCTGGAGGAGGACATAGCAACCCACTCCAGTATTCTTGACTGGAGAATCTCATTGACAGAGGAGCCTGGCGAGCTACAGTCCATATGATCGCAAAGAGTCGGACATGACTGAAGTGACTTAGCATGCATGCACCAGAGCATATCAATTATTCTGTAAGTTAATTAAAGTACTTAGAAGCAAAAGGAAAATAGTAGCTATGGGTACTTAGCCTAGGGTCTAAGAAGGTTTTTTTTTTTTTTTTCCTTTTGTCTTTTTGATTAGGAGCTTCAGGTCTGTGGTGGCTCACCTGGGAATTTTCAGGCTGTCCTGTGAATTCCATGTCCTGTAGAGACTCAGAGGAAGGGATGGACTCACAGAAATGGCTGGAATGTGGAACTTCAGGTTCTTGTACTGTATCAATGGAGACAGGTTTAATCCCGGACAGAAGAACCCAGGTAGTGACTCCTTGGAGTTTAACTGCTGTAGGGGTGCTCAACAGGCCATGGTAAGGACCCTTTTATTTTGGGAGTAGCTGTCCACCAGGTCTTTAAAAATACTTAGTCTCCAGGGTTTTTAACTGGGACTGTTATCTAGAGCAGGCTGTACTCTCTTGCCATAATCTTGTATAGCTTTCTGGACTTGGCCTAGGTTTAATTTCTACAAAATCTTGACATGCCCAAAAGGTATGGAGATGTTTGTTTTGGATTGTTTGGGCCTCATATAGCTTGTTTTCTATTTGGAGATAACTGTCTACTTCCATGGTTTATAATATATCCCAGATATTTAATTCACTGCTTTGAGATTTGTGCCTCTGTCTGAGAGGCTCTATAACCCTGAGTCCCAAGGAAATTAAGTACTTCAATGGTATTTTGATCTGAGGTCTCTATGGAAAGACTAAATATTGAAATATCATCTATATACTGTAGAATAGCACTTTCTTTTAGGTGTATTTCACTTTGTTCCTTTCCTAGGGCCTGGGTGAACAAGTGTGGGACTGTCCTAAAAGCTCTGAGGCAATACTGTCCAGGTATATTGTTGCATTTGGCCTGAGTTGGGGTTAATTCACTCGAAGGCAAACAGACATTGTAATAAGAAATGAACTTGGATGCAAAAGAAGACATCCTTGAGGTTGACTAGAGTAAATAATTTAGCATCCACAGGGATTTGGGTTAATATACTATAAGGATTGGCCATGAGGGAATATATAGGGACAACTGCATTCACTGCTCTTAGGTCTTAAACCATCCTAAGTAATCCATTTGGCTTAACAACTGACAGAATAAGAGAATCGCATAGAGACTGGCAGGGCACTAAAAGGCTATGCCTTAAGAATTTATCTATGAGGGGTTGTAAGCCCTGTTTCACTTCCAACTTTACAGGATATTGTCTCCGCTTAGGTTAAGCATCTTCTGGCTAAGACTAATTCTTACAGTTTGGGCATTTATGGCCTTTACAGGGATTTTTTTGTCCCATACTGAAAGATTCACTGCTTGTAGAATGTGGCTAGGAATAAGACCTTGCTTTTCCAGCTGGTCTGTTTTAGTCAGAGTCAAGATAAGGGGCTTGCTTAGAGCCTCCTAACCAGAGTATGGCCCTGAGGGATCTCAGAAGGTCTCTCCCTAGCAGTGGTATGGGTTAGTCAGGTATGACTAAAAAGGCATGTGAAATCAACCTGTGCTCAAATTGGCAAGTGAGAGGGCAAGTAAAATGGTGGGTGTGAGGCTTTCCATTGACACCAGTCTCAGTACAGCTTTTGGAGGAGAGAGGTCCAGTGTGAGAAATTAAGTCAGAGTAAGTGGGTTCCGTATCAATTAAAAAATCAATTTTCTTACTTGCCACTTCAAAGATTACCCAGAACTCCTTGATGGAAATAGACATCTTGTTACGGGAAGCTGCCAGAATCCCTGGGCAGTCTCAGNGGTAACTGTGCTACCTGCCCCTTCCGATGCTGGCAGCAGTGCCACGTGAGCAGCGTCCACCAAGTGTCTGCAGGGCCTAGGCTCAGAGGAGGCCCCAGATAATAAGCGGGCCTTGTTGGTTTGATATTTACCACCTCCATGGTAGGTGTTGTCCCCCGTGTGCCTCGGCTCCGCCACTGCCTGGAGATCCCAGGGCTTGCTGTCAATTTGTACCCCATCTGGGAGATGCAGGGCGCCCACCAGAAACCAACTTCAGGAACCAGAACTCCTGAATCTGCCACATTTCACTCAGCCTCTAAACAAGCAGCAGAGCCAGTCAAAAACACCCAACCCTGGAAAGACAGGGAGAGGGGAGCAAGTGTGCCTATGAGACATGGTCCTGCGATGACCTTCACCAGGAGCCTTTCCTATGACACCCGCGAAGGGGCAGTGGTGCCCAAGATGTCAGCAGTGTGCAAGGAAATACTGACGTTAATTCTAAAGAACAAAGTTCTGCTTTATTTACTTTTATCCAGAGCAGGACATTTTCAGCATAAGCTCTCTGTCCTGACCACCACAAAGCCGACGGTATTTTCCCACACGTGGCTGAGCTTTTTTCTCTAAAAAATGAGGTTGGGAGGTGGGGGTGATGAGCATGTGTGGCTTTTCTGTGTGTTTCTGGAAGAACTGCCTTCAAATGGGGGCGCTGATAGCTGTGTAGAATCAGGTTTGTGACTTCAGATGATTTTTTTTTTTTTTTCAAACTCTGAAACCCCTGGATGCATCAGGAAGGGGAAAGAAATGAACTTTGGAGTGACCTGAAAGTTTAGGGGTTTGCATGTCAAATAAAAGTTAGGGGGGTAGGAGGGAGAGACACCCAGGATTGACATTATAAACTGTCAGGTTCTTGTTTTTTAATTTTATTTTTGGCTGTGCTGAATCTTCACTGCTGTGTGCAGGCTTTCTCTAGGTGAGGCAAGCGGGGTCTACTCTCCAGTTGCGGTGTGCTGGCTTCCCATTGCGATAGCCTCTCGTTGCAGAGCACGGGCTGTAGGGCCCACGGGCTTCAGCAATTGTGGTTTACTGGCTTTAGGGCTTGGGCTCAGTAGTTGTGGTACATGGGCTTAGTTGCCCCAAGGCTCGAGGAATCTTCTCAGACCAGGGATCGAACCCACATCTCCTGCATTGGCAGGAGGATTCTTAACTACCAGACCGCCAGGGAAGTCCTAAACTGTGAAATTCTCTTATTTACTCATTCAACAAATGTTGAACAAGCTGCTGTTCAATGGAAGGTTCCATAAACCAGGTCCTTTGGGAACCTGAGAATAAGTTCACCAATCCCATCCAGCATTTGGCAATGGTTGTAGACTACTGACTCAAAAGAGGCCGACCAGGGCCTGGGATGGGCTTTTATCTGTCCCACATGGTATGGGCTGGCACTTTTTTTTTTTAAGTGGGTTATTTGCCAATATTAAATACAAGAAGGAGTTTTAAGAGTTGGAAGATTCAGGCACATGGAGCCTGCATACCCACTAGGCAGCCGCGGTGGGAGTTGAATGATGGCTGCTCCCTAAAGGCCAGTGTTTGTGAGTTGGGCAAGATTTTACCCTTCAGGGGATACTTAGTAACATCTGAAGACATTTTTCTTGTTACAGATCAGGGGAGGGTGCTACTGGCATCCTGTGGGTGGAGGCCAGGGGATGCTGGTAAACATCCCACTGCACACAGGCTAGACCCTGGAACAAAGGATGTGAAGTTTTCTGAATGTCCATAGGGCCAAAGGTGGGCAGCCCTGCAGTGGCAGCGTGCAGGGCCCAGTTTGCCACAGTCCCCACCACTCCCTACTGCATCCTGGAGTGCAAACCCAAGGGTGAGTTGTCCTTTGTCACCTTCCATGGGGTCCCTTCATTAGTTCTCATTATTGTCCAATCCTCCTATTTGAACAGATGTTTTTACTTTTGACCTTGTGGCCAGTTCCCACGCATGGCCACCCATGCCTCCCCCTGCAAGCCGGTCATCTTTCTATAACTTAAATCAGATCATGTTACTCCATCATCCCTCAGGCTAGACTATGGAATGTGGGTGTGTGCTCAGTCATATCCAACTCTACAACCCCACGGACTAGCTTGCCAGGCTCCTCTCTGTTCATGGAATTCTCCAGGCAAGAATACTGAAGTGGGTTACCATTGCCTTCTCTAGGGAATCTTCCTAACCCAGGGATCGAACCCAAGCCTCCTGCGTCTCCTGCATTGGCAGGCATATTCTTTACCACTGTGCCACCTGGGAAGCCTCAGACAATAAATGGATGCTTCCTGTTGAAGATAGAAGAGAAAAAAGGCAGAAGGAGGCTGGACAACTGACAATACAGTCTGAGCTACCACACTGAGATATAAAAGAGAAACCAGCCTCAGCCACTGTTAGTCAGATCTCTGTTACAACAGCCACTGTAGCAACCTAATAAGATAAGTTAGTGTCAGAGGCTCAAGGGTGTGACCCTGGCTCACTTAATGTGTGGCCTTAGGCAGCTCCTTTGATTGACATCTTTGACTTCAGTTCCCCAGAAACTGAAATGGAGCATTTGCATAATTTCTGGGTCCTTTCCAGTCCTCGTTTCTGAGGTCTCACTTTATTACCATTCTCAAGGTGTCTNTTGGGTTTATCCTGTTTGGGACTCTCTGGGTTTCTTGGACTTGGGTGATTATTTCCTTCCCCATTTTAGCCCCAAAGGATTCTACTTGATTTCAATGGTGAAAATCAGTTTTGACAGCAGATATAGTAGTGGTAGCAGTATTATCTATGACAAGGCTTCAAATTGAGTATGGCTTCAAAAAGTCTTTTCAAGTTGTAGGAGATTAAAGACAGTAGTTTACAGAGAATCAATTTCTAGATACTCAATTTCCATACGGTTTCTTTCCTAAAATTGATCTGCCAGAAAATGCCCCTCAGTTAAATGGATTCCTTTTTATGCAGTTTACCTGTTCCCACTTTATAAATTAAAGGGATATTTCTATCATGCATCTAAGATTTGACAATATTGCATTCCCTCTGGGGATGAAAACCTTGAGTTTATTTACAAAGGGGAAATTTGAATTATATTGGTGTCATTGTTGAGGTGAATGATTCCAAACACTAGGTAATAAATTGTTTTGCAAGTCTGTAATTTGCAATTCTTTATTTTGAATATAGTTGAAGGAGGACTGAACTGAACTGTCAGTTGATAAGTGAGTAAAGTTATTTAAGAAGGTGTATCATTATGTGATTTTTGGCAAATTATCCACCACTCTCTGTCTTCTTTGATTGGAACATTCAGTTCATTGACATTTAAGGTAATTATTGATAAATACATATTTATTGACATTTTAAACCTTGTTTTCCTGGTTGATTTTTTGTTTCTTTGTTCTCTTTTTTTTTTTTCTTTTTGGTTTAATGATTTCTTTTTATTTTATACTTGTGTTCTCTTCTTTGTAGGTTTTGTGAATCTATTGTATGTTTCTGATTTGTGGTTGCCCTGTTTTTCAAGTATATTAACCCCTTCCTGTATCTGCTTGCTTTAGACTGATAGTCATAGAGGTTCAAACACATTCTAAAAATAAAAAAGAAAAATTCTTTCACTTTTTTTACCCTTCTTCCCCATATATTATGATTTTGATGCCCCTTTTTATATGTTCATGTTTATCCTCTTGCTATTCCTTGTGTTCATTATTGTTTTCACAAATAGCTTTTTATTTATTTGATCTTTATACTGGCTAATTTAAGTGATTTACTTTCCTATTGTGATTTCCTCTTTCTTATATCTTCTTGATTCTTTTCTATTAAAAGATAATCTAGTATTGCTCTTTTCTCAGACAAGTTTCTGCTTGTCAGATAAATCCTTTTTGTATCCTTCTAATATAAATGATAATCTTTCTGGTTACAATATTCTAGGTTGCAGATTTTTCTCTTTTAAGGCTTTGAGTACATTCTGATACTCCTTTCTGGTATGCTGTGTTTCTCTAGAGAAATCAGCTGATAGCCTTATGGAAGTTCCCTTATAATTTACTCTTTGTTTTTCTCTTGCTGCCTTTAGAATCCTCTCCTTATTTTTAACTTTCTCCATTTTTATTATGATATATTTTGGTGTAGTCCCATTTGGTTTCATTTTGTCTGAGGCCTTCTATGCTTCCTGTATCTGAATAATTGTTTGCTTCTTTATGTTTGAGAAATTTTCAGTCATAATTTCTTCAAGTACATTTTCAACCCCCTTTTCTCTTTATTCTCCTTCTGAAATCCCTATTACACATAAATAGGTCCACTTTATATTATCTCATATGTCTCCTATTGTTGTCGTTTTTCATTTGACTTTCAGTCTGCAGTTTTAACTAAGTAATATCTTTTATTCTATCTTCCAGGTTACTTATTATTTCTTCTGTATTATTCATTCTACTATTCATTACCTTGAGTTAAGCTTTCATCTCAGCAAATGAATTTTAAAAATTTTCTTGTCTCCTTGTAGTTTCTAATTCATTTTTACAATAATTTGTATTTATGTCAATAGCCTTTTTTAATTCATTCAGTATTTTCATTTTTAATTACTTCCTTTTAAAAATTGATATCTGTTGAGCCTCTTGATGAGGGTGAAAGAGGACAGTGAAAAAGCTGGCTTAAAAATCAACATTATAAAACTAAGATTACGGCATCCAGTCCCATCACTTCATGGCAAATAGAAAGGGAAAAAGTAGAAGCCATGACAGATTTTTATCTTCTTGGGCTCCAAAATCACTGCAGATTGTGACTGCAGCCATGAAATTAAAAGATGCTTGCTCCTTGGAAGGAAAGCTATGACAAACCTAGACAGTGTATTAAAAAGCAGAGACATTACTTTGCCAACAAAGGTCCGTATAGTTGAACTATGGTTTTCTCCAGTACTCATGTATGCATGTGAGACCTGAGCTAGAGAAAGAGCTGTACACTGAACAACTGATGCTTTTGAACTCTTGTGCTGGAGAAGACCCTGGAAAGTCACCTGGACTGCAAGGAGATCAAACCATTCAATCTAAAAGGAAGTCAACCTTGAATATCCTTTGGAAGAACTGATGCTGACACTGAAGCTCTAATACTTTGGCCATGTGATGTAAATGGTCAAACCATTGGAAAAGACCCTGATACTGGGAAAGACTGAAGGCAAATGGAGAAGGGAGGTAACATAGGATATCATTTGATAGCATCACCAATTCAATGGACATTAATTTGAGCAAACTCTAGGAGATAGTGAAGGACAGAGAAGTCTGACACATTGAAGTCAATGAGGTTGCAAAGAACTGGACACAACTTAGTGGCTGAACAACAACATCCGCTAGATTGAAGAGGTTTGTTTCATTGTTTGCACCTTCAAGGGAATTCTTTTGGTCTTTTAACTGAGAGTGATTCCTCTACTTTTTTATTTTGCTTATATTTCTCCTACTTTGTGAGTTTGGGAGAAACAAACATTGACTGTAGTCTGAAGGGCTATTTATATGTGTGAGTATCTCTGAATAGCTTGTGTGAGTTTAATATTAATATTTTTTGACAGGAGGGCTCTTTTTAGTTTGGATGCTTGCCCTCCCTTTCCTCAGCATGTGTTAGCCATTATCCCCTTAATGGGTGTGCAAGTGCATGGTCAGAACACATGCTTCCAAGAAGGTACTGGTAGCAGTTGGCTGCTGGTTGACGGTCCCTAGGTAGAGGTAGCTGGCTGCACATACTCCTGAGCAGGCAGGAGCAGAGATTAGCACCAGGTCACAGGACCCTTGATTTTGGCAGTTTATGCACACTCCTGGAATGGTGAAGGCTGTGACCTGTACCTGCTCACAGGACCCTCGGTGGTGGCAGCATTTCTTGTCACCTCTGGAGTTTGAGATGGCAGCAGTGGCTTATGCTTTCCCCATAGTTCATGCAGGCAGTGCCCTGCCACAAAAGAAACTCCTATGATGGTCCTGCCCATCTACTCATGTGCCCCTCAACAACTGTACCTTGCATCCCTGGTGGGCCCAAGATTCTTCCCAGACTTCCTCTGTTGTGGTGTAGTACTTCCCAGCCACCTCAGGCTATCTTTGAATAGCCAATCCTAGTCATCTCCCATCACCTACCCTCTGAAGCCCCAGTCTCACTACCCAGATTGCCCTGCCCCAACGGACAAGCATCTCAAGCTGGGGAGTGCCAGTAAGCACTAAATCCTCTGTGAAGTCTCTCTCTGTTTGCTTTCCATAAACCTATTACTGTGCTGTCTTCTGAGGCTTCAAAATATATGCCCCCATCTGGACTGACCTCCCCACGAGTGAGGGGACTTTCCTGTGTGTAGAAACCTTTCCTCTTTCACTGTTACCTCTCAGGGGCACAGGTGACGCTGCAATTTCTTTCTCTTTCATTTTTCTTTTGTCCTACCCATCTACATGGAGATTTTCTTGCCCTTTCAGAGGTCTGAGGTCTTCTGCAAGTATTCACTAGATGTTCTGTGAGAGTCATTTCACATGTAGATGTATTTTTGATGTATCTGTGGGGAGTAGGTGAGTTTCCCATCCTACTCCTCCACCTTCTTGATCTACTTCAATGATCACTAAATTGTTAATAGACACTTTTCTAATTATTATAGGTAAGATCTGAAAGGTTGTTTTTGAAATACGAAAAGATGCCTGGATTCTTGGCCTCCAGAGGAGAATAATTCAACCCTGGGCCAGAGACAAGGCTTGATCACTCAGAGCTTTTGTGTAATAAAGTTTTATTAAAGTATAAAGGAGATAGAGAAAGTTTCTGAAATAGGCATCAGAAGGGTGCAGAAAGAGTACCCTCCTGCTAGTCTTCAGCTGGATGTTATATATTAACAAACTATGTATATATATATATATATATATATATATATATCAAACTAGAAGTTTGTTAATGCAAGAAAGGAATGTCTTAAAACTCAGAATGGCACCAGTCCCCTCATCCATAAGATGTATTTTGGGATAATCTTGGCACCAAATCAGTCAACCCGAGCCAGAAAATGATTGACTTGAATCTTGTAGAAGGCCAGATTACCATACACATAGTTTCATTTATGTAGATTAGGAGAACAATGTCTGAATATAAAATAATGGTTTGTCAAGTAGATTCTGAGCCATTAGACAGAACCGACTTGAAGACAGAGTCTGGGGTAAATGTATAGTACATTAACATAGCTTAAGACAAACATTTCCATAAGAAAAATGCATTGGTTAAATCCAGGTTTGAGAATAGTTAACTTCAGGCGAAACCAGGTGTCATTATGGCAACACAGTATTTTACGAGAAACCCTCCTTTTAAATTTGTATAGAGAAGGGGAAAAAATATCGCTAGTTTGTTTCCTCCTGTCGCTTAACAGAAATAAAAATGTCTGACACTTGCAGCCCATTTCTTCTGTTTAGAGACCTCTGGCCATCCTGCCTGTTACCCTCTCATCCCCCGCTTTTCTTTTAAGAGAATTATGTTGTCTGGGGAAAAGGGAAATCATCTTCGTTCTGTAACTGCTTCTGAGCTGACAAGGGGTGTTGTCCCCAAATTGGTGAGGCAACATATTCTCCTATGAGGGCGTACTGAGGATTTCTGATCCAGGGGCCCCAAGTAGTAGTTGGAAGAAGCTGCAGCAGTAGCAGGCATTTGAGCAACCATTTGTAACTTAAAAGCTTTCACACAACTAGAAACAAATCCAGTTACACAGTTACAGATGCAGGGAGAAAACAGAAAAAAAAAAAAAAAAAAAAAAAATCAGAATTATTGTAAATAAGATAGTTTTCCACCATGGGGAACCTGTTAGCATCTCCCAAAGTGAGGCAATTGAGGTTTCAGGAGTAGCCATAGTCCCAATCATCTTGTTCTTGTGTTTAGTAAAATGAGTAACATTAGTGCTCATATCAGGTATATATGTACAGCATTGGGTATGAATATGGCACAAGTTCCTCCTTGCACAGCTGTCAGAATATCTAAAGTCAACCTGTTTTGTAAAACCACCTTTCTAATTTGTGCTTGCTAAGCATTAAGAGCTGAAATAGCTTTTTGAGAATCTTGTAATGTCTGTTGAGTATATAATTAGTCAGAGCATCCACTCATTGTTAGGTAATAGAGCAGGACACCAAAAGAGTGTCTAACAGGCTTTTTAATGGCGAAGTGCTCCCGGACAGGGTTCCTGGACCCAAACGAGGCAGGTCGAGGAAGTCCGCACCCGGACCGTGTTGGGGGTGGTTTTCATACATTCTTTGCAAGGGATGGTCAGGATAGATGGACGGGGGTTCAGATAGGTAGCCAGGTCGAGGCGTTGCGTGCTGACAGGTCCTTCTACGTGGCTGGGGTGGGGCGGCTTTAGCTGGCGAAGTGTGCTGTCATTGGTCCCCAGGATCTGGGAGGCTCCTTCTATTAGAGACCTCCCCTGCCTGAGGGGGAGAAAAAGGGGCAGCCCATCCTGGCCCCCGGGGTCTGATCTTACACTCATAGCATAACATCTGTAGTTCTCAAAGAGGGAACAAACACTGTAGCCAAATAATCATACCAGTGAAATAGAGACCTTGCCCACCGAGTTTTAAGGTGGAGTAAATTTGCAGGCTTTTCTGGAAGCTCTGAAAATTTTAAACCATGAGTAAAGGCTAGACCCAGGGTGCATCTCCGAATCCAACCAAGGGGAAGTCATGCCCATAGGTAAGAGCCAAATATCCAATAATTCCCATTTGGAACAAGCCAGCATGACTGAGATATCCAGTCCCAATTAGTGCCTGGCCAGACAAAGGGAGGACCTGAACTGGGGTTGGAAAACACGGGAATGATTACATTGTATATTTTCTGAGGCAAAATTTTCCATTGTTTCCAATCATTGTAATTAAGTTGTTGGCTAAATTCTGGGGATGGCTCTGTTCCCAGCATATAGGGGCAGTAGACATTAGATGTCCTTTTTCAGGAGTTAGCCATATAACTTCATTCCATATTTGATAAACCTCAGGTTAAAAAAAAAAGCACACATTAAATTTAGACCTAATTGTCTTATGTGTAGCAAAATAGTCATTAAACAGAGACAATGTATAATCAAAATTAAAAGTCATGTTATGTTCATAGTTAAAGTACAAAGTGTTGCACCCGTCCATCTTAGGGTTGTTAGATATCATGAGATGAAAAGGCATCACATACTTCTAGAAAGTATTCGCAGACTTGGAGAAAGTCTTTTCCTTGAAGTGGAGATGTCCACCACTGGAAGTCTTTCACTGATGAAGAGGAGAGTGCTCCACAGACTAAGCAGTTAGACTGATTGTGGAATACAGTGTAGGAGTGAGCCCAGGACAAGAAGGCATTGTCTGGAGGATCAAACTGCAGACTCAGAATATTTGGAGTCAGCAGAAGTAGGCTCACATAGATTATCAGGCCCATCTGAAAAGTACAAAGTCAGAGCATAGAAAGTAATGACATAAAATGAAGTCACTTAGTTCTGGTCAGGGTGCCACCTCTTAACTTGAGTGTAATGTACCAACGAATCAATTCCTGGCACTTTGACAGCTGTGGGAGAAGAAAGAATAACCTGATAAGGGTCTTTCCAGATGGGCAAGAGGGGTGGGCCCCCAGACCCCAATGTTTTTAAGAGGACCTCGGTTCCTGGCTCAAATTGAGGCTTGTTTGACTCAGAGGCTGGGTCAGGAGTTGTCTCCTGGAGTTCTGTTAATGCCTGTTGAAATGCTGAGAGCTGAGTTACATAATTAGTTAATTCCAAGCCTTCAGGGTCTATAACAATGTCTGTACATAAGAAAGGCCATCCATAAATACATTCAAAGGGGGACAATCCCTCCTTTTGGGGGGAAGTTTGAGCCCTCATTAAATCTACGGGTAGAACTTTAATCCAATTTTCCTGTGTCTCTTAAGTTAATTTGCACAGATGTCTTTTGATAATGTCATTAGCTTTTTCAACCTTTTCTGAGGATTGGGGTCTCCGGGAACAGTGTAAGTGATATTCTATTTCTAGAGCTTTAGATACCCACTGAGTTACAGCAGCTTTAAAGGCGGAGCCATTGTCACTGAAGGGAATGAAGAGAAAAAAGTTAAAAATTATTAGCAACTCTTTGTTCTGATTTAAGAAGCAAGTCATGACTCATGGAAAAAACCTGTTCCCTATCTGATAACCTATAGTCCAGTTGCCTGGTCCTCACAAGAGACCCCCCGGGTAATTGTTTCCTTCTGTTAAANAAGCATCTGAATGCACTTTGTTTTCAAGTGCATATAGAACATTCTAGAAGATAGAATGCACATTGGGTCAGAAATCAAGCTTTGGTGAATTTAAGAAAATTTAAAACATATCAAGCATCTTTTATGAGCACAACACTATGATATTAGAAATCAATTAAAGGAAACAAAAATGTAAAAAAATGCAAACACATGAAGGCTAATCAATACGCTACCAAAAAGTGAAGAGATCACTGAATAAATCAAAGAAGAAATTTTTAAAAAGTACCTAGAAAAAACTGACAATGAAAATTTGATGATCCAAAACCTATGAAATGCAGCAAAAGTAGTTCTAAGAGGGAAATTTATAGCAATAAAATTCTACCTCAGGAAACACGAAAAATCTCAAGTAAACACCCTAACATTAAACCTAAAGCAAATGTGGAAAGAACAACAAACCCCCCCCCAATTTTGTAGACCAAAAGAAATCATAATGATCAGAGAAGAAATTTTAAAAAATACAAAGGAAATGATAGAAAAGATCAAAGAAACTAAAAGTGGGTTCTTTGAGAACATTTTAAAAATTTATAAACATTTAGTCAGACTCATCAAGAAAAAAGGGAGATAATTCAACTCAATAAAGTTAGAAGTAAAAGAGAACTACAACTGACTCCACAGAAATATGAAGAAGTAAAGGAACTATATGCTATATTACAAGCAACTATATGCTAATAAAATGAACAGCCTGGGAATAATGGACAAATTCTTAGAAAAAGAGCAACCTTCCAAGACTGAAACAGGAATAAATAGAAAATATTGACAGACCAATCACAAGTAATGAAATTGAAACTGTGATAAAAAATCTTCCAACAAACAAGGCAAATGCTATTCAACATTTAGACAAAAGCTAACAGCTATCCTTATCAAACTCTTTCAAAAAATTCCAGAGGGAGGAACACCCCCCAAGGTCACTCTACAAGGCTGCCTTCACCCTTATACTGAAACCAAAGATACCACACAGAAAAATTACAGACAATATCTGATGAATATTGACTCAAAAATCCTTGACATAATACTGGCAAACAAAATTCAATAACACATTGAAGATCATACATGATGATTAGGTGAGATTTATCCCTGAAATGCAGGATTTTTTTTAATATATACAAATCAATCAAAGTGATGTATGATATTAACAATTTGAAGAACAAAAACCATATGATCATTTCAATACATGCACAAAATTTCTGATAAAATTCAATATCCATTTATGATTAAAAAAACAACAACTTTCCAGAAATTGGTCATAGACAGAGCATACCTTCACATAATAAAGACCATATATGACATAACCACAATGAATATCATTCTCAATGGTGAAGAGCAGAAAGCATTTTCTCAAAGATAAAAAGCAATACAAATGTGTCCAATCTCAACACTATTATTCAATATAATTTTGTAAATTCCAGCCATGGCAATCAGAGAAATAAAAGCAATCCAAACTGGAAACAAAAAGAGAAGTAAAACTATCACTGCTTTCAGATACATAGAAAAGCCTAAAGATGCCACCAGAAAACTACTGCAGTTAATCAAAGTTGCAGGATACAAAATTAATATGCAGAAATCCTTTACATTCTTATGCATTAACAATGAAAGTTCAGAAAAAGAAATTAAGGAAATAATTCCATTTACTTTGCAACAAAAAGAATAAAATCCCTGGAGATAAGCCTACTTAAAGAAGCAGAAGACCTATACACAGAAAACTAAAAGATACTGAGGAAAAAAAATCAAAGATGACAAAAACAGATGGAGAGATACACCATGTTCTTGGACTGGAAGAATCAATACCGTGAAAATGACTCTACTTCCCAAAGCAATCTACAGATTCAATGTAATGTCTATCAAATTACCAATGGCTTTTTTCCCAGAACCAAAACAAAAAATTTTATAATCTGTATGGAAACAAAATGACCCCAAATAGCCAAATCTTGAGAAAGACAAATAGAGCTGGAGGACCCAGGGTCTCTGGCTTCAAAATATACTACAAAGTTACAGTAATCAAGAAAGTATGGTAATGGTACAGAAACATAATATAGATCAAACTACATAGAAGGCCCAGAGATAACCCACACACCTATGGCCAACTAATCTGTGACAAAGTAGGCAAGAATATACACTGGAGAAAAGACAGACTTTTCAATATGTGGTGCTGGGAAAACTGGACAACTACATGAAAAATAATAAAATTATAACACTCCCTAACACCACAAAAAACTTAACTCTAGCTGGATTAAAGACCTAAATGTAAGGCCAGATATTATCAAATTCTTAGAGGAAAATATAAATGGAACACTCTCTGACACAAACCGTAGCAAGATCTTTTTTCAAGCCACTGCTTAAAGTAAAATAAAACCAATCCCCCAAAATCTGACCTAATTAAACTTAAAAGCTTTTGCAAAGCAAAGAAAACCATAGCAAAATGAAAGGACAACTCTCAAAATGGGGAAAAAAAATATTTTCAGATGAAGCAATGAAGAAAGGATTAATCTCCGAAATGTAAAGATAGCTAATGGAGTTCAATAAGAAAAAAAGCAAACAACCCAACCAAAAATGGGCAGAAGACCTAAATAGATATTTCTCCAAAGAGGATGTACAGATGGCCAACAAACATGATAAAATGCTCACATCACTAATTACTAGAGAAATGCAAATTAAATATATAATGAGGTATCACCTCACAACTGTCAGAATCAGTTCAGTTCAATTCAGTTACTCAGTCATGTCTGACTCTGATCCCATGGACTACAGCAAGCCAGGCTTCCCTGTCCATCATCAACTCCTGCAGCCTACTCAAACTCACACCCATTGAGTCAGTGATGCCATCCAACCATCTCATCCTCTGGCCTCCCCTTCTGCTCCTACCTTCAATCTTTCACAGAATCAGGGTCTTTTCAAAAGATTCACGTCTTCTCATCAGGGGGCCAAAGTATTGGAGCTTCAGCTTCAGCATCAGTCCTCTCAATGGGTACTCAGGATTGATCTCCTTTAGGGTGATAAGGTTGGATCTCCTTGGTGTCCAACAAACTCTCAAGCGTCTTCTCCAAAACGACAGTTTAAAAGCATTAATTCTGTGGTGTTCAGCTTTATAGTACAACTCTTACAGCCATACATGACTACTGGAAAAACCGAAGCATTGACTAGATGTACCACTGTTGGCAAAGTAATGTCTCTGCTTTCTAATATGCTGGCTAGGTTTGTCATAACTTTTCTTCCAAGGAGCAAGAGACTTTTAATTTCATGGCTGCAGTCACCATCTGCAGTGATTTTTGAGCCCCCTAAAATAAGTGTGTCACTCTTTCTATTGTTTCCCCATTTATTTGCCATGAAGCAACGGGACCAAATTCCATGATTTTAGTTTTCTGAATGTTGAGTTTTAAGTAAACATTTTCACTTTCCACTTTCACTTTCATCAAAAGGATCTTTAGTTCTTCTTCACTTTCTGCCATAAATGTGCTGTCATCTGCATATCTGAGGTTATTGATATTTCTTCTGGCAATCTTGATTCCATCTTGTGCTTCATCCAGCCCGGCATTTCACATGATGTACTCTGCATATAAGTTAAATAAGCAGGATGACAAAATACATCCTTGCCGTACTTTCCCAATTTGGAACCAATCTGTTGTTCCATGACCAGTTCTAACTGTTGCTTCCTGATATACATTCAGATTTCTGAGGCGGCAGGTCAGGTGGTGTAGTATTCCCATCTCTTGAAAAATTTTCCACAGTTTGTTGTGATCCACACAGTCAAAGGTTTGGAATAGTCAATGAAACAGAAGTAGATGTTTTCCTGGAACTCTCTTGCATTTTTGATGATCCAACGGATATTGGCAATTTGATATCTCGTTCTTCTGCCTTTCCTAAATCGAAGGTGAACATCTGGAACTTCACAGTTCACATATTATTGAAGCCTGGCTTGGAGAATTTTGAGCATTCCTTTGCTAGTGTGTGAGATGAGTGCAATTGGGAGGTAGTTTAAGCATTATTTGGCATTGCTTTTCTAAAGGTCAGTCGTTAAGACTGACCTTTTCTAGTCCTATGACCACTACTGAGTTTTCCTAATTTGATGGCATTTTGAGTGCAACACTATCACAGCATCATCTTTGAGGATTTTAAATACCTCAGCTGGAATTCCATCACCTCCACTACCTTTGTTCATAGTGGTGCTTCAAAAGGCCCACTTGTCTTCACATTTCAGGTTGTCTGGCTCTAGGTGAGTGATCACACCATCATGGTTATCTGAGTGGTGAAGATCTTTTTTGTATAGTTCTTCTGTGTATTCTTGCCACCTCTTCTTAATATCTTCTACTTCTATTAGGTCCATGCCATTTTTGTCCTTTATTGTGCCCATCTTTACATGAAATGTCCCCTTGGTATCTCTCATTTTCTTGAAGAAATCTCTAGTCTTTCCCACTCTATTGTTTTCCTCTATTTCTTTGCATGGATCACTGAGGAAAGCTTTCTTATCTCTCCTTGCTATTCTTTGGAAGTTTGCATTCAAATGAGTATATCTTTTCTTTTCTCCTTTGCCTTTCACCTCTCTTCTTTTCTGAGCCATTTGTAAGCCCTCCTCAAACAGCCAGTTTGCCTTTTTGAATTTCTTTTTCTTGGGCATGGTCTTGATCACTGCCTCCTGTACAATGTCACGAACCTCTAACCATAGTTCTTTAGGCTCTCTGTTTATCAGATCAAAACCCTTAAATCTATTTGTCACTTCCACTGTATAATTGTAAGGGATTTAAGGTCATACTTGAATGATTTAGTGCTTTTCCATACTTTCTTCAATTTCAGTCTGAATTTGGCAATAATGAGTTCATGATCTGAACCACAGTCACCTCCTGGTCTTATTTTTGCTGACTGTATAGAGCTTCTCCATCTTTGGCTGCAAAGAATATAATCAATCTGATTTNGGATTTAAGGTCATACTTGAATGATTTAGTGCTTTTCCATACTTTCTTCAATTTCAGTCTGAATTTGGCAATAATGAGTTCATGATCTGAACCACAGTCACCTCCTGGTCTTATTTTTGCTGACTGTATAGAGCTTCTCCATCTTTGGCTGCAAAGAATATATCAATCTGATTTCGGTATTGACCATCTTGTGATGTCCATATATAGAGTCTTCAATTGTGTTGTTGGAAGTGGTGTTTGCTGTGACCAGTGTGTTCTCTTACAAAAACTCTATTAGCCTTTGTCCTGCTGTATTCTGTACTCCAGGACCAAAGTTGCCTATTATTCCAGGTATTTCTTGACTTCCTACTTTTGCATTCCAGTCCCCTATAATGAAAAGGACAGCTTTTGGGGTGTTAGTTCAAGAAGGTCTTATAGATCTTCATAGAATCATTCAAATACAGCTTCTTCAGCATTCCTGGTAGGGTCATAGACTTGGATTACTGTGATATTGAATGGATTGCCTTGGAAAAGAGCAGAGATCATACTGTCATTTTTGAGATTGCACCCAAGTACTGCATTTTGGACTCTTTCATTAAGTATTATGGTTACTCCATTTTTTATAAGGGATTCTTGCCCACAGTAGTAGAATTAATGGTCATCTGAGTTAAATTCACCCACTCTAGTCCATTTTAGTTTGCTGATTCCTAAAATGTTGATGTTCACTCTTGCCATCTCCTGTTTGACCACTTCCAATTTGCCTTGATTCATGGACCTGACATTCTAGGTTCCTATGCAAAATTGCTCTTTACAGAATTGGATTTTACTTCTATCACCAGTCCTATCCACAACTGGCTGTTGTTTTTGCTTTGGCTCCATCTCTTCATTATTTCTGCAGCTATTTCTCTACTGATCTCCAGTAGCATATTGGGCACCTATTGACCTGGTGAGTTCATCTTTCAGTGTCTTATCTTTTTGCCTTTTCATACTGTTCATGGGATTCTCAAGACAAGAATACTGAAGTGGTTTGCCATTCCCTTCTCCAGTGGGCTACGTTTTGTCAGAACTCTCCACCATAAGCTGTCCATCTTGGGTGGCCTTACACAGCATGGCTCATAGTTTTATTGAGTTAGACAAGACTGTGGTCCATGTGATCAGACTGGTTAGTTTTCTGGGATTGTGGTTTCCATTTTGTCTTCCCTCTGACGGAGAAGGATAAGAGGCTTATGGAAGCTACCTGATGGGAGAGACTGACTGAGAGGGAACCTGGGTCTTGTTCTGTTGGGTGGGGCCATGCTCAGTAAATCTTTAATACAATTTTCTGTTGAAGGGCAGGGCTGTGTCCCCTCCCTGTTGTTTGACCTGCGGCCAAACTATGGTGGAGGTAATGAACATAATGGCGACCTCCTTCAGAAGGTCCCATGTGTACACTGCTACACTCAGTACCCCCAACCCTGTAACAGGCCACCACTGACCCATGCCTCCACTAGAGACTCCTGGACAATGATGGGCAACTCTGAGTCAATCTTTTGTGGGGTCATTGCTCCTTTCTCATGAGTCCTGGTGCACACAAGATTTTGTTTGTGCCCTCCAAGAGTCTATATCACCAGTCCTGTGTAAGTTCTGGTGGCTCTATGGTGGGGTTAATGGTGACCTCCTCCAAGAAGACTTATACTATACCCAGGTCTTCTGTATCCAGAGCCCCTGTCCCTGTTGCAGTCCACTGCTGACCCATACCTCTGCAGGAGACACTCAAACACAGGTCTGACTCAGACTCTATGGGGTCTCTGGGTCCTGGTGAGCACAAGTTTTGGTTTTTTGGTTTTTTTTTTTAGCCCTCTGAGCATCCCTGGTGGTTATGGGGTTTGATTCTAAATGCAATTTCACCCCTCCTACTGTCTTATTAGGGTTTCTTCTTCTGCTTAGTCAGAATGGCTGTCATCAAAAAGTCTACAAATGAAGCTTCCAATTCAAGATGGCTGAGTAGAAGGATATGCACTCATCTCCCCCTGCAAGAGCACCAAAATTGTTACCAGCTGTTGCACAACCATCAACAGGAAGATGCTGAAACCCACCAAAGGGGAAAAAAAAAAAGCTATCCCACATTAAAAGACAAAGAAGAATCCACAACAAGATAGTAGGAGGGGCTCAATCATGATAAATTCAAATCCCATACCTTCCAGGTGGGTGACCTTCAGACTGGAGAACAATAATATCAAAGGAGTTCTCACAGTCTTGTAAAGGTTCTGAACCCCACGTCAGACATGCCAGCCTGGGGATACAACAAAGGGACTGGGAATCCCAAATTTGGCCTTGAGGAGCAGCAGGATTTAATTATAGAATTTCCAGAAGGCTGAGGGAAACAGAGACTCCAGTCTTAGTGGGCACAAACAAAATTTTGTATGTGCCAAGACCCAGATGAGAGGAGCAGTGATCCCACAAGAGACTGACCCAGACTTACTCATGATTGTCCAGGATTCTTTGGCCACTTGATGTGAAGAACTGACTCACTGGAAAAGACCTTGATTCTGGGAAAGATTGAAAGCAGAAGGGGACAACAGAGAATGAGATGGTTTGATGGCATCACCAACTCGATGGACATGAGTTTGAGCAAGCTCCGGGGATTGGTGATGAATAGGGAACCCTGGTGTGCTTTAGTTCATGGAGTCACAAAGATTCAGACATTGAGTGACTCAACTGAACTGATGTATAAAATATATAACTAATGAGAAACTATTGTATATCACAGGTAATTCTATTCAGTGCTCTGTGATCATCTTTATGGGAAGGAAATCCAAAAAAGCTGGGATATATATGTGTGTGTGTGTGTGTGTGTGTGTGTGTGTGTGTGTGTGTGTATGTAGGTATGTATATATATATATAATCAACATATGCATATGCAGATGATACCAATCTAATGGCAGAAAACAAAAAGAAACTAAGCCTCTTAATGCTGGTGAAGAAGGAGAGTGAATGAGTGAATGAGCTGGCTTAAAAATAAATATTAAAGAAACTAAGGTCATGGCATCTGGCCCTCTTACTTCATGGCAAATAGAAAGGGAAGATGTGGAAGTAGTGACATATTTCCTCTTCTTGGGCTCTAAAATCACTGCAAATGGTGACTGTAGCCATGAAATCAGAAGACAACTGCTTCTTGCCAAGAAAGCCATGACAAACCTAGACAGTGCATTGAAAGGCAAAGATATTATTCTGATGAAAAAGGTCCATAGAGTCAAGTCTATGGTTTTCCCAGTGATCATATATGGTTGTGAGAGCTGGACTGTAAAGAAGGCAGAGTGCCAAAGCATTGATGCTTTGGAACTGTGGTGTTGATGAAGACTCCTGGGAGTTCCTTGGACAGCATGGAGATCAAACCAGTCAATCCCAAAGGAAATAAATCCTGAATACTCATTGGAAGAACTGATGCTGAAGCTGAAACTCTAGTATTTTGGTCACCTGTTGTGAACAGCTGACTCATTAGAAAAGTCCCTGATGCTGGGAAAGATTGAGGGCAGAAGGAGAAGAAGATGTCAGAGGATGTCAGAGGATGAGATGGCTGGACGGCATCACCGATGCAATGGACACAAACTTGGGCAAACTTCTGGAGATGGTGAGGGACAGAGAAGCCTGGCATACTGCATTCCATGAGGTTGCTAAGAGTCTGACAAAACTGGTTAACTGAACAACAATCACATATCAAATATATATATATATATACACACACACACACATATCTGATTCACTTTGTTGTATAGTAGAAACTGATAGATCAGTGTAACACAACTATATTCCAATTTAAAAATGTGGAAAGAAAAAAGGAAAGACGGAGAGAAACAAAGAGTTACAAGGCAACCTCCATAAGGCTAATGGCTGATTTCTCTGAAGAAACTTTGTAGCATAGAAAGAAGTACATGATCTATTCAAACACAAGAACAAAACAATCTGTAACAAAGGATCCTCTCACCAGCAAGATTATCATTCAGAATAGGAGAGATAAAGAAATGGCAACCCACTCCAGTATTCTTGCCTGGAGAATCCCATGGACGGAGGAGCCTGGTAGGCTAGAGTCCACGGGGTTGCAAAGAGTCGGACACAACTGAGCGACTTCACACACACACAAGCAAGCAAAACCTAAAAGAATCCAGCAGTAGTAAGCATACTCTCAAAGAAATACTGAATGGCCTATTCTAAATAGAAAAGAACCAAGAATCTCAAGAAAAGAGAGANTTGCAAAGAGTCGGACACAACTGAGCGACTTCACACACACACAAGCAAGCAAAACCTAAAAGAATCCAGCAGTAGTAAGCATACTCTCAAAGAAATACTGAATGGCCTATTCTAAATAGAAAAGAACCAAGAATCTCAAGAAAAGAGAGATGACAATAGGAACAGGAAAGGCAAATATATAAAAGGGTTGAAGATCATTTTATCAAGTCATTACNGCAGATTCTTTTTTTTTTTCATCATTATTTATTTATTTATTTTTATTTTACTTTACAATACTGCATTGGTTTTGCCATACATTGACATGAATCCACCACAGGTGTACATGAGTTCCCAATCCTGAACCCCCCTCCCACCTCTCTCCCCATATCATCTCTCTGGGTCATCCCAGTGCACCAGCCCCAAGCTTCCTGTATCCTGCATCAAACCTAGACTGGTGATTCGTTACGTACATGATAGCATACATGTTTAAATGCCATTCTCCCAAATCATCCCACCCTCTACCTCTCCCACAGAGTCCAAAAGTCTGTTCTATACATCTGTGTCTCTTTTGCTCTCTTGCATACAAGTTTATTATTACCATCTTTCTAAATTCCATATATATGCATTAGTATACTATATTGGTGTTATTTTTTCCTGGCTTACTTCACTCTGTATAATTGGCTCCAGTTTCATCCACCTCATTAGAACTGATTCAAATATATTATTTTTGATGGCTGAGTAATATTCCATTGTGTATATGTACCACAGCTTGCTTATCCATTCATCTGCTGATGGACATCTAGGCTGCTTCCATGTCCTGGCTATCATAAACAGTGCTGCGATGAACATTGGGGTACATGTGTCTCTTTCAATTGTGGTTTCCTCAGTGTGTATGCCCAGCAGTAGGATTGCTGGGTCATAAGGCAGGTTTATTTCCAGTTTTTTAAGGAATCCCCACATTTTTCTCCATAGTGGCTGTACTAGTTTGCATTCCCACCAACAGTGTAACAGGGTTCCCTTTTCTCCACATCCTCTCCAGCATTTATTGCTTGTAGACTTTTGGATCGCAGCCATTCTGACTGGTGTGATTCCAGCTTGTGCTTCTTCCAGCCCAGCGTTTCTCATGATGTACTCTGCATATAAGTTAAATGAGCAGGGTGACAATATACAGCCTTGATGTACAGGCTTTTCCTATTAATTAGGTAGACTCTGTGTCTGTGGAATATATAAAAGGACAATGAGTGTTCACACAAAAGAAAAAATCCTAGCTCTGGCAACTATGGATGCTGGAGGCAAGAAAGACATTGGAGTAGGGCCAGATTAGAGCCTGAGCTGGTCAGAAAACAGTCCAGTGTTGGAGTGGGTCCTAGAGTGGCAGAAGTGGAACTATCATTCTATATACATTTTTCTCCCATTTCTTCCTTGTTTTATTTTTCATATTGTTCTCATAATCTTTCTTTTATTCTTATAATTTTTATTTTTATAGCATACTTTCCATTTTAAAGCATCTTAGTTTAAAATAAATTCATTTTATTTTTTTCCTAAGTTTACACTACTATTTAGATATTTGTATTTTTTCCTATGCTTCTGATTTGTAGTTTTGCTAGTCTAGTATTTAGTATGAATTTTCACTTAGGGATTATTGTCTTGAGTACTTTCTTCTTTTTTTGACTTTTGATTTTATTCTTTTTTTTCATATTCTTCCCATGATGTTCTTTCCTTATAATTCATTTAATTCATAATTTTAAAACCCTGCTTTTTCATTTTTAACACATCTTATTTTGAATAGATTTAATTTTTCCATATTTTACAGTACTATTTTATTATATTTCATTTTCTCTCATGTTTTTGATTTTGTATTCTGCTAGTCTAGCTTTTAGTATTCACTTTCACTTAAAGATTTTTTTTACTCGCTTGATTGTTCTCTTCTTTTTGACTCTGATTTCTATCCCTCCCCGCCCCCCGCCCACACACACACATCCCTGTATTCTCTTTCTTTGTTTCTCTCTTAAGTGTGTGAGTTTCTTTGGTGCTTTTGGTGATTGAGTGTTGCTTTCACTGTTAGTCTTGGGGCTTTGTCTTCTGTGCTATGAGGGCTGTGAAGTCCTAGTGCTGCAGTAAGGGGTTAGGCCTGTACCTCCAAGGTGGAGATCTGAATCAAGGATTTTGGAGCACTGGAGAACTCCTGAATCCATAGAACATCAATTGAAGAAAGCTCTCACAAAGATCTCCATTTCAACACTAAGATCAAGCCCTATCGAAAGGCCAGAAAGCTCCAGTGCCAGATGCCTCATGCCAAACCATTAGCAAAACAGAAATACACGCCTGCCCATCAGCAGAAAAGCTACACAAAGTCCTACCAAGTGCATAGACACCCCAAGACACACTACTGGAAATGACACTGCCCTTCAGAGAGACAAAATCTAGCTTTATCCACAAGAACACAGGCATAAGACATCCCAACCAGGAAACCTACACAAGGCACCAATTCAAGCCCCCCACCCATGGGGAACAGATTTCACAATTAAGAGGAAATGGAAACAGTGACAGACTTTATTTTCTTGGTCTCCAAAATCACTGTGGATGGTGAAAGCAGCCATGAAATTAAAAGATGCTTACTCCTTGGTGTGTGTGTGAGGTGAAGGCTATGACAATCCTAGACAGTGTGTTAAAAAGCAGAGACATCACTTTGTTGACAAAGGTCTGTCTAGTCAAAACTATGGTTTTTAATGAAGTCATGTACAGATGTGAGAGTTGGACTATAGAAAAGGCTGAATGCCAGAGAATTAATGCTTCCAAACTGTGGTGCCGGAGAAGACTCGTGACAGTCCCTTGGGCTGCAAGAAGATAAAATCAGTCAATCCTAAAGGAAATCAATCTTGAATATTCATTGGAAGGACTGATGCTGAAATTGAAGCTCCAATACTTTGGCCAGCTGATGCAAAGAGCCAACTCATTGGACAAGACTCTAATGTTGTGAAAGATTAAGGGTGGGAGGAGAAGAGCACAACAGAGGATGAGATGGTTGGATGTCATCATCAACTCAATGGACATGAGTCTGAGCAAACTGAGGGAGACTGGAGGACAGGGAAGCCTAGCATGCTGAAGTCCATAGGGTCTCAAAGAATCAGACATGACTGAGCAACTGAACAACAACGACCCTTCATTCTGCAGAAAGGAGAACTCAATCACGGTAAATTAAATAAGATGAAAAGACAGAGAACAGAGAAGCATGCAGAAGATGAAGAAATACAGTAAAAAACCCACAAGATGAAACAAATGAAGAAATTAAAATCTACCTGAATTGTATTCAGAGTAACAATAGTAAAGATGATCTAAAATCTTGGAAATAAATGGAGGCACAGATAAATAGACTGGAGGCATGAATTGAGAAGATACAAAAAATAACTGACAAAGACCTAGAAGAATTAAAGAATAGAAAATCATCAATGAACAACTCAATAACTGAGATTAAAAATACATTAGAATGAACCAATAGCAAACTATCTGAGGCAGAAGGACAGATAAGTAAGCTGGAAGTGAGCTGGTGGAGATAATGGAAGCAGAGCAGAACAAAGAAAGAAGAATAAAAAGAAATGAGGATTATCACAAAGATCCAGGAACAACATTATGTGTAAAAATATTAGAATCATAAATGTCACAAAAGAAGAAGGCAATAAGAAAGGACATGAGAAAATATTTGAGTAGATTATAGTCAAAATTTTCCTTAACGTGGGAAAGGAAATAGCCATGCAAGTTCATGGAGCCCAGAGAGTCCCATACAGGATAAAATCAGGGAAAACATGCCAAGAAACATATGAAATAAACTAATAAAAGGAGATGGAAGAAGACAGTGGAAGAGTAAGACAGGGAGATCACCTGCCTTTCCACAGATACATAAAAATTGCATCAGAATATGGAACAACTCTTACAGAAGAACTTCTACCACACCAGAAGACCCCAGATCTCCTAAAAGGCAAGCCAGCCTCCTTAGAATGAGGTAGGGCAACAGATGAAGACAAAAGAAAGAGACGATTTCGGGATGAGGGCTTGTGCCCTGAAGGAGAGTGGGAGGGAGTCATGAAAAGGGAAAAGTTTACACACACTAGGAAACCCCATCACAGGTTAGGGCAAAGGGGAGCTACCTTGGGGGCTCAGAGGGCAAAGCACAGAGAAAATTCACCACAGAAATCACCGCTGCTGAATAGTACTTCTCACCCAATAAGGAGCTCACAAGCCTCAGCCCAGAGCAGAGCATAGGGAGACGAGTCAAGAGAAGCAGCTAGCAAGACTTGTTCTCCATCAGAAGGCAAGGACAGGGTGCCCAGGCTCTGGCAAAGATCCCAGGGAATAGTCAAGGGCTGGTGGCTGTGAGGATATGCTGAGAGGGCTACTTCAACCCTCTCATGCGGAATTAGACGTGAGTGCCACTGCCAAATTCAGGAAAGGTGCCTGAGGCAGCAGATAAAACACTGTTGATACGATCCGACCTCAGAGTTGGCAGCTACCACCAGGCTGTGAGCAGGAACAGGTTACTTCACACACCTTTCTAGGAGCTTAAACAACGTGGCTCTTCCTAAGGACCCACAAATAGGGGCCTTCTCCTCTTGGAGAACTCATGATCTGCCTCAGACTGTAACAGCCTCCAACAGAGCTTTACTGCTCCAGGCAATCCTCAATACATTCCAATTGTGTCTTCCATATCCTACCCTCTCCCCAGCACAAGACAGCAAGTGAACCCTAAAGAACCTTGGTCGTTGGACCCTTTTGTGTCCACGTGGGGAACAGACTGTGGACTTAAGGGGAAACTGTGAACTTTTGAAGCAACTACAAGTTTGAATAAGGTTAGACCTGAGGCTGAACTGATCACACACTGCCCACAATAGGTACAAAGACCTACCTAAACATATTAGAGGACTGTGGTATAAGTGCCACTGTGTGTTCTGGGTTGCTGAGTGTTCCTTCACCAAGAGTCTTGGGGACTTGTCTTCTGTGCTGTGTGGGCTTGTGGGATCTTGGAGCTAGTGAGTTTGGAGCTTGTGAGATCTTGGGAGGCAAGAGACCTCCCAAAGGCTTCCGTCTCAACACCAAGACCAAGCCAATCCAGATGCCAGCAAGCCTCAATGCTCACATGCCCCACACTAATCCTTCAACAAAGCAGAAGCACAATGCTGTACATTAGCAGACAGGCTACCCAAAGCCACACTTAACCCACAGACATCTGAAACACACTACTGGACACAACACTGCTGTTCATAGTGACGAGATCCAGTTCCATCCATCAGAATACAGGCACAAGTCCCCCCATCCAGGAAACCTTCACAAGACACTAGTCCAACCCCACCAATGGGGGAAGACTCCACAATTAAGCGGATCTATGACCTTTCAGCCTGAAGAAAGGAGACCCCAAGCACTGCATACTAAACAAAAAGAGAAGACAGAGAAATATGCAGTAGGTGAAGGACCAAGGTAAAAATCCACTAGATCAAATAAATGAAGAAGAAATAAAGAGTCTACCTGAATGAGCATTAAGAATAATGATAGTAAAGATGATCCAAAACCTTGAAAACACAATGTAGAGACAAAGACACTGGAGGGATTGATCAAGAAGATGTAGGAAATATTTAACAAGGACCTAGAAGAATTAAAGAATAAACAATCAACAATAAAATAACCAAGATTAAAAATACACTAAAGGGAACCAACAGTAGTATAACTGAGGTAGAAGGATGAATAAGAGACCTGGAAGATAGAATGGTGGAAATAACCTAAGCAGAACAGAATAAAGAGAAAATGAATTAAAAGAAATAAGGATAGGCTCAAAGACCTCTGGGACAATATTAAGCACCCTAACATTCAAATCATAGGTGTCCAAGAAGAAGATGAAAGGGCATGAAAAAACATTTGAGGAGATAATAGTCAAAAGCTTTCCTAAACTGGGGAAGAAAACTTTCCTAAACAAGTCTAGGGAGCCCAGAGAGTCACATATAGAAGAAGCCCAAGAAAAAACACACCAAGATACAGTAATCAAACTAACAAAAATTAAACACAAAGAAAAAAAATAAAGCAACAAATAACATACAAGGGATGAAGCTAACAGCTGATCTTTCAACAGAAACTCTGCAGGCCAGGAGGAAATGACAGGATATACTTAAGGTGATGAGAATGAACAACCTACAACCAAGATTACCTATCCAGCAAGGATCTCATTCAGATTCAAAAAAGAAATCAAAAGGTTTACAGAGAAGCAAAAGTTAAGAGAACTCAACATCACCAAACCACCTTTACAACAAATACTAAAGGAGATTCTCTAGACAGGAAACAAAAGAGAAAGAAAAAGCCTATGAAGGCAAACCCAATACAACAAAGCAAACAATAGTATCCTACTTATCAGTAATTACTTTGTTATAGAAAACTATAAAACACTGATGAAAAAAATTAAAAAAATGACACAAATAGATGGAGAAATATACCATGTTCATGGCAGGCAAATATCAATATAGTTAAAATGAGTATACTACTAAAAGCAATCTATAGATTGAACTCAATTCCCATCAAGCTACCAATGGTCTTTTTCAGAGAACTAGAACAAATAATTTCACAATTTGTATGGAAATGCAAAAAAACCTCGAATAGCCAAAGTAACCTTGAGAAAGAAGAATGGAATTGGAGGAATCAACCTGCCTGACTTCAGACTAAGCTACAGTCATCAAGACAGTATGATACTGGCACAAAGACAGAAACATAGCTCAATGGAACAAAATAGAAAACCCAGAGATAAATCCACACACTTATGGAAATGTTATCTTCGACAAAGGGAGCAAAAATATACAATGGAGTGAACACAATCTCTTTAACAAGTGGTACTGGGAAATCTGGTCATCCACCTGTAAAAGACTGAAACTAGAACACTTTCTAACACTATACACAAAAATAAACTCAAAATGGATTAAAGATCTAAATGTAAGACCAGAAACTATAAAACTGCTAGAGGAAAACATAGGAAAAACACTGTCTGACATAAATTACAGCAGGATCCTCTATGGCCCACCTACCTCCCAGAGTAATGGAAATAAAAGCAAAAATAAACAAACGGGACCTAATTAAACTTAAAAGCTTTTGCACAATGAAGGGAGCTATGAGCAAGTGAAAAGATAGTCTTCAGAATGGAGAAAATGATAGCAAATGAAACAACTGACAAAGAATTAATCTCAGAAATATACAAGCAGCTCATGCAGCTCAATTCCAGAAAACTAAATGACCCAGTGAAAAAATGGGCCAAAGAACTTAACAGACATTTCTCCAAAGAAGACAAACAGATGGCTAACAAACACATGAAAAGATGATCAACATCACTCATTATCAAAGAAATGCAAATCAAAACTACAATGAGGTACAATCTCACACCGGTCAAAATGGATGCCATCAAAAAGTCTACAAACAATACATGGTGGAGAGGGTGCAGAGAAATGGGAACTCTCTTACACTTTTGGTGAGAATAAAAACTAGTACAGCCACTATGGAGAACAGTGTGGAGATTCCTTAAAAAAGCGGAAATAGAATTGCCATATGACCCAGCAATCGATGGGTCTCAATGTTTATCTCAGCACTGTTTACAGTACCTAGGACATAGAAGCAACCTAGATGTTCATCTGCAGAAGAATGGATAAGAAAGCTGTGGTACATATACATAATGGAATATTACTCAGCTATTAAAAAGAATGCATTTGAATCAGTTCTAATGAGGTGGATGAAATTGGAGCCTATTATACAAAGTTGAGTAAGTCAGAAAGTAAAACACCAATACAGTATAATGCATATATATGGAATTTAAAAATATAGTAATGATGACTCTATATGCAAGACAGCAAAAGAGATACAGATGTAAAGAAGAGACTTTTGGACTTGGTGGGAGAAGGCGAGTGTGGGATGATTTGAGAGAATATGATTCAGTTCAGTTCAGTTCAGCCACTCAATCATGTCCGACTCTTTGCGACCCCATGAATCGCAGCACACCAGGCCTCCCTGTTCATCACCACCTCCTGGAGTTCACTCAGACTCACGTGCGTTGAGCCCGTGATGCCATCCAGCCATCTCATCCTTGGTTGTCCCCTTCTCCTCCTGCCCCTAATCCCACCCAGCATCAGAGTCTTTTCCAGTGAGTCAACTCTTTGCATGAGGTGGCCAAAATACTGGAGTTTCAGCATTAGCATCATTCCTTCCAAAGAAATCCCAGGGTTGATCTCCTTCAGAATGGACTGGTTGGATCTCCTTGCAGTCCAAGGGACTCTCAAGAGTCTTCTCCAACACCACAGTTCAAAAGAATCAATCCTTCAGCACTCAGCCTTCTTCACAGTCCAACTCTCACATCCATACATGACCACAGG
The DNA here is from genome assembly GCA_006410875.1 of Neotragus pygmaeus. Lineage (NCBI taxonomy): Eukaryota > Metazoa > Chordata > Mammalia > Artiodactyla > Bovidae > Neotragus > Neotragus pygmaeus. The sequence continues at coordinate 27,648 of SJYV01023194.1, read as the reverse complement.
AAAAACTATAGCCTTGACTAGACAGACCTTAGTTGTNTTTTTTTTTTTTTTTTTCCATTCATTTTTCTACATTCTCTTCTGTGGCAGTGATTTCCACCATTTTTTCAAGTCACTCATCTGTTCTTCTGCCTCAGTTATTCTGCTAGTGTTTCCTTGTAGTGTACTGCTCATCTCTTTTTATTTGTTCTTTAGTTCTAGTCTTTGGGTAACATTCATTAACATCTTCTCCATTCTTTTTCTGAGGTCCTGGANTCAAGTCACTCATCTGTTCTTCTGCCTCAGTTATTCTGCTAGTGTTTCCTTGTAGTGTACTGCTCATCTCTTTTTATTTGTTCTTTAGTTCTAGTCTTTGGGTAACATTCATTAACATCTTCTCCATTCTTTTTCTGAGGTCCTGGATCAACTTCACTAGCATTATTCTGAATTCTTTTTCTGGAAGATTGCCTATCTCTATTTCATTTAGTTGTTTTGGGGGGTTTTATCTTGTTGCATCATCTGGGACACAAGACTCTGCTTTTTCATCCTGATTAACTTCTTATGATGTGGTTTTTGTTCTAGCCACTGTGAGATTGTGGTTCTTCTTGCTTCTTCTGTTTGCTCTTTGTTGGAAGAGGCTAACAGGCTTGTGTAAGCTTCCAGATGGGAGGGACTGGTGGTAGGAAAATTTAGGTCTTGCTTTGATGGGCAGGACTGTGCTCAATAAAACTTTAATCCAATTATCTGTTGATATGTGGGGTTTCACTCTCTCTGTGCTAGTTATTTGGCCTGAGGTACTCAGCTCTGGGGTCTATGGTAGCATTAATGGCAACCTCCAAGAAGGCTTATGCCAAGGAACACCTTCCAGGACTGCTGCTGCCAGTACTCCCACCACATGGTGAGCCACTTCTGACCCATGACTCCAGAGGAGACCCTCCAACACTAGCAGGCAGATCTGGTTCATTCTTCTCTGGAGTCACTGCTCCTTTCCCTTGGGTCTTGGTTCATGCAAGATTTTGTTTGTGCCCTCCAAGTGTGGAGTTTCTGTTTCCCCCAGTCTTGTGGAAATCCTGTAATCAAATCCTACAAGAATTCAAATTTACATTCCCTGGGAATTCCCACTCCCTTTGCCAGATCCCCAGGCTGGAAGCCTGAGGTGAGGCTCAGAACCTTCACAACAGTGGGAAAATTTCTTTGGTATTACTGTTCTCCAGTTTGTGGATTGCCCATTTGGGAGCTGTGGGATTTAATTTTTATCATGATTGTTCCCTTCCTACCATCTCATTGCAAATTCTTCTTCATCTTTGGACATGAGTTATATTTTTTGTGGGTTCCAGTGCCCCTCTGGTGATGGTTGTTCAACAGCTAGTTTTGATTTTGGTGCTCTTGTAGGAGATAGGCACACATTGTTCTACTCTACCATCTTGAACCCATCCAAGGGAATGGACACTTTAAGAAGTCATCTTTAGAATTGTTTACCACTATGTCATTTACATTTACCTTATTTGACTGGTTATGTCTCTCAGAAAGATTTAAGTATTTAGGTGCCAGGACTCTGTCTTTGGCTAAATATTGTAGTGGTTAAGTGCACAGATCTTGGAACCCAACTATTTGTATAAAAATCTTGTCTTGTTTGGTATCCTAGCACAAATTATTTAACTTTTCTGTGATTCAGTTTGTGCAGCTATAATTGGAAATCTGCACAGTAAATATTCCAGAATTGAACAATTAATAGCACTCTAAGTTTTAACTACTGTCATTATTGCCCTTAGCATAGCACATAGCACAATATTTGTTATGTCTCAAATACACAGTAAATAGTCCAACTCTTTGTGAGCCTATGGACTGTAGCCTACGAGGCTTTTCTGTCCATGGGATTCTCCAGGAAAGAATACTGGAGTGGGTTGCCATTTCCTTCTCCAGCAGATCTTCCCAACCCAGGGATCAAACCTGTGTCTCCTGCACTGCAGGCAGATTCTTTACTGTCTGAGCCACCAGGGAAGCCCCTAAAGTGCACAAATCCTGGAATCCAACTATTTGGGTAAAAATCATGTCTTGCTTGGTATCCTAGCACAAATTACTTAACTCTTCTGTGATTTAGTTTGTCCAATTATAAATGGAAATCTACATAATAAATATTCCAGAAGTGAATACTTCATAGCAGTTAAGTTTTAGTTATTGTCATCATTACCCTTTGCATAGCACGTAGTACTGTTTGTTATGTTATAAATACACAGTAAATAGTAACCATAATTTTTATTACTGCTATGTACAAATTTGTATAATGGCACTCATGACTCTTTATTGAACTTGTTTCTCTACTTGTCCTCCACCTTCTCCTATACTGTAACGTTCTTAAAGTCCAGTATCATCTAATCTGTAATTTTGTTTCCAAGCTAATTTATAGTTTGGATACCAAAGTTTCCAGTATGTACAAGGTGCTCTAGGAATATTAGTTGAATAAGTAAATGAATGAATAAATTACTATTCTAATGAACTCACTTTCTGATGCCACTTAGCCTTTCTGTTTAGGAATTATAGGTTAAGTACGTATGTCTTTTCTTGGTTTGACTAGAAAAATCATGAGGCTTGCTGAAAGGTATACAGATAGTTAGTGTTTGTCTTCTCTGTGTTGTGACTATTTATATTTCCGTTTTTATATTTGATGAATTCAGTTATAATTTAAAAATCAAAATATAGCATAAAAGCTTTTAGCATTCTGGTTGCCAGGAGGGACAGAGATTAATTCATTATTGAATTCAGTCTAATCTTCTGAGAGATGACATGATTATTTAAACAATTCCATCTCTAATCATGAAGATGGGACTCTGCAAAAAGCTGAGGTCTCTAAATGAAAGAGGAATTGCCATTTTAAGGGTCATTTGTTGACTCAGCAGCGGGACCAGTTTATGCAAATCTAATTAGTAAAGAAGCTCATACAGGCTTTCAGTAAAGTCATTCCACCTGAATCAGTCATTATATTTTTTAAAACTAATGCATATCTAACCAGAGACACTTACACTACATTATAGGTCTATGAATATAGCTCTGTAGAATACAGACCTCGGATTTATTTATTTATTTTTTAATGGATGAACTGTTTCAGGAATTAACTCTAATATGTTCATTTAAAATGTGTATGTGTATGTATGTACCTGTAATTGGAGAAAAACAGGGTCACATACCAGATCTGAGAAAAAGAGAGTAATTAATTTTGAATTATAGTAACACTAGGAGACATGAAATGAGGTAATCATTTTTGTTATAATGATACAATGAATTTCCTTAAAATGACATAAACATTTGGCAGTTAAGGACAATAACACTTCACCCGAAGCCCTGTGTACATCACAGGGAGCAGTATACTGGGGGATGTTATGCCACACTTATGCCCCCCAAACATCATGAAAGGCATTTTTTCCTGCCATTAAAGAACACTGGTGACATGCTGGCATGTTGTATCCAAAGAGGTATAAAACTCAAGTTGTTTTTCTTCATCAACTTGTATAGCTGGCTCTTTCATTCATGCCTATCCATTTCTCTCTACATCCCTCAATGACTCCTATTCCTTAATCTTTTGAAGAATATTCTAGTGTGATTATAGGTCTCAGAAAACTAGTTTCTCTACTGTCCTTTGTTTGTCCATGTATGATTATTTCAATAGCACTTTAAATTTGATGGTAGCCCAAGTGAACTCAGCTATCCCTTGTTATTTGGTTTACCTGACAAGATCACTTAAAGCTTCTGGACTAGATAAATAATAGCCCTTTGCCTCTATGACAGTGGGATTTAAGAAAGTAGGGTTTAGATTTCGTTTTTTCTGACGCTAAAGATCCAAGTACTTCAGCAACCTTATCAGTGGCAATACCCTCCCATCCTTATAATATCACCAATGATGGAAAAGATGTGTACCTGTCCATTTCTCCCAGGCTCTAAGTACCTGATATTTCTTTGTTTCCCTTCAAAGCACTGACATGCAAGAGAGAAACATGCTCAAAACTGTAGTAAAAGAGAATATGGCCTACAATCATTTTGCAGTCACTTGTCCTATTTGTTCAGAGAAAGCAATGACACTCCACTCCAGTACTCTTGCCTGGAAATCCCATGGAGGCAGGAGCCTGGAAGACTGCAGTCCATGGCGTCTCTGAGGGTCGGACACGACTGAGTGACTTGACTTTCACTTTTCACTTTCATGTATTGGAGAAGGAAATGGCAACCCACTCCAGTGTTCTTGCCTGGAGAATCCAAGGGAAGGGGGAGCCTGGTGGGCTACCGTCTATGGGGTCGCACAGAGTTGGACACGACTGAAGTGACTTAGCAGCAGCCCTATTTGTTATAGAGCCGAACTAAGTTTGGGCCCTATCTGCCTTTAACTTATTTAGAGGAACCTCTGGAAATATCCATACATCTGTCTAACATCTCTCTTTCTGATCTATACTTTTACAGTCATGCTTACCACATTTTCCCCAGACTAAATTCCTCTGGAAGAAAAAAGCTGCACTCTTCCATTTCTGTTACTTTCCTGCAGGTGGAGTGGAGGTAGCAATTCTATCCTTGTTTCAAAACGTCTTTTGTAATAACCCTTCTGCCTAGATTCAACAACTCTCCCCACTCCTCAGTTTCAATACCCTGACTAAGCTCCCTTAATTAATTTCAGCTTTCAGAATCTCTCCTGCAAAGCTATAGGAATCCACTGGCCTTGGTTGACAAGTCAAAATTTCTCTTTAGATGTTATGGCTCAGATTAATAATTCTAGCTAAACCAGAACCCGTTCTACCACTCTGTTCTCTCATGCAACTTTATAATTTCTTATTAGCACTATGCGTGATGACTGTTGATTTTATTCACTTATTTATTTTTGCTTGTATTGTTTATCCACTGGAATAAAAGTCCCACTTTCATGGAATTTTCCACTGCATTCTCCACTAGATGACCAGTGTCTAGAAGAGAGTTTAAGACATAGTAAGTATATAATAAATATCTGTTGAGTGCAGGAATAAATTAGACTGCAGATGGATCTCATTCCCAGGTCAATGATAATAGGTGCTGAAAATGTGTTCCTCCCACCTTTGTCCAACCCCATATTCATTGACCTTGATGTCAACTTTTTATTCCCTGCTAGCATTTTCTTAAGTCTTGTAGGTTATTATGCTCTTCAGTGTTTTCCTACATTTTATGTTTTAAAATCATTTCTCTTAGCTAACTTTGAGGAAGAAATTGTAGAGGGTAGAGAAAAAGAAAGTCTTAAGTTGGTTAAAATTTTGTAACATCTTATGGAAAAATCCAAATGAACTTTTTGACCAGCCCAATATTAGGTAGAAGAACTGATAGAGAAAAAGCATTTTTCCTGTGGGGAAGCAAGATAGTGTACAAAAAGGAGCATGGATTTAAGAGTCAGAATCCCAAGTTCAAATTCTAGCTTAATCAGATTATTTAGTAGCTTTGTGGCTGTTGGCTTGTTTTGTAAATCCTCTGTGCCTTATCTACAGTTTGGGGTCAATAAAAGCATCTGCCTCTGTTACCACGTCCAAGCTTGTCTACTCACCACACAACAGGCCAATAAATCAGGAGATGTGGTGTTGGGGCAGGGAATAATGATGTTATTCAGAAAGTCAGGAGTCCAAGAAGATGGCAGACAAATGGCTTAGAGAATCATCTTCCCAAAATCTGGATGCTAATTTATTTTATAGGACAAAGATGAGAGTTGTGTGGAAGGAAAGTCAAAAGGTTTTTTGTTTTTTGTTTTTTTTTTTTAGTCACCAAGTCTTCCAACTCTTTTGTGACCCCATGGACTGCAGCTTGCCAGGTGCCTCTGTCCGTGGGATTTCCCAGGCAAGAGTACTAGAATGGATTGCCATTTCCTTTTCCAGGGGATCTTCTCAACCCAGAGGTTGCACCCACATCTCCTGCTTGGCAGGCAGATTCTTTACCACAGAGCCACCACACATTGTTGCAAATATCTCATTTTTGGCCACACTCCAGAAGATATGTTAATTTGTTCTTTCCTATAGCCATTCACAGGAGAACAGGGTCAAGATGTTTTCTATGAATTGAACAAATGTATTCTAGTTTTACATTCAGGCATGGGGGACAGGGTTTTTGGAGATGGGCAATTATGTTTACTGTAAGCTATAGGCAGATCCTTTTATGATTAACTTGTAGTAAAAGCAACAGAAAACAAAGGTTAAATGATCTAATATGGAATCATATTGGTTATTCCTTGTTATACTTCATATGGTTGTTGTGAGGATTAAATGACTTAATACATATAATAATAAAGTCAATTCTCTCCCTGCTTATGTGTATCTTATCTCCTAATTTTCTTTTCTTAGCTAGCTTTCCATAAAGAAAACCAATATGTTTCCACAGATGAAATACATGATACTTTGCTGATCCAACATTGTCCCCCACTCCCACCTCATACCTCCATTCTAGTAAAAACTAAACTCTGAAAAATAGAAACCACACATATAATCTAGACTGTCCAGTCTGGAAAGAATTGAGAAAATTCTCCTAGAACCTGCTTCTTAAACATTACATACAACGATCCACTTAGCAAACACTGCACCTTTTTCACAATTTTTACAGTCTTCCTCTGGAAAAGAAATTCACAGAAGTGATACTTAAACTACAGTGTTGATTGAAAAAAAAATGCAGAAGTTAAGAGTTATGTTGTATTTGGCAGAGTTTCTGAGGACTTCAAGACTGGAAGATAGTTTCTCAGATAGCTCTGAAAGACTGTTCTAAAGAGTTAAGGGAGGTGCCAAGATATATAGGAGTATTGCAACAAAAACCAGATAGTAGGAACATCAAAAGGTTGCTGTTATTAAAGACAATCATATATTGCAAGTTAATAAGGTTAGTGTTTTTTCATGTATGGGAAATGCGCGAGTCTGGGCTCATTGAAATTATCCTTTTGATAGGCACTTTAGCTATCTAGGACCAATATGCTCTTCTTACCCATCCTGAGTCCCCTCAGAGTGCACTGTTGGGGTTGTTGCAGAAGGTAAGAGCTTGGCAGTGGACAGCCCATTTGTCTCCATCCTGAGTTCCCTCAGGACTACCATCAGTGGTGGCTGTAATCGTCTGATTGCTGAAAATCCTTTGTTTACTAATAGAGCAGGCAACTTTTCTCATTTGCGATAGACATTCTACCTAAAAGAACCATCTTTATGAAATTATCCTGAATGATAGTATCAGTTTAATATTACTGAAATATTAATAGTAAATATCATGTATTGGGCACACAGTATGTAAAATTACTTGAATAACTATTTTGTATATATTACCTCATGTAATCCTCACAACACTTTGAAGTAGGTGCTTTTACTATTCTTATTTTATAGTTCAGGAAACAAAAGCTCAGATGAGTTAAGCAACTTGTTCAAAGTTCTCATAGGTGAAAATTAAATGAGTTGGGATTTCCTAAAACAAAGGAAGTTTGCACTAGAGCTTGTACTCTTAACCATAACATTTCCTAGCCAATATGCCAGGCTTTTGCCTAAAACTTTTGACTAACATAACCTTTCTATCTGTGTGTTTTCGTATTATTTCCAGTGAAATGTATTTTCCCATACTCCTCACTTTACACACTGAATTCTTATCAAGTTACCCTCTCCCCAGCATATTAACTAGTTTATACTTTTTCTTTTGTTCAGGAGTTCCATCTTTCTAAAAACACCATTTTCTAGGCTATTGTCAGTTCAATTCAGTTCAGTTCAGTTCAGTCATTCATTCGTGTCCGACTCTTTGCAACCCCATGAATCGCAGCACACCAGGCCTCCCTGTTCATCACCACCTCCTGGAGTTCACTCAGACTCACGTCCATCGAGTCCGTGATGCATTCCAGCCATCTCATCCTCGGTCGTCCCCTTCTCCTTCTGCCCCCAATCCCTCCCAGCATCAGAGTCCTTTCCAATGAGTCAACTCTTTGCATGAGGTGGCCAAAGTACTGGAGTTTCAGCTTTAGCTTCATTCCTTCCAAAGAAATCCCAGGGTGGATCTCCTTCAGAATGGACTGGTTGGATCGCCTTGCAGTCCAAGGGACTCTCAAGAGTCTTTTCCAACACCACAGTTCAAAAGCATCAATTCTTTGGCGCCCAGCCTTCTTCACAGTCCAACTCTCACATCCATA
>SJYV01023192.1:0-13985 GCA_006410875.1 Neotragus pygmaeus | reverse complement strand
CACCATCTGCAGTGATTTTGGAGCCCCCCAAAATAAAGTCTGACGCTGTTTCCCCATCTATTTGCCATGAAGTAATGGGACCAGATGCCATGATCTTCATTTTCTGAATGTTGAGCTTTAAGCCAACTTTTTCACTCTCCTCTTTCACTGTCATCAAGGGCTCTTTAGTTCTTCACTTTCTGCCATAAGGGTGGTGTCATCTGTATATCTGAGGTTATTGACATTTCTCAGGGCAATCTTGATTCCAGCTTGTGCTTCTTCCAGCCCAGCGCTTCTCATGATGTACTCTGCATATAAGTTAAATAAGCAGGGTGACAATATACAGCCTTGACGTACTTCTTTTACTATTTGGAACCAGTCTGTTGCTCCATGTTCAGTTCATGATACAGTTAATTGTCACCAGAGAAAATCGTTTGGGATTATTCCTGTGAAAAAGCTTCTTCTAAAATTGAATTAAGAACTCTTTAGCTGTACTATCCCATGTAGTAGTCCTTAATGATGTATGGCTACATAAATTTAAATTCATTAAAACTAAATTAAACAGTTGCTCAGTCATACTAGCCCCAATCAAGTGTTCAGCAGTCACATGTGGTTGGTGGCTGCCATCCTGCACTGGGCAAATACAAAACCTCCTCATCACTGTAGATAGTCCCGCTGGACAGTGCTGAGTTAACTGTGAGGTCCCCACAGAAGGACATGCCTCAGAGAGCTGAGGTACACAAGGGGAGTTGGCTGAAGTGTGCAGATGAGGGGAAAAGCAGAGAGAGATGAGGCTGGAGAAACAGAGGCCACTGGGGGTGGGGGTGGGGGGTGGAATTACTATAGGAGACTGGGTTTTATTTCAGGGCAGTGAGATGCTGTGAGGGGTTTAATCAGACCAGTAGCAGGAAGAAAAGTCAGAAACCACAAAAGTGGTCAAGAGAGATCACAGTGCACGGAGGAGGCAGCGGTGGAGCTGAGGGGGAAGTGGAGCGATGAGGGGAGGGTGTTTTGTAAGAGGGAGAGAAGAGCTGGCTCGTTAATGGACGGTATCCTGGATGACATTTCTGGACCAACCCACAGTTCCCTCTAGCACACACTTCAAGTCATCAGGGGGTAAAGGGATACTAAGATTGACAACTAGTAGGCAAATGAATTATTAATATGTGAAGAATTTCTAATGGTAATAGTTGCAATATAAGAGAACTAAAATTCAGGGACACAATCAACCCACAAAACACTGGGAACCCAGCCTCTCACACTCAAATGTGACCTGGGGCAGGGAAGCCCCTCAAATCTGGTGTTTCCGGTTGCCATCCAAGCTAAGGGCTGGGGGAAGTAGGCTCAGGTACCACAAGTCTAGCAGGAGAGTGCCTGATTTTTCACACCATGAAATCAAAAGGATCAGGGTATCTGATGAGATAAAAACCAAACACAGACAAAAAGACAAAGAGCAGTTTTGTTTCTTCGTTGTGATCAAAAGTTTTCAATATGAAGTTTTAAGGATAAAGGCAAACCTGATTCTAATTTTGAAAACTTTTTTTTAGTTTTAAACAGAGGACAGGGACTTCCCTGGTGGTCCAGTGGTTAAGAATCTGCCTTCCAATGCAGAAGACATGGGTTCAATCTCTGTTTCGGGAACTAGAATCCCACGTGCCACTCAGTAATTGAGCTCTCACACAACTACTGAGCCTGTACACTGCAGCTACCAGAGCTTGCATGTTCTAGATCCCATGCTCCACAATAAGAGAAGCCTGTATGCCACAGCTACAGAAAGCCTGAGAGGCAATCAAGAGTCTGCACAGCCAAAATAATAAAGTAAAATAAAATAAACAGAGGACAACTTGCATGATGGAACTCAGATTTCTAGGTGCAATTTAATAGAAGATGTGAGAAGAGAATTTTAAATATCATGATATAAAAATGCATGCCAAAATTTCATGGCTTTCTTCAGACAAAACCCCTCAATGATGGAAGAGGAGCCCAATAGACAGTATCTTCTCAGCCACCAAACAAACCTGCTCATAATGCTCTGTTCAGACCATAGCCAAGTGGGCTCAAGTATTCTGGGACTCAAGCAGAAGATGGAAGGTTTTCCCAGATCATCTTGCAATCACAGAATTTAGCATTTCAGTATGTCTAATGATGTGTACATGCTAGTCGTGTTTGACTCTTTGCGACCCCATAAACTGCAGCCCGCCGGACTCCTCTGTCCATGGAATTTTCCAGGCAAGAATACTGCAGTGGGTTGCCATTTTTACTCCAAGGGATCTTCTCAACCCAGGGATTGAACTCGCATCTCTTGCGTGTCTTGCACTGGTAGGTGGGTTCCTTACCACTGAGCCACCTGAGAAGCCCTATATGAGAGTTATAATACTTGCATGAGGATAAAATAAAATATTTAAATAAAAACAGAAATGTAGCAATTTGGAGTTTGTAAACTAAGTTTTAAGGGAAAATTACATTCTAACTTTGGGGTGTGGACATATTCTCATATTTTAGAAAAGTCAGTTAATTTATTTGGACCATTTCCCTAACTGAAAAATGTATGTCTCACAATTAAAAATTTTGAAGAGTTGGTGATAACATGAAGAAAAATCCTTGAAGAAATTGAAAGATTTTGACTTCGGGATAATAGGGAAAAAAGAGGGAAAAAGAGGGAAAAGTTTAAAAACTTACTCATTTCTCCTTTGCTTAATCTCTACAATCCCCCTCTCACTTTGCAATCCTGTAGGCTATATCTGGATGCAGATCAAACAGCAGGAAGTTGAGAGTGCAGAGCAACGTAATGGATCGATGGGAGATTTTGCATGGAACAGAGTTAAATATGCTGAATCTTGAGAAGAACCTGGGAATGAATCCTTGGTGTCCTGAGACCACAGTGGGGCAGGACAGGCCCTGGGGCCAGAAAGGCCTGGCTGGATTCCAGCACCGTGGCTTTGGGAGCACCTGGGAGAGTCATCAAGCTCCCAAAGCCTCAACCTTCTTATCTGTAAAATGAAAACAAAGACTCTGGGGAAAGCTGACTGTGGGTGTGAGCTCTCTTTATAAACTGAGGTGTGCCTGACGATTTGTATCACCTCCAGATGAGATGAGAATACGAGCCACATCTCGGTGTTTGAAACACACGTCAGTTCCCAGAACAGCACCTGTCCAAAGGGCAGGTCCTGTCTGTCCAACGGGCAGGTCCTGTCTGTCCAAAGAGCAGCCTTCTGCTGATCACGCTGCAAGTGCCAGGCCACGCAGCCAGTGCCAGGGTGGCGTCTCTGCCGAGCACGGACGCCTGCAGACACACAGACACTGCTGTGTCCTCCTCACAAGCGTCTGCCAGACAGAAACTGAGTAACAGAAAGCAGTGACTAGCTTCACTCTCTAACAAAGAAAAATAAAAATGACTGGAAATGGTGTTTAACTGAACCCATTTATGCACTGTCATTTATCCTGTGTGCAAAAGAAAGTCAGCAATTTTCTGACTGTTCTTATACCTGAAAGTGGAACTGGCTCACAAAATAAAAACATACATAATCCAGCGTCACAAACTGGTGATTTATAGAAATCACCCCATTTATTTTTTCCAATAAAGAGGAAAAAAACAAATAAAACATGTTTCAATAATTCAGTGTTTGAGTCACTGGCAAATACTGTCTGTATCATTCAACGTAAGTATCCCAGGTCATGAGCTCCAGGCATGCTGATGGCCACAAATCTTCCACGGTTCAAACAAAACAGAGAACCCACACGTGAGGACGATATCAGTTGAAACAAGATGCGTTATCACAGTGTGCATAAAAAGGTCTTTGAAAAATATCCAGATTTTTAAAGGAATGAAAACACTCCTGTTTTGTTGTAGCTTTTGTTCCCTTTAGCTTTTAATTTTTGGTTTTTGGAGTAAACTTTTTCCGCCATGAGGAAGGAGTCGTATGACTTTGTAAGTGGAAACCAAGTGGCCACTGGCTAACGCAAATGCCTCCCCTCCCAGACAACAGAGCTCTTCTGTCCCCTCAAAACCCTCTTTCATGATTTCTGTTATGGTTCAGAAAGGTAAATAAAATGATTTCAAGTATTCAATTCCTATCAAAAATTGGTATCAAAAGTAATAAAGGACCTAATTTCTTTACAATTCCATGTTTTAAAAAATAACTTAAGAAGCAAGAGGTCCGGCCCTTTACTTGTATAAATACCACAGCGTAACTAGAGTTTCTTAAGACAGCGTGGAGAGGAGTCTGTGTTTAGCACCTCGATCATTGATCTTAATGTTGGGAACGTTTCTGACACAGACGGAAGAGTCTTATAAGAAGGTGAAATACTGAAAAGAGAAAAACGCAAAGAAAAGGTGTGAAAATCAACACAATTTTACCAAAAAAGGCAAAGCTTATATTATATCGATTCCTATTACAATAGTCACTTTACAGTACTCCACATGTGTGACGTCAGACATCAGCACATAGCAGGGGCACCTGTGAGCAGAGCTGATCCCGTCGTAGCAATGAATGGGGTATCAGCAGGCTCCCGTTATGAGATGCGGGTAGACTCACCCAGCCTCCGGAAAGAAAGTCAGTCTCTGACTTACTCAGTGAGTGTTACACAAACACATCCTTCCGAGGCACACTCTAGACATGGAACCTGAAGACACATGATTTGGGTCCAGCCTTAATCCTTATCAGCTTTAGTGGTTCCTCTCAGACCCACTTCCCTGTATTTGCAGGAAGAAGGACGGTATTCCTAACTCCCAGAGTTACTTACTCCTGGTAAGGAGTGTGGAATGGGTCTCAATTACATAGTGAACCTGTAGCTGCACAACATAAGGTGGTGTTGCTATTTTTTCCTCAAAGAGTTGTTGAAAGATCAACACTGTAAAATTACGCAGGAAACAGAGGCAAGGCCTTTGACCTTATGATCATGTTACTAAAACATATGTAAACGTAAACCTGAGACAAAAATATACTAGAAGGAAGTGTAGCTGGTAGAGGAGTTTTCATTACAAAGCTAATGGAGTACTTACAAATGGGACCAAAGTATCTTACAGAGACAAACTTCTGTTTTAAACAGAGCACAGATTATCCAGCGATTTTTAGAGTGGTTGCTATATTGAACAGATACGGAAAGGCAAAACTGGAAGTTTCTATGATATTAAAGAAAAAACATGGAGAAGAAGCAAGCGTCAATAAGGTTAAACAGTGAGATGTGCTTAGAGATTAAGAGCAAAAGGAGAAGGCAGCGGCAGAGGATGAGATGGTTGGATGGCATCATAGACTCGATGGACGTGAATCTGAGCAAACTCTGGGAGACAGTGCAGGGCAGAGGAACTGAGCGTGTTGTAGCCCACGAAGCTGCAAAGAGCTGGACGTGACTTAGGGTTGAACAACAACAAAATGAACTATGAAAGCACCGGTGAGTTTAACCTCAGCCCATATGTATATATTTATGTGCTCCTGTGGTGCTTTTGAAAGCAAGAGCCAGGGAAGAGCATAGTACTGGGCCCTCCCGTGGTAACCGTCAGGGGTAATTTCTTGCAGCCTTCCCTGACTCCTGTGTATTTTGTACCTAAATTACAGTAAAGCACCACCTTCCCCAAACAAAGTAAAGGAAAAATGTAGCTGAAAGGCAGGTGCCACCACCCAGAGAAGTCTGAGTCAGGTCCAGCTCAGTTTTCAAAATCACTCCTGAATACTGACCCTGCGAGTCTGGGACAAAGGATCAGTGAGCCAAGAGACAGGACTATCTGACTATATAAATAAGACATTTGTAACCCTTCCTTTACAAACTGGCTTCCTTATTTTATTCATTATTCATTTTTATCCATACACTCACCTGTTAAGGCGTCGTAAATGACAACATAGTAACTTTGAAAAGCAGGTTAAATTCATTATCTAATCATAACCCATAAAAAATTAGTACAATTCCAGTTTCACATCCTTTTGCTGACCCCTATCAAGCAGTTACCTTTTCAAGTTCATCCAGCTTTTAGCTATTTTGCTAAAGGCCTCTGAACCAGGGGCAGTCATAGCTTCAAAGTCAACCAACTGAAAGAGAAAGAGATTTAAGAATGTGGTTAAAGATGGAGGGGAGGCTCTCTTTGGGATTCGGTTCATTTGTGTGTCTTAACATAAAACTCCACAGACTGGAACTGAAACCTCTTCCCTTCTGGCTCCAGCTCCAACGTACCTTCCCTTTGGGAATTTTTCCTGCGACTTCTTTCCCACTTGCCATCAGCGCTCCCACAATCACTGAGTAAGCGATCACACTATTCAGACAGAGAACAATTACCAGTCAGTCCAGGCCACAGACGGTTACCACACTAGCGCTCGCCATGGACTTCCCATCCTAAAAGATGACAGTGTGTTTCTTTTAACAACTCTTTGGACATTAAACAAAAGAATATTTTCATTTGCTCTAAAAATATTTGCTAATTTACTAAGAAAAATATTTACTGGTTAACTAATTTAGGGGTAACTGTGTACCAATAATATTTTTCTGAGACAAAAAGTTTCTTTTAATTAGGAGTTTTCTTTTCAATTGGTTTTCCTATTCTTATACGAAAACACTATATTAGAAAATGTGCCTGCTTTCTATTATTTTAAAAAATTCATTATCGGCCACATCACATGGCATGTGGGATCTTAGTTCCCCAACCAGGGACTGAATCTAAGCCCCCTGCATTGGAAGCATGGGTCCTAACAGCTGGACTGCCAGGGAAGTCCTTGCTTGCTTATATTTTTAACTGCATGAGGCTTGGCTTTAAAATGCATATATATAATATACTTTGTAAATGCAAACATATTATTAGAGTTTAACAATAAAAACTTTGGCCCCAAAGAAGAAAAAGAACGCATCTCAGAAAGTACTAACAGACTGGTCTGAAGGCTGGGTTATGTGCATTTCCTTCCTGGCATGTCCAGACTCACTCTGGGCTCTGACATTTTTATTATGACACCAGCTGTGTGCTTTGTGAGAGGCACCCCAGGACAAAGACAGCTAAGACAGAGCTCTTGCCTCTGCAAGTGGACACCAGAGAAATGGAGTCAGCCCTGCAGTCACCTAACAGGGAAGCCCTCACAGAGGCCATGGAGACATGTGCTCTATCTTTGAAGGCCATGGGCAGGGCAATGGAGACAGAGAAGGCAGGGAAGTGGGCCGGCTGGGCGGGACAGGAAGGTGTTTGCACAAGCAGGGGGTGTGGTGGAGGGGCCAGAGTGAGGATGGAGAGAGGGTAGATGGCAGGAAAGGTGATGAGGCCATGGTAAACCAGGGCAGGGAGGAGCTGGCACTGTGCATCACGCCACTGAGCTGGCACCTGAGCCAACAGATATAAAGAACTGGGGCAGAGAGGGAAAAAGAAAAGTCTGGAAACAGAGACCAGTTAGAAAGGTCAGTGCAAGAGATGAGCAGGGGGACTTCCCTGGTGGTCCAGTGGTTAAGAATCCGCCTGTGAATTACAGGGGACACAGGTCTGATGCCTGGTCTGAGAGGATCCCACGTGCCTCGAGGCAGCTGAGCTGGAGAGCTGCAGCTACTGAAGCCCGAGCGCCTGGAGCCAGTGCTCCATAACAGAAGCCACTGTAGTGAGAAGCCCGTGCCCTCTCAACAAGAGTAGCTCCAGCTCACCGCAACTGCAGAAAGCCCCCACAGAACAGTAAAGACCCAGTGCAGCCAAACAGAGAAGTAAATGAATATTTTTTAAAAAAGAAAGGTCAGTGCAAGAGATGAGCAGATCTGAGCTATGGCACGCACGGGGGGCATGAGAGGAGAGGAGAGATTTAGGAGGCAGAGTCAACGAGACTTCGGAACCGGACAGGTGCAGGGGCTGAGGGGAGACGGGGGTGGCTGGAGTTGGACCTCCTTCCCAAGTGACACAGAAGCCCACAGAGCTGCTGTGTGAACACATGCGTGCACAGAGCCTGCAAGCGGTGGCTGGACAGGGCACACGGAGGCCTCCTGCGTGCTATAGACCTAGTTAGCGTTCCTGTAACAGCTGTGCTAAAGGTACAACATTTCCGTTCCTATTTTACTTCAAGGCCATTTTTATTTCGTAAGTTCCAGGTGCACACATGTCTACACCACAGGGTGATCACCACCAGCCCAGTTTCCATCCATCACTACACAGTGTACCCCCTGTGCCCATTATGCCCAATACCCAGTGCTTTTTTAATAGTACAAGAAAACTTACTACCACATTTAGGAGAGTTTTACTTTCTAAAGTATTAATCAGAGATCAAGACACTTAAGTGTATGATTTTAACCAAAACCTCTTAAATTCAAAACATGTTTGAGTACACCATTCACCTGATTCACTGTACATGGTACCAAATAAAAGGGAATAAAAAGAAAGCTACAGACACACCCTTGTTTGAATGACACTTGAAAGACTCCTAATGAATTTGCTAAGTAGAATTCATTTATAATAGTAATAATACTTTGGGATGGTTGGTGACGCAAAATAATTAAACATTAGGGCTACAGGTCAATTAATGGTCAAAATCTGGGGGCCGCGGGGCAACAGTCTGGGCAAACGCCAGGAATTAAAGCACAGTCAGCACATGTGTGCACAGAGTGAGACGTGGGTGCATTTTTGTGAATGAATGAGCTCCAGCCTGTAAACATCAAGAACTTTCTACTAGAACTACCTTCCAGAACCCTTGATGATGCAGTAGATCAAGGACATCACTTTCGGGTGGACTTTGAAAAAACAAAGGGGGCTTCTCGCCATTGTTAGGATACCTGTACTCATACCCACATAGCAAACGTAAGCAAAAGACCTGTGTTCTTCACTACAAAACTGTCACATTATAGGATATCACCCACCTTGATCCACGAGAGAGCGGCATTAAATTATAAAAATAATAAACTAAGGATAAGATTAAGTTGCAAACAGCATCAGCCTCCTAGGAAAAAAAGATATGTGCTCGTGAACTTAAATAATAGATTATAAACTCATTTTTATGAGGTGATAAGACACAGCAGAATCATTTACTAGGAAGAGGATTATTTCATTCTTCTCCTACAAGGACCTACTTTTCATATCCCTGAATATTTTATACTCAGATGTGTATAAGAGACAGACATAAAACTCCACAGACNGGGTTGGGAAAATCTCCTGGAGAAGGAAATGGCAACCCACTCCAGTACTCTTGCCTGGAGAATCCCACCGTCAGAGGAGCCTGGTGGGCTACAGTCCATGGTGTCACAGAGTCGGACACGACTGAGCGGCTTCACTTTAAATAGGCAAAATGGTCACATGATTCAAAATTCAAAATATAGAAGGGCTATTTATTTACTCCCAAGTCCAGACCTTGTGCCCAGACACACAGCTACCCTCCCTAAAGTCCTCTTTCCCTGCCTGCCTCTCTCCTTTTCGCTCTGTCTCTCTATAGATAAACAGGTACAGTTAGATAGAGAAATATAGACAGGTACATAGATAGAAAGGCGCAGAGAGGGACTTCCTTGGTGGTCCAGTGGTTAGGACTCTGCACTTCCACTGCAGGGGTCAAGGGTTCAATCCTCGGTTGCAGAAATAAGATCCCACATGTTGCACCACGTGGCCTAAAAAAGGGGGAAAAAGGGACAGAGAGTGAGTCAGAGGTTGTTATGAGAATCTGCGTGTTTATGTTTATACACAGGTAAACAAGCACCAAGTGGGGTGCTAGAGAAGACTCTGGAGAGTCCCTTGGAATGCAAGGAGATCCAACCAGTCAGTCCTAAAGGAAATCAATCCTGAGTATTCATTGGAAGGACTGATGCTGAAGCTAAAGCTCCAATACTTTGGCCACCTGATGCGAAGAACTGACNGAGAAGACTCTGGAGAGTCCCTTGGAATGCAAGGAGATCCAACCAGTCAGTCCTAAAGGAAATCAATCCTGAGTATTCATTGGAAGGACTGATGCTGAAGCTAAAGCTCCAATACTTTGGCCACCTGATGCGAAGAACTGACTCCTTAGAAAAGACCTGATGCTGGGATGGATTGAGGGCAGGAGGAGAAGGGGACAACAGAGGATGAGATGGTTGGATGGCATCACCGACTTCATGGACATGCGTTTGAGCAAGCTCTGAGAGATGGTGAAGGACTGGGAAGTCTGGTGTGCCGCAGTCCTTGGGGTCACAGGAGCTGAACACGACTGAGCGGCTGAACAGCAGCGACGCGCACGCCTCGTTACTGGGGCAGCTCTTCTGTGCCACACGCTTTGGCACGTAGTAGTGCTCATAAATGTCAGCTTTGATGCTTCACCCTCTGACATCACCAGCTTCATAACTGTCAGCGTCAACTACTGTTTATTGACTGAGCACCTACCAGACACTGTGCTGGGTTCCCTGAAAATATTCCCATTTTATGGATGAGGAAACGGAGGCTCAGGGAGGCTGGGTGACTTGACAAAGTCACACAGCTGGCTGATGGCAGAGCCAGGAATCATCCCTGGTTTTTGATTCCAAAACCTAGTGCTCAGAGCCACTTGGCTTCTGATGACCCGGCTCCAGGCAAGTATCCCAGGCTCCAAGAGTGTCAGGCACACCCAGGCTGTCCCTGTGAAGGCCCCACATCTCTGGACAAGCGTTAGGGAGGAATGTGTCTGCCCAGCCACCCACACATCCAGTGGGGCCCCACCTTCCTCCTGAAGTCACCAGTGTCAGGCCGGAGGGCCCCATGCCAGGCAGCCCACACCCTTGTGGTGCCCAAACGTCCAGAGATGACAAAGCCTCGCCCCAAGTCACATAGCAGGGGAATGACAAGCCCAGAACTAGGTTGCAGGGCAGGCCCTGAACAGCCCTGTCGTAAGGGAAGTGTTTAATCAACACCAGTATGGAAAGGTGTTCACCCATGCCTTATCAGAGCACCCCCAAAGCATCACTGGGACTCTGGTTCCCATCTAAGGTGCCCTCATTAAACCCTGAACTTCTGGAAGGCAGGGCCACCCACAGCTTGTTCCTCATGGTGGGTCCCCATCCCCACCCTGCCCATGCCAGGACTCCTGGGACGGGGCCTAGAGCCAGACTGGAGTGCACAAAAGAATTCTCTTCCCCAGACACTAGGTATCGCTGATTTGAATCTTAAACTCACAAAATAAGAACCCTTAGCATGTTTAAATCCTGTGACATCGTGTTCCCTCCACAACAGGACGTCCCGGACTTCTCTGAATTCAAGTTGCCCCATTTACCATCTGTGTGACATTGGGCAAGCTGCTTAACCTCTCTGAGTCTCAGTTCCTCACCTGCAAGATGCAGTTAATAAAATCTACTATACGGGTTGTGGGGAGGGCAAAATCAGATGGTACAGGTAAGAGCACCCAGCAGATAAGGCTAAAATCATATTAACCACAACAACCCTAATACACATTGGGCCCTGTTTCTGAGCAGATATTGTGGTGGGCTCTCAATATCCTTTCTGGGGAGGATGAGGTCATTCATAGAAACCTTGCGATTTGCTCTGATGCTTTCTAACTGCGGTGCTGTAGAAGACTCTTGAGAGTGCCTTGGGCAGCAAGGAGATCAAACCAGTCAGTCCTAAAGGAAATCAACCCTGAACGTTCATTGGAAGGACTGAAGCTCCAATATTTTGGCCACCTAATGTGGAGAGCCCGACTCATTGGAAAAGACCCTGATGCTGGGAAGGACTGAAGGGAGGAGGAGAAGGGAGGCGACAGAGGATGGGATGGTGGGATGACATCCTGGCCTCAGTGGAGGTGAATTTGTGCAAATTCCAGGAGATGGTGAAGGACAGGGGAGCCTGGAGTGCTGCAGTCCATGCGGTCACAAAGGGTCAGACACGACTTATTGCCTGAACAACAACAATGAGTATTTGCACCACAGACATTGTCAGATGCTGCAAATTAGGGCTCCCACACGGCACCTGTCCTGCCTGCTCACAGGTGCGCCACTGTCTGTAAGAATACAACAAGGGACCAACTTAGATTAGGGGCTGGGGACACTCAAGGAAGGCTGCTCAGAGTGACTGACATCTGAGTGAGGCCCGAAGACGAATTGGGACTAAACTAGGTGGGGAACGAAGGGAAGGGCAACTGGGCAGAGGGAACAGCGCGTGAGGAGACCCTGAGACGAGAAAGAGCTTCCTTGTCTCGTCACTGTCTCTCTCATCTGCATTTCCCTCCAGACTGGAGGCTCCTGGCAGGGGCAGGGAACCTGCGGTACCTGGCGGAGCTACGCTCAGCTAGGTGACCTTGGTCTCATCATCACACCCAGCTTCCTCGTCTGAAACCTGCAGGAGAGTGGTGGGAGCTGAGGGTGGAAAGATCAGCTTGAAAGAAAGAAAGTGAAAGTCGCTCAGTCATGTCTGACTCTTTGTGACTCCATGAACTATACAGTCCATGGGATTCTCCAGGCCAGAATACTGGAGTGGGTAGCCTTTCTCCAGGGGATCTTCCCAACCCANTGAGGGTGGAAAGATCAGCTTGAAAGAAAGAAAGTGAAAGTCGCTCAGTCATGTCTGACTCTTTGTGACTCCATGAACTATACAGTCCATGGGATTCTCCAGGCCAGAATACTGGAGTGGGTAGCCTTTCTCCAGGGGATCTTCCCAACCCAGGGATCAAACCCAGGTCTCCCGCATTGTGGGAGGATTCTTTACCAGCTGAGCCACCAGGGAAGCCCGAGATCAGCTTGAAGTCAAGGAAGGCGTGCAGGTTCTTTCCCAAGGTCAGCGGGAAGTCGCAAGGCAGAGACACGATCTGATTAATGCTTGTAAAACAGCACTGAGGCTGCTGGGAGGGAAGCAGAAGCCAGGTGAGTGGCCAAGAGACCTGCCGCAGCCCGGGGGGAGGAGCAGCGACTTGGTCAGATGAACAACGACGGGGAAGAAGAGAGGTGGCTGCATCGGGGATTTATTAACAGGATGCTCGTGGGGCTCACAGATGAGAAAGCAGGTGGAGGATGCCACCCATTTCTGGCATAAGAAACTGAGGGATGATGGTACATTAACAGAGATGGGAAGGTATGAGGGGATATGGGATTGGCTTCAAGAGTTCTGAATAAGCCGGGCAAAGCTGAATGCTTTTCTGCTTGAGGTAGATAAAGATTAAGCCACCAGTCTGCCCGACAGCCTTGGACTGCTGGCCGCTGGCTTGGGGCCAGGAACAACTGACCTGTCTCTTTGCAGTGCTTGCCTGGGTCCTGGCCTCCAGCCTGGGTGTCACTTCAGGGTCCAAAATAGCTGTTGGAGCGCCAACCATCACGTCTTCAACCCAGGTGTGAAGCAGGAGAAAGAGGAGATGGGCAAAATTAGCCTTTACTAGCTCTGTCCCCTTTTCTGCAGAGTCCTGACCAAATTCTTCTATGGCTCGCTGGTCAGAACTAGGTCACAGGCCACACACCTGGATGCAAGGGAGGCTGGGAAATGTAGTCTTTGGTGGGACAGATTTAAATCAGGGTTTTATTGGAAGGGAGAAGAAGGGTGCAGCCATCTCTGCAACACTGTCTTTCTCCCACAGCCCCCCCACTCCCTGGCTGAAGCATCCCCTCTGCCCCTCATGTGGACACGTAAAATTCAGACTTCTTGCTCAGAGCTGCAAGCCCTTCACTATTGAGCTTCTACTGCCATGCCCCACCTCTCTCCCTAGGACTTTCCTCTCCTTGTCCCCGGGCCTGATTTTCATCCCCAGGTGAAAGTCCCGTGGCGGTCACTCCATGTTATCTTCAGTGTCCTGACGGCACTGGTGGCAGGCCAAGGCCAAGGTATACAGAAGGAGCAGTGTGGAGGTGCTTTCCAGGACAGTGTGTGCTCCCGGGGTTACTGGTGACGTGGAAGAAGCCGTTCTGTTCACTGTGGGGGAGCTGTCACCACGGTCCCCTCGGGGTCCCCCCTCCTTGCAGAGGACTCCGAGAGACGGGAATGGATGACCGAGCCACGAGCCTTGGACCGAGGAGGAGCTGCCGGCTGCATGGTCCCAGGAGCTGAACATGACTCAGCTGTGGATAGCTGTAACTGCAACGCGCACGTGGAGCGCAAACAAGGAATGTTCTCCGGGTTGATGTGGCCGGGGCAGGCGGCGGGATGCGGGGCT
>SJYV01023191.1:0-11906 GCA_006410875.1 Neotragus pygmaeus | reverse complement strand
GGCCGACGGAGGCCCGAGGACAGGAGGACACCCACATAAGGCAAGGCCGGCTCGGTCCCAGACAGGGGAAAGGAATGCGGGTGGTCGCCGGCAGAACCGGGGAGGGGCTGGCAATCACGCATGGCGGGCCCGCGGTACAGGGGGCGGGTGCCGTCCGGGGACCAGAAAAATACCGGGAACACAAAATTATATTATTTTTACAACATATTTGAAGTGAGAAGAGATTTAGATCCTATACTAAATATTCTTGGTAATTTTTCTGATAACAATAAACTACTTTTTAGAACTCTGGTCAAGGACGTCACTCAGTTCAATTTGCTGGAATATAGCTTTGGATAGGAGAAATCCTTAGGAAAAAAACAGTTGAGAGTGATGACACTACATTGCAACGGGTGATCTTAAGGTAAGTCTAATAAACACAGATCCCAATAGCTACAAATCTCCATCAAGCCTCTAGTAACATATATTTCAGTATTCATTAGCAATAATCTTGTCTATAAAAAGATATTTTCTAAATCTGTCAACCATGTCCACTTAAAATCTCTTTAAAATAATATTAACATTTAATATTATTCACAGTGAAATATGTAAAATGAAAAGTATTTTGATCATTAAGAATATTAGGGAGAAAATCATAATGTAGTAAATTAGGTAATCTCTTTGGAAGGCTTAAGAACGGATGATCTTGGCTGCATTGGCACCTATGTGTTTCCATCATAAAATGAGTGTCCTTTTCTGTTCAAAGGCTGTAAGGCAGACATACATTTTTTGAAATTTATTCTATATTAGATGATCTTATATTCAGGTTAACTCAGTATTCAAGATAAAGGAACAGACAACTGCATCAACAAATGGTAACCAAGTATCAGCACAGAGTAATTTTTAGCATGTTTATAGAAGACAGAACTTAATGAGTCTGTTCTAGAAGCAGATAGCCAAAATTTAAATCCTGCTTTGTGTATTACTAAGAGTGACCTTGGACTGCAAGGAGGTCCAACCAGTCCATTCTGAAGGAGATCAACCCTGAGATTTCTTTGGAAGGAATGATGCTGAAGCTGAAACTCCAGTACTTTGGCCACCTCATGCGAAGAATTGACTCATTGGAAAAGACTCTGATGCTGGGAGGGATTGGGGGCAGGAGGAGAAGGGGACGACAGAGGATGAGATGGCTGGATGGCATCACTGACTCGATGGACGTGAGTCTGAGTGAACTTCGAGAGATGGTGATGAACAGGGAGGCCTGGCGTGCTATGATTCAGGGGTCACAGAGAGTCGGACACGACTGAGCGACTGAACTGAACTGAACTGAAGAGTGACCTGAAGAACTGACTTAACTGAACCTCCGTTTGTCCATTTGTAAAATAAGGGAATCATAATATTAACAGTACCTGCCTAATAGGGTTGTTTTGAGGATTACATGAAATTAATATACAGCATGCAAAGACATGGAAGAGTGGCACATAAGAATTACTTGTTAACTAACAGCTACTATTTTTATGACCCAGAACAAGACCAGAGTTGTTTTATTTTTCAGAGAAACATAAATAAGTTTGGGAAGTGTGAAAAATCACAAATGAGATAAACTATTGCTCAGAATCTGTATTCAAACACACATTACCCGTTTTCAATCACCATTACATTTTCCCTGCATTGTTTTTTTTTAATTAATTATTTATTTTTTAAATTTTACTTTACAATACTCTATTGGCTTTGTCATACATCAACATGAATCCATCACAGGTGTACACAAATTCCCAATCCTGAATCCCCCTCCCACCTCCCACCCCACAACGTCTCTCTGGATCATCCCCGTGCACCAGCCCCAAGCATCCTGCATCCTGCATCCAACATAGACCTGCGCCTCGTTTCTTACATGATAGTATACATGCTTCAATGCCATTCTCCCAAATCATCCCNCTTTGCCATACATCGACATGAATCCACCACAGGTGTACACAAGCTCCCAATCCTGAATCCCCCTCCCACCTCCCACCCCACAACGTCTCTCTGGATCATCCCCGTGCACCAGCCCCAAGCATCCTGCATCCTGCATCCTGCATCGAACATAGACTGGCGCCTCGTTTCTTACATGATAGTATATATGCTTCAATGCCATTCTCCCAAATCATCCCACCCTCTCCTACTCCCTCAGAGGCCAAAAGTCCATTCTCTATGTCTGTGTCTCTTTTGTTGTCTCATCTACAGGGTCAGCCTTCTAACTGGCATTCCAGTCTTTATCTCTCCAAACCATTCTACACAGATATCCATCTGAAATGATTATTTTATACCTTAGAGCTGTTGAGATCTGATCCTTTAGACCATACGAACTTTGTCTCAGTCCTGCCATTACTTCACATTCAAGGTTTTCGGAGGAACCTTGAAGGAACACATTCCGCTGCACTCCTATCACTCCTCCCCTCCCACACACAACTCACACAGGTACACAGGTTCACCTAGAAAACCCTTGTCCCTTCTTCGTTGTTGTTGTGGTTTAGTCACTAAGTTGTGTCTGATTCTTTTGTGGCTTCATGGACTGAAGCCACCCAGGCTCTTCTGTCCTAGGGATTTCTCAGGCAAGAATACTGGAGTGGGTTACCATTTTCTTCTCCAGGGGATCCTCCCAGTCCAGAGGTTGAACCCACATCTCCTGCACTGGTAGGTGGATTCTTTACCGCTGAGCCACTGGGGAAGCCTACCCCTTCTTTAGGCCAAGCTTTGACATCACAATGTATATCTCCTGGAATTCTTCTCTAATTCTTTCAAGTCTTGTCTATATGTGTACCCCACCTACCCTTCCTGGCACCCCGCATGTCCCCGGATCAAGCTAGATCACTAATGTAGTATAAGTCCAAAGAATAGACAGCAACAAAACTGAGTATACAGTAAATAATTACTGAAATATTTCTTGAAATTGAAAGCTCAATGGAATATTTTTAAAGGAATATATATATTTATTACTATCATGCTAAATATCCATGTTTTAAAACAACCCACCTGGTTCTGTTATTATGGAGTAAAAAAAAGATAAACAAAACATGGACATGAAATAAGACTCCTCACCATGCGGCTCCAACCCATGTTCCCAGCTTCTTTTCCAACACATTCCTCTTAATCTTTATTATCTAACCACTAAGAATACTGTGTGGTACTGTGTTTACCTTCCATATGCCAGAGCCCCTCAGCGTTTACATAAGACCTTCTTTTTGTCCAGAATGCACTCTACATTTATCTCCCTGGTAAAG
This sequence comes from Neotragus pygmaeus, assembly GCA_006410875.1. Classification (NCBI taxonomy): domain Eukaryota; kingdom Metazoa; phylum Chordata; class Mammalia; order Artiodactyla; family Bovidae; genus Neotragus; species Neotragus pygmaeus. The sequence continues at coordinate 8,664 of SJYV01023191.1, read as the reverse complement.
ACCCACTCATCTACAGAGCAGCTCAAATGTCACCTTCCCAGCCATATCTTGAAACGAGTTCTTTTTCCAATTCGGCATCCAGCCAGAAGAAATAGTTATTCAGGTTCCTGTTCAAATGACTCCATACTGGTGCTATCTAATACTGTAGCCACTGACCAACAGCTGCATGTGACTATATAAATTTAAATTATTAACAATAAATTCAATGACTCAATCACATTTGCTGTATTTCAAGTGTTCAGTAATCACATGTGCCTAGTGGCTAGCATACTGGGCAGTGCAGAAAATTTCCATCAAGGTCTATTAGAAAGTACTAATGTATACCTTGTAACTAATTCAGTGTCACCTATAGGCATTCAATAAATAGTCTATGATTGAATGAATGTTGAATAAACTAGTACTTCTATTAGTACCTCTATTATAGTCTTTATATCTGTCAGAGTTCTGGTAAGAAACAGACTCAGTTGTTTTAAGTGAAGAGTGTTGAAATAAAGGTCCACCTCTGAGGGATGCACAGTAAAGGGAACACACAAGAAATATTGAGGCACCCAGAGAATAGCAACAATGGAAGTTGCTACCGCCAAGAGAGCTGAAGTGGGAAAGAAGGAGTATGTTCAGTTTGTGGAATAAACCTAGGTTCGAAGGCTTCCTCAGTTTAAGGAAGGAGGAGGCAGGGTTACCCAGAACCCAGTGAGAGCTGGAGCTGTGGAGAAGCAGAGGATGGAGGCAGTAACACCCACAGAAGCACACAACCACTATTAGAAGCTGGGTGTCAAAGCAGGAGGAAGTGAGGGAGAAGACCGTCAAGGCTCTGACACTCCTGCCCTTGACACCTTTGACTAAACTCAACTCAAGGCAGCTGGTAAGGGAGCAGGAAGTTGGGGCCCACCTCCCAGGGCACAGCCAGAAAGACAGAGAGAAGCAGGAGAAAGAAATAAAGACTGCCCTACCCACTAGCCTATGGGATAGGGAAGTAAAGAATAACCATATTTTTCTTTATATAGCTTTTTTACATAATTTTTCATTATGTAGCTTAATTTACCTGTTAAGATGTTTTTCTCATCCTCAAGATGGAATCACATTAACTTATGAACTGTTTCGGACTCACCTCCAGTGCATAGCACAAGGCATGACACAAAGGGGATCCAATGGTGCTTATTCACTAAATGAAGCAATCTTTACCTTTCCTATGTTCGATAGATGTTTTCAGAAGGTAGTGTTACGGTCTGTGTAGATTGCTTCTCTTCATATGATATATACACAGGCTTCAAACCTGGATTTACTTGAGAAAATGAAAGTTCCTTTCATATGTTTTAACGATTGAAGCCATACTTTCAAGTTTTGATGCAATTGTCAATATATCTTCTGACAGGCTTAGCAAATACGCTGTTTTCATTTGCCTTGGCATATTATCTTCCCATGATGGCACAAGTCGCTGACAAGCCACTCCCTGACAGAAAAGTGTGATCAAACACTCAGCAAAAGTACTACTTCCCTGAACAATAAGGCACCATCTGCTCTCAGATCTCCTGGCAGAGTTTTTTTGAGGAAAATGGATTGAAGAAAGAAGAAGGAGCACCACATCACAAAATGGCATAAAAACAATGTAACAGAGAGACTGGGTAACAAGAGAGGAAGAGAAGGTCTAATGCTTCACATCGACAGAAATGTGTTCCATTTCAACTTTATTTTCTGTTTGCCAGGGTGTCATTATACTTGTTTCTATATAATCTTAAAGGACTNGTCAGACTTCTTCATTATTGCCAATCTGGAGGGTATTAAATGATATATTATTGTGATCTTCATATTCTTTTCTTTACAAGAATCTTCAAGGACCAGCATAATGGCCAACTTCACTTGGGAACACATTCCTATGACCCTTAAAATTCATGAGGCCAGTATGTCTCTACATTTCTTTTAAATTTATTGTTGTTGATTTTTTTCTTGTTGAAATGCAGTTGACCCTTGAACAACATGGGTTTGAACTGTGTAGGTTCACTTACACACAGATTTTTTTTCCAATAAATTCATACTATAGTATTATGTGATCCATGGTTGGTTGAATCTATGGATGTGGAACCATGGATGTGGAGGGCTGACTATAAAGCCATATGTGGATTTTCAATTGCATGGGATCAGTGCCCTAACCCCCATATTTTTCAAGGGTCAAATATATAGTTGATGTACAATATTATGTTAGTTTTAGGTATACTACATAATGATTCGATGTTTGTATACATTATGATTGGAGAAGGAAATGGCAGCCCACTCCAGTATTCTCGTCAAGAAAATCCCATGGACAAGAACCTGGTGGGCTATGGTCGACAGTTTCCATAGAATCACAAAGAATCAGACACAGCTGAGTGGCTGAACACACACATACATACATTATGAGGTGATCACCATAGTTTGGTAAGTGCCTGTCCCATACAAAGTTATTACAGTATTATTGGCCGTATTCCTTATGCTGTATATGATATTCCTGTATTTATTATTATGTAACTGGAGATTTGTGTCTCTCAATTCTCTTCACCTATTTTGCTAACTTCCCATCCCCTCCTTTCAGGCTACCACTCATTTGTTCTTTGTGTCTCTGACTCTGATTTTGTTTTCATTTATTTTTCCTTTAAGATTCCACATATAAGATTATACAATATTTGTCTTTCTCTGAGTTATTTCAAATAGCGTAAGACTCTCTAGATCCATCCATGTGATTACAAGTGGCAAAAATTTTCATATTTTTGTGGCTAATATATTATATTATACATTCCCACCAACCTTGCCCAGGGGTACATTTTTCTCCACATCCTTGCCAACACTTATATTGTTTTTTGGATAATAGCCTTTGGGTCATGTGGGAGGTGGTATATCATTGTGGTTTTGATTTGAATTTCTCTGGTGGTTAGTGATGTTGAAATGTCTTTTCATGTATCTGTTGATCATCCATATGTATTTTTTGGAAAAGTGTCTATTCATGTCCTTTGTCCATTTTAAGTGGCTTGTATGTTTTTCTGTGTGAATTCTTTATTTATTTTGGATATTAACCCTTATTGGATTTATCCCATTCAGAGACTGCCTTTTTGTTTGCTGATAGTTTCCTTTGCTGTGCAAAAACTTTTAACTCAATATAGTCCCATTTGTCTATTTTTGCTTTTGTTTCCTTTGCCTTAGGAGACATATTAAAAAAAAATGTTGCTAAGACTGATGTCAGAATACGGTCTATGTCTTCTAGAAGTTTTATGATTTCAAGTTTTACATTTAGATATTTTACTCGTTTTGAGTTAATTTCTGTATTGGGTCTGAGAAAGTAGTCCAATTTTATTCTTTACAGGTAGTTGTTCAGTTTTCCCAACACCATTTATTAAAGAAGCTATCTTTTCGCTATTGTATATTCTTGCCTCCTTTGTCATACATAAATTGACTGTATAAATGTAGGTTCATTTCTGGGCCCTCTATTTTGTTCCATTGATCTATGTATCTGTTCCTGTGTCATGCTGTTTGATTAGTGTAACTCTATAGTATATAGTAAATCGCCTACTTATTAATTTTATAGTTGTAAACTTTCAAAGATGCCACTTTGCATTGAAGACCTGATGGAATTGGAGGCTCAGAGAAAAGATGAAGAGAGACATCACGGAAGAAGAAGTAACTGAAGAGATTCACAACACAGAAAATGGTAAGAGGATTATTTATCTTTTATTTGAGAAGGTAATATTAGTTTTTCTAGGACCTGAAATGTCAGGTTTTTAGGACCCAGATGTAGAATGATACATGAAATTTGAAGCAGCTGTTCAGAATGCAATCCAGTGCAACTGTGTCATATATAATGAGAAAAAAAGATCTGCTACACCGGACATCACTGGATCACATTTTCAAGAGTGTAGATAGAATTGAATCCAGCATGGGACCAGAATCTGTCCTGTCAACATCAGGTGTGAGTGAAATTGAAGCTTGCCCTCCATCCCGTATCGCCAGTGATCCTTTAGCTCTACCATCTTCCGCCTCCTTTCCCTCCTCTAGTCAGTAACTCTTCTTGCCTGTTCACTTAATGCCAACCCTTATATGCCGGCTATTGTACTGTCCTACTGTACTTTTCAAGGTATTTCACCATGAGATTAACAATGCTTTATTTTTTAAATTTGTTTTATCTATTATTTGTGTGAAAATTATTGCAACCCTGTTACAGTACAGTACCATATAGCTGATTGTGTCAGTTGGGTATTTAGGCAATTTTGTTGGAGTTACAGACAAACTGAATTTACAAATGTGCTCTCAGAACACAACTCATTCATATGCAGAGGACTTAACGGTAGCCTGACATCAGGGAGCATGACACCTCCAGCTTTATTCTTTTTTCTCAAAATTGTTTTGGCTATTTGGGGTCTTTTTTGTTCTTCCCTGGTAGCTCAGATGGTAAAGCATCTGCCTACAATGCTGGAGACCTGGGTTCAATCTCTAGGTTGGGATGATCTCCTGGGGAAGGAAATGGCAACGCACTCCAGTGTTCTTGCCTGGAAAATCCCATGGATGGAGGAGCCTGGTAGGCTACTGTCCATGGGGTTGCAAAGAGTCAGACACAACTGAGTGCCTTCACTTTTTCGCTTTTCTTCTGTGTTCTTATACATATTTTAGAATTCTTTGTTCCAGTTTTGTAGAAAAAAAAAATGCTGTTGATATTTTGATAGGGATTGCATTTAATCTGTAGATTGCCTTGGGTAGTATGATNGCGACTAAACAATAACAACTGTGAAACAAAACTTTTAAGGGGCATCAGAATCACCTGGAGAACTTGTTAAAATTCAGATTTCCAGGCCCCACGCCTAGGGCATCTGATTCAGGAAGTCTAGGGTGGGATCTGAGATTTTGCATTTCTGGTCATTTTGCATTTATGATCATTTTGCATTTGTGATCAAAGTGATGTTGATGTTGTTGGTCTGAGCATTGCTAGACCAAGCCTAATCATTTGAGGTAGAAAGGATGCTGGAGGGTCCACTTTCACAATCATTTGCTGCTGCTCTTTAGTCACTAAGTCATGTCCAACTCTTTGCAACCCTATGGACTGTAGTCCACCAGGCTCCTCTGTTCATGGAATTCTCCAGGCAAGAATACTGGAGTGGATTGCCATTTCCTTCTCCAGGGGCTCTTCCTGACCCAGGGAGCCAACCGGAATCTCCTGCATTTGGACCCCGGCAGTATATATATAACACATCTTTATTCATCTGTGGACGGACATTTTGGTTGTTTCCATGTCCTAGCAAGTGTAAACAGTGCTGCTCTGAACATTACAGTATATGTATCTTTTCAAATTAGCATTCCTGTTTTTTCTGGAAATATATCAGGAGTGTAATTGCTGGATCATAAGGTAGTTTTATTTTTAGTTTTTTGAGAAAACTTCATACAGTTTTCCACAGAGTCTGTACCAATTTACATTTCCAAGAGTGTGCAGGGGTTCCATTTTTTCCACATCCTCACCCACGTTTGTTATTTGTGTCATTTTTCAATGATAGTTGTTCTGATAGGTGAAAGGTGATATCTCATTTTTGTTTTGATTCAGTCAGTTCAGTTCAGTTCACTCAGTCATGTCCCACTTTTTGCAACCTCATGAACTGCAGCACACCAGGCCTCCCTGTACATCACCAACTCCCAGAGTCTACCCAAAACCATGTCCCTCGAGTTGGTGATGCCATCCAACCATCTCATCCTCTGCTGTCCCCTTCTCCTCCTGCCCTCAATCTTTCCCAGCATCAGGGACTTTTCAAATGAGTCAGCTCTTCCCATCAGGTGGTCAAAGTACTGGAGTTTCAGTTTCAGCATCAGTCCTTTCAAAGAACACCCAGGACTGATTTCCTTTAGGATGGACTGGTTGGATCTCCTTGCTTGTCCAAAGGACTCTCAAGAATCTTCTCCAAAACCACAGTTCAAAAGCATCACCCATCTATTTCCCATGAAGTGATGGGACCAGATGCCATGATCGTCGTTTTCTGAATGTTGAGCTTTAAGCCAAATTTTCACTCTCCTCTTTCACTATTATCAAGAAGCTCTTTAGTTCTTCCTCACTTTCTGCCATAAGAGTGGTGTCATCTGCATATCTGAGGTTATTGATATTTCTCCTGGCAATCTTGATTCCAGCATGTGCTTCCTCCAGCCCAGCATTTCTCATGATATACTCTGCATATAAGTTAAATTAGCAGGGTGACAATGTACAGCCTTGACATACTCTTTTTCCTATTTGGAACCAGTCTGTTGTTCCATGTCCAGTTCTAACTGTTGCTTCCTGACCTGTATATAGCTTTCTCAAGAGGCAGGTCAGGTGGTCTGGTNCTCATGATGTACTCTACATATAAGTTAAATAAGCAGGGTGACAATATAGAGCCTTGACGTACTCCTTTTCCTATTTGGAACCAGTCTGTTCCGTGTCCAGTTCTAACTGTTGCTTCCTGACCTGCATATAGGTTTCTCAAGAGGCAGGTCAGGTGGTCTGGTATTCCCATCTCTTTCAGAATTTTCCAGTTTATTGTGATCCACACAGTCAAAGGCTTTGACATAGTCAATAAAGCAGAAATAGATGTTTTTCTGGAACTCTCTTGCTTTGTCGATGATCCAGTGGATGTTGGCAATTTGATCTCTATCTCCTTTAATAAAAGTAACAATGTAATAATCAGTAGCATTTATCAGGTGTTTTCTGTATACTAAGCTGGTAAATGTGGTCACTGCTTTAACTGCATTAGCTCATTATAGAAAAGAGGAAACTGAGGCTCTGAGGTGTTAAGAAACTTGCTCAAGGAGTCAGAGTTTGTTAGTTGGGGCTAAAGTCTTTAACCATTATATAGTCATGTTTTGACCTCTTCTGTATGCTAACTTTTATTGAAATTCTTGAAATACTTGCAAGAAATATCTTCCATATTTCTAAAATGTATACTTGTGATATAATCGGTTCTCTAATCTGAAATTTTGTAGAACTATAGGAACTAAATTAATTATAGAACTAAAATACTCCAGAGGAACACTTTCTTTATAAAAATTAAAAAGCATATCATCATATATTTATATCTGTGGAAAGATTATACTTGTATGCTTCAATAAAAGTGACGACCAGAAGCTTTTATGGAGAATATTGAAAACCAGTGGTCATTTCAATATGTCAATACTTTTAAAACTAATTTGTCCTAGAAACTAGAATTCCTTTTCACATAGATTAATTGGCTTTTTAGTCGAAGGAATATGGAATTTATAGAATATATCCAGTACCATTTGTTGAGTCTAGATGTACTTTAACAAAAGGAAACTTTTTTACAGTAATTCAACATGTCTTGATGAGACAAGTATGCAGTACCTGAGAACGTGTGAGTATATGGTCAGAGTACAATAAATGGCCCAGCAATTAGGAGAAAAAAGAGATCCTTTAACATCCAAAGTAGTTGAGTGAGACTTGATAGAAGAGAATCATCTTCTATAGAGAGCAGCAGGTCATCCTTGGACACATTATTTAAACTCCCTGAGCCTCAGTTTCCTCAACTACATATGGGAATTATAATGACCTAAATCATGAAGCTGTTATGCATTTAGATGTGACAACCTAAGTTATCACTTAGCAAAGTCCCTCACATGCAGTAGATGATCAATAGATGTTGAATTTGAGCTGTGTCTTAAAAAAACAAAAAACTCCAAACTCCAGGTTGACCTCAGCTTACTCATTCAATTATCTTCGAGATTTTGGATGACAGAATTTTTTCCCACAACTCTTCTTTCCTCCCTTTGGAACTCTTCATCAAATTTGATTTAGACCTTCTCAAGTGAAAGTGAAAGTCACTCAGTCATGTCCAACTCCTTGTGACCCCATGAATTATATAGCCCGTGGAATTCTCCAGGCCAGAATACTGGAGTGGGTAGCCTTTCCCTTCTCCAGGGGAATCTTCCCAACCCAGGGATCAAAACCCAGGTTTCCCACATTGCAGGCAGATTCTTTACCAGCTGAGTCACCAGGGAAGCCTACAAACACAGGAGTGGGTGGCCTATCTCTTCTCCAGGGGATCTTTCCAACCCAGGAATCAAACCAGGGTCTCCTGCATTGTAGGCAGATTCTTTACCAGCTGAGCTAAACCTTCCCAACCTGTAAGGAATATCTGGATGCCTATGAAATAATACTTTGTTATGTCTATGGAATACACCTATTTGGGGAGTGCCTATCAAATATACTTTTTTTTACATATTATTTTTTACACATGGGCTTTAATTTTATCATGTTTCCTGGCCTTTAAATGAAAACCCCCTGAATGCGGTCCCACCACATTGCTCCATGGCACTCATTTAGTCATTCATCAAACACTAAGCAATGAACAAAATAAATCAAGTCCAAACTCTCATGGAACTTGCATTCTACTTTAATAAATAAACACATTAAATATAGGATATATTATGTGATAAATGTTAAGGATAAATATAAATAACGGTAAGAGTGTACAGTGTAGTCAAAAGCATTGACATGAGAAGGAGGAAAGTGTTTCTTTGAACATTTACAAATCTAAAAAAAGTGAGCAGAGATTTTGAGAGAATATAGGAGGAGAGACTAAGGTCTGTCTAGTCAAGGCTATGGTCTTTTCTGTGGTCATGTATGGATGTGAGAGTTGGACTGTGAGGAAGGCTGAGCACTGAAGAATTGATGCT
>SJYV01023184.1:0-12770 GCA_006410875.1 Neotragus pygmaeus | reverse complement strand
GTGTGTGTGTGTGTGTGGCAAGGAACAGAGAGGGAAATTCTTTGCTGAAATAAATGTGGGCAGCTCTGGATAAGCAAAGTCAGACATCTGTTTAACACTAAACATTTACACCATGAATACATTAATAGCATCTCTACATCATGTGTAATCACTGAGGCTGTTGCCCCAGCCTTCTGCCCCCACCACTGTGGATGCCATTTAAATGCTTTGCAGGACTGTAGCATTCCACTGACCCCCTGGAAAACACAGGAAGAGACCAGCCAGCTCTTGGACCAGGGTCATAGGCAGCAGTTTTGCAGCCCTTGGACCCCACTTTTGCCTCATGAATGGAGACTTTTGACATATTTCATGGTTCCTGCTTTTCTGTCAAATGAGCAAAGCTGAAATACTCTGTCCTGATAGTCACGTTCAGCCCCTCACATAGGGTTAAATCGTCTTGCTCTCCAGCCCCCAGCTATTTAATTTCCATCAAAAGTATTTCCATGACAGATATTTTTTCTCTCCTGATTCAGAATACAATTATTTTTCAAATCCATGTATTTTCTCTCTGAAGACTACAAAAATCCAACAAGACATTTGAACATCTCAAATTTACCCTGGAAAAATGATCATATCAAAGGTTTGTCTGTGGCCCATTTTCCAGCATTCTGTTACTTATTGGTTANAAAAAAATAAACAGAATATTTTCAAGCTCTGGCATGAGAACATAACAGTTGTCATGTATCTGTGATCCGGAATTTCAGCGCTGGCAAAAAAATGGCATTCTCTTTTATCTGATTTACTGATAGCATTAACAAAATTTTCTCACACTAATTAGGTCTTATCAGGACAAGAATTTTTAAGATGACATTAAATTATAGTCATCACATGGGGCCTTTTTTACATTAATAAATCTTAAGTAAATAATATGTTGAAAAATTAAGCATGTGCATTTTTAAAGAATCTGAAATGGAATATATAACTGAGTCATGCTATTGAACACCTGAAACTAACACAACATTGCAAATCAATTATACTTCAATAAAAAATTAAATTAAAAAAAGAAAAAAGTAACAACTCATGTTTGCAGCAGCTGTTGAACTTGGTCTGTGCCCCTCTTCAAACTTCAATGAGACGAAGCTAGTCACTTCCCTAAGCACAGCTGTCTGGTTTGCATGGACAACTCATATCATTCTGAGTTGAGTTTTGTTTGTGTCTCCTAAGTTATCTGATATTTACTGAGGCTTAGAAATATTCCAAAAATCATTTCCCTGCAAATCATCTTCCTGACAAGTGTTGATCTGCCTGCCTATCCTTTCTGCATATGATCTCCTGTGAGCATCAGCACTCTTTCCTGGCTGGACTTGCAGGCACAGAAAAAAAGTGAGACAAAGTGCCCTTTTCTTTCCAACTAATGATGCGAGCCCTCTCAGTTTTTCCCATTAATTTTGAGAACAGACCCCATAAATAGACACCTCACATTTCCTTCCCAGTAGTCATTTAAGCCTGGATACAAAATGCAGCTTCTGAAAATCTTTTCATAAGACTATGAACTCTTTCCTGGATCACAGAGTCATATTTACATTGAATAATATGGATTATCTTTCTTTATCTTAGAAATGAAGAAAATGAAAACTAACTTAATTCTATGAACCTCTCCACGATTTTGGATTAAGTCCTCAAATTGGATATGATGCTACTAAACATTCAAATAGATTGTTAACCAAAAATATGTGCCTGTACATTCTTTTGATTGTTAATAAGATTTCACATGTGAAATTTGTGTTACAATTAAAAACCTAAGATGATATTTAATAAGTGAATTGCTTATTTTTATAATATGAAGAAGCAGGTGTTGTTGTTTAGTCACTAACTCTTGTCTGACTCTCTTGCAACCCCATGGACTGTAGCCCACCAGGTTTCTCTGTCCATGGGATTCTCCAGGCAAGAATACTGGAGTAGGTTGCCATTCCCTTCTCCAGGGGATCTTCCCAACCCAGGAGTCAAACCCACGACTCCTGCACTGGCAGATGGATTCTTTACCACTGAGCCACCAGAAAAGCTCACGATGAAGCAGAGCTATGTTCAAAATCATGTCTGGCCAGAAGTGTCACCCTTGACAATAGACCCGCTGTATTAAGTACATTATTTCACTGTGGCCAGTGGTGGACAAAAAGAAAGGGTGAGAGGAGCAGAACATGGCTTTTTAAGGATTCTAATGTTGGTGATGAGATGCTGGCTTTACATTCTCTCCTGTCAGAAGCACTACTCAGGAAAAAATGTTATCATCTCAGCAGCAATTCCAGGTCCACAGGAATCAGTGTTTAGGAACGAAAGAGATTGCATCAGAAGGAGAGACTGGATCCTAATCGGACATAAAGTCTTGCTTTTTCTGACACTTGGGGCTAAGACATGAAAACGTATTTCTGCACACAGGAGACACGTCCACTTCCCACCTCTGTCTGCATGGAGGTTTTGGAGAAGGTGAAATCATATCCACCAAAATCACTGTGTCAGGTTTGGCTTTCAGGGTTAGATGGATGTGTCCTCCCAAGAGGCAACCTCGGGGTGGGGCTCCTTTGAAGGATATGTCACAGATTGCAGGACGGCTCATGAGTAAGTGAGTATATTTGAAATCCTCTCTTTACTCATCTCTTCTATGAGCCTCTGCCAAAACCATAATTTTATACTCTGTCTTATTTACATAAAATAACAGTGTGTCTAGCCTGTCTCTTATACACATCTTCACCTAAAAAGGAAACAATCTAATGTTGGCCTTTCATCAGGTTAACAGGCAAAACGGTTGAATTAACCACGGTAAGAGTATTGTTAACATTACAATTTGTTTGGAATTAAGCTGTGGGAAAGAGGAGTTTCTACAGAAAGCTAAGCCAAGTTAAACAGAGAAGGAAAAAAACACTGTTATTCCCTTTACTCCAAGTCTGGGTTAAAGAGCTGATTATGTGGGAAGATGCCAAAGGGTCAGATATTCAAAACCCATGGAATCTGGTTTCTTGACAAATACCTAAATATAACTTATGGCTTCAAGTACTTTTTTTCTATTTTGTTCATTTGGAAATTCTGATATAGATTATTATCAAAACACAAAAAGTAGTTTATTCTTTCCTACAAATGGTTTAGATACTTACAAAGTAAATACAAAGTTAACATTATGATACTTTTGCATACAGTTATACAGTTTTATAGACATATTTTGCAGATGAAATGTACAGTATCTATTTTGCAAAGAACTCCCAAGGTATTTTATACATGCACAATATCATGGTCTCATCAAATCTGTAAAGACCATTCTTAATGGAATAAACCATATAAAATTATGTAGTATGTTCTCTAGTTGAAATATGAAATTAATTTTATATTCACGTGTATTAGGAAATTGACTCAAAATGGAAGCACTTAATATATAAATCATTGAAACCAAACTGGGAATTATTGCTCCATCCTACATCTGGTTTCAGTTTGATGATAAGCATGTATATTTTTATTCATGGAGACTTACACTATAAAATAACTCTTCCGTAGTCAAACATTTGCTGTGTTGCCTTATTTTAGCACAACTTTGGTCCAATATATACAATGTTCCATGTTGCAACATCAATAAATGTATAAATATTATAGGACTGTTGGTATAGTATATCGCTCAGATGTACTGGTTATTTTATTGAAAAAAGTCTTGCTTCTTTTCCAAGAGTCATAATGCTGTTATTTTTAGTTAAACTTCGTGTTCTTTGGTTGCAACTTCTGGACTTGAAAGAAATCTCCTAAACTCTCTTGAAACACAGAACAATTTTTTCTTTTCCTTTTCCTCTTTCCAACTCAATGCCTTACAGCTGCCCCGATTTATATCTGTTTTGAGTTAATTGTTCCTTTGACCAAGAGCAAATAAAATTTCCCCATAGTCCATTCAGCCTCCTTGAGGAAGTTCAGGATGTTTCTGGAAAGGACTGGATATGTTTTGTTTCCTTGCTAAGCAAGGCTTGCTGCTGTTTGTCCCCAGGAGCAAGCAAACAGAAATGTCAGTGTGCATGGAGTTGTGATCTGACCCTAAGTCAACAATTTAATGAGTGAACAGGCCACACACTTTCTTACTAAAAATCTTCCTTCAATATATTTTACTTTGGCTTCACGTGTTGCTGCTCTGGAAAAGCTGCAAAAAGATCTGGTCTTTTATAATATGCATTAACCTCATTGAAGTAACACGACTTCAGGCTTAACTCACTGACTCATATAAAGATGTTTTTAGGTAAAATAAGTAACTTCAGTTAAGAGAAATGGAAGAAAAAATTTAGTCAGATGGAGAGTAGAAAATTAATAAGTGGTGAATTCTATGGTTAACTGTCTATAATCACTTTTTCTCTTATTAAGTAGAAAATTAGTGAAGGTGGGCCTGTTTTCATTCTAAAAGAGAATGCTCCTTCTCACAGATATGAAACTCACAAGGGAATCTGACAGGCAATTTCTTTTTTGTATGATGATTTTGTAAAATTCGTTTATATACACTTCATGATAGGACTTAAAAGATAATTGACTTATTTTGTTAATTTTGCAAAGATAGAAAAAATAATATACTTCAGTTGGTATAAGAATTTAAGCCTCAGGAGGCAAAGTGTACTTTGAATGACAAAGAAAATTAAATTAGTTTATATGGTTTGCAATCTTTTTTTGTTCTCATGAAAAATAGTTTCTTTAGAAGGAAACTGCACACTACTCTGCCACCTGAGTAATATCTATTTTTCATTAAAATCTTTGCCAAGAAGAAGACTTAAAAAACATTAACTTTAATTTTAAAAAATACTTTATAACAGCACAAAGTAGTTGTTATATTGAGGCAGGGGACGATGCTAAAACAGAAAATTCCTCAAATGGAAAACTTTAGACCAGCACGAAGCTACTAGTTTGTCCTTCTTAAATACAGAAAAGCAGATAAAAGAAATTACTCGCTTAATAGCTTTGCCGATCCTCTTCCAATGTCAGTGCAAGATGGAACTACCATACAGCTGCCCCTTTGACACACGAGGGATCAGGTGCTCTGACCTCTCACAGTGGAAAAAGTACAGGTTGCCACCTCTGCCTCAAAAAAATGCCCTCACACCAGGGCAGGAAGCTAAAGCAGTTTGGTTGAAATCAAGATTTGAACCCTTTCGAAATCACATTCTGTGATCTCTAATCAAACACAAATTCCCCCCTACAGTCTGTTAATCTAAATTTTTGTACAAGGAAAATAGAAGCACTCTATCTATGAAAAAATTTGCATGTAAGTGGACTCCTGCAGTTCAAGCCCATGTTGTTCAAGGGTGAGTTGTAGTTTAATCTTCCGGTGAATCATTGTTGCAGATGCCTAACTTATTAAACCAAGGTAAGGGAAACAATATGTGATTTAATGTTAACAAGCTACATCACCTCTTCTTCTGACAGATGGGGCTGCAGAACTTGCCTCTTGGTAGAAGCCTCAAGTTCATCAGAAACAGTCATGGCCCATGTCCTTGAGGTTTGCTTCTAAGTTTAAGGTTCCATAGCAAGTGGAGAAACCTTCAATTGCCTTAGTGGAGTAAGAAGGACCAAGCAAATTTCTAGTACAGTAAGTACTTACATACAAACTTTCGAGTTGTGAACTTCCAAAGATGCAAATATGCCCCTGTATGACATCTGTTGTACTGTACTACTGTACTTTTCAAGGTACTGCACTGTAAGATTAAAAATGTTTTCTTTACTGAGTGTATTTTTTTATGTATTATTTGTGTGAAAAGTATTATAAACCAATTTCAGTGCAGTACTATAGAGTCGATCGCGTTAGTTGGGTACCTGGGCTAACGTTGCTGGACTTAGAAACAAATTGGACTTACTCTCAGAACAGAACTCATTCATTTGTAGAGAACTTACTGTGAAACACAGCAGTTACCACACAACCCTTCACATCCTCTGACATAGCTTTAGTTTTCAGGAACCACATTGAAATATTAGATCACTCCAAATATATCTTTTGAGCATTTCTGTGCCTGCCGGGAAGAACCATAGTTCTATGGAAGGACATATGCTCCTCTGCAGTGGTTGAAGTCAGAAATGATGAAAAAAAAAGGCAAGTTCGTAGTGAGGAAGGAAGTTAAGCTGGAGCAGAAGTAGAGAAAGAGGAAATGAGCTTGGGAGATGTGAGGGAGGAAAAGGAAGAACACACTGAAGAAAGGGACCTGTTGGTGAGAGAAGAGGAGGGAAAACAAAAGCAGAAAATGCAGGGAAAGGAGGAAAGGCAAAAAGAAGTTTAAAGTGGCAGTGATGAGATGCGAATGTTATCTGTGTGTGGAGGGAAGCTGTGCCCTTTCCCACAGGGGCTGCACATTTCCTGTGATTGACATAGGGGGCATTTCTCACCCTTTTCTGGGGATCTGTGTCCAGGAAGCTCCTGAGGACCCTTCTGTCCTGGGTTCTGGGGTCTGGGCGCCTTCCTCACGGGGATGTTTTCAACCAAAGTATACAACTGAAAGATTGTGCTCCGTCAACAGGAACCTTGCTGGGCTGAGAAGGAACCTCTCCTGCAGCCACGGAGGGAGTGAGCAGAGGTCCCAGACCTCAGACCTGCCCTCTCACATCAGATGTTCTCTTCTGAGAAAAAGAGAGGCCATCTATTGCAAATGGGCAGCAAAGGTATCTCATTTTTACTGTGCTTTGGAGTAATATCCATAGTCATATTAAAAGGATTTAACAGTAAAGAACTAAAGGCAGTTATGAATATCCAGTCTCTGCTTCTGTGCTGTAGGCATTGCAGTGTCCATGAAAGGTTTTTCCAAATTTAGGAAAACACTCACATTAGATCCAAAACTCATCATCGGCAAGTTGCCTTTATTCTTGTATGAAGAACTTGACCTTGATCAGTCTTAGAGAAAAAAATAAACAGAATATTTTCAAGCTCTGGCATGAGAACATAACAGTTGTCATGTATCTGTGATCCGGAATTTCAGCGCTGGCAAAAAAATGGCATTCTCTTTTATCTGATTTACTGATAGCATTAACAAAATTTTCTCACACTAATTAGGTCTTATCAGGACAAGAATTTTTAAGATGACATTAAATTATAGTCATCACATGGGGCCTTTTTTACATTAATAAATCTTAAGTAAATAATATGTTGAAAAATTAAGCATGTGCATTTTTAAAGAATCTGAAATGGAATATATAACTGAGTCATGCTATTGAACACCTGAAACTAACACAACATTGCAAATCAATTATACTTCAATAAAAAATTAAATTAAAAAAAGAAAAAAGTAACAACTCATGTTTGCAGCAGCTGTTGAACTTGGTCTGTGCCCCTGTTCAAACTTCAATGAGACGAAGCTAGTCACTTCCCTAAGCACAGCTGTCTGGTTTGCATGGACAACTCATATCATTCTGAGTTGAGTTTTGTTTGTGTCTCCTAAGTTATCTGATATTTACTGAGGCTTAGAAATATTCCAAAAATCATTTCCCTGCAAATCATCTTCCTGACAAGTGTTGATCTGCCTGCCTATCCTTTCTGCATATGATCTCCTGTGAGCATCAGCACTCTTTCCTGGCTGGACTTGCAGGCACAGAAAAAAAGTGAGACAAAGTGCCCTTTTCTTTCCAACTAATGATGCGAGCCCTCTCAGTTTTTCCCATTAATTTTGAGAACAGACCCCATAAATAGACACCTCACATTTCCTTCCCAGTAGTCATTTAAGCCTGGATACAAAATGCACCTTCTGAAAATCTTTTCATAAGACTATGAACTCTTTCCTGGATCACAGAGTCATATTTACATTGAATAATATGGATTATCTTTCTTTATCTTAGAAATGAAGAAAATGAAAACTAACTTAATTCTATGAACCTCTCCACGATTTTGGATTAAGTCCTCAAATTGGATATGATGCTACTAAACATTCAAATAGATTGTTAACCAAAAATATGTGCCTGTACATTCTTTTGATTGTTAATAAGATTTCACATGTGAAATTTGTGTTACAATTAAAAACCTAAGATGATATTTAATAAGTGAATTGCTTATTTTTATAATATGAAGAAGCAGGTGTTGTTGTTTAGTCACTAACTCTTGTCTGACTCTCTTGCAACCCCATGGACTGTAGCCCACCAGGTTTCTCTGTCCATGGGATTCTCCAGGCAAGAATACTGGAGTAGGTTGCCATTCCCTTCTCCAGGGGATCTTCCCAACCCAGGAGTCAAACCCACGACTCCTGCACTGGCAGATGGATTCTTTACCACTGAGCCACCAGAAAAGCTCACGATGAAGCAGAGCTATGTTCAAAATCATGTCTGGCCAGAAGTGTCACCCTTGACAATAGACCCGCTGTATTAAGTACATTATTTCACTGTGGCCAGTGGTGGACAAAAAGAAAGGGTGAGAGGAGCAGAACATGGCTTTTTAAGGATTCTAATGTTGGTGATGAGATGCTGGCTTTACATTCTCTCCTGTCAGAAGCACTACTCAGGAAAAAATGTTATCATCTCAGCAGCAATTCCAGGTCCACAGGAATCAGTGTTTAGGAACGAAAGAGATTGCATCAGAAGGAGAGACTGGATCCTAATCGGACATAAAGTCTTGCTTTTTCTGACACTTGGGGCTAAGACATGAAAACGTATTTCTGCACACAGGAGACACGCCCACTTCCCACCTCTGTCTGCATGGAGGTTTTGGAGAAGGTGAAATCATATCCACCAAAATCACTGTGTCAGGTTTGGCTTTCAGGGTTAGATGGATGTGTCCTCCCAAGAGGCAACCTCGGGGTGGGGCTCCTTTGAAGGATATGTCACAGATTGCAGGACGGCTCATGAGTAAGTGAGTATATTTGAAATCCTCTCTTTACTCATCTCTTCTATGAGCCTCTGCCAAAACCATAATTTTATACTCTGTCTTATTTACATAAAATAACAGTGTGTCTAGCCATGCCTCAAAAGCTGAAATGTTTCTAGGGATACGCCCAGTTTTCTGTGGTTTTTGTTCTAAGAGCACACAGACCAGGGTCAGAGACGCGGATTCCTAGGGCTGCTGGGTGGACGGTGATTGGCTCCCTTGAATAGGTAGTGTTTGTAAGGGTCTGCTAAGTCAAAGGACCTGCAAAACATGAAATTCCCCAAGACCAATCACCTCAAAAGCATGAAGTTCTAAGTTTTTTTCTGCTTTTTTCTTTCAAAGGATTTCAGAGTAACCAAATAGTACCAGTTGCGGGAGTTTTCTTTGTTTTAAGTATTTCAACTAATAATTGTGAAAGAAATGAGATAATTAAAAATCACNTCAGATCCAAAACTCATCATCGGCAAGTTGCCTTTATTCTTGTATGAAGAACTTGACCTTGATCAGTCTTAGAGAAAAAAATAAACAGAATATTTTCAAGCTCTGGCATGAGAACATAACAGTTGTCATGTATCTGTGATCCGGAATTTCAGCGCTGGCAAAAAAATGACATTCTCTTTTATCTGATTTACTGATAGCATTAACAAAATTTTCTCACACTAATTAGGTCTTATCAGGACAAGAATTTTTAAGATGACATTAAATTATAGTCATCACATGGGGCCTTTTTTACATTAATAAATCTTAAGTAAATAATATGTTGAAAAATTAAGCATGTGCATTTTTAAAGAATCTGAAATGGAATATATAACTGAGTCATGCTATTGAACACCTGAAACTAACACAACATTGCAAATCAATTATACTTCAATAAAAAATTAAATTAAAAAAAGAAAAAAGTAACAACTCATGTTTGCAGCAGCTGTTGAACTTGGTCTGTGCCCCTGTTCAAACTTCAATGAGACGAAGCTAGTCACTTCCCTAAGCACAGCTGTCTGGTTTGCATGGACAACTCATATCATTCTGAGTTGAGTTTTGTTTGTGTCTCCTAAGTTATCTGATATTTACTGAGGCTTAGAAATATTCCAAAAATCATTTCCCTGCAAATCATCTTCCTGACAAGTGTTGATCTGCCTGCCTATCCTTTCTGCATATGATCTCCTGTGAGCATCAGCACTCTTTCTTGGCTGGACTTGCAGGCACAGAAAAAAAGTGAGACAAAGTGCCCTTTTCTTTCCAACTAATGATGCGAGCCCTCTCAGTTTTTCCCATTAATTTTGAGAACAGACCCCATAAATAGACACCTCACATTTCCTTCCCAGTAGTCATTTAAGCCTGGATACAAAATGCAGCTTCTGAAAATCTTTTCATAAGACTATGAACTCTTTCCTGGATCACAGAGTCATATTTACATTGAATAATATGGATTATCTTTCTTTATCTTAGAAATGAAGAAAATGAAAACTAACTTAATTCTATGAACCTCTCCACAATTTTGGATTAAGTCCTCAAATTGGATATGATGCTACTAAACATTCAAATAGATTGTTAACCAAAAATACATGCCTGTACATTCTTTTGATTGTTAATAAGATTTCACATGTGAAATCTGTGTTACAATTAAAAACCTAAGATGATATTTAATAAGTGAATTGCTTATTTTTATAATATGAAGAAGCAGGTGTTGTTGTTTAGTCACTAACTCTTGTCTGACTCTCTTGCAACCCCATGGACTGTAGCCCACCAGGTTTCTCTGTCCATGGGATTCTCCAGGCAAGAATACTGGAGTAGGTTGCCATTCCCTTCTCCAGGGGATCTTCCCAACCCAGGAGTCAAACCCACGACTCCTGCACTGGCAGATGGATTCTTTACCACTGAGCCACCAGAAAAGCCCACGATGAAGCAGAGCTATGTTCAAAATCATGTCTGGCCAGAAGTGTCACCCTTGACAATAGACCCACTGTATTAAGTACATTATTTCACTGTGGCCAGTGGTGGACAAAAAGAAAGGGTGAGAGGAGCAGAACATGGCTTTTTAAGGATTCTAATGTTGGTGATGAGATGCTGGCTTTACATTCTCTCCTGTCAGAAGCACTACTCAGGAAAAAATGTTATCATCTCAGCAGCAATTCCAGGTCCACAGGAATCAGTGTTTAGGAACGAAAGAGATTGCATCAGAAGGAGAGACTGGATCCTAATCGGACATAAAGTCTTGCTTTTTCTGACACTTGGGGCTAAGACATGAAAACGTATTTCTGCACACAGGAGACACGTCCACTTCCCACCTCTGTCTGCATGGAGGTTTTGGAGAAGGTGAAATCATATCCACCAAAATCACTGTGTCAGGTTTGGCTTTCAGGGTTAGATGGATGTGTCCTCCCAAGAGGCAACCTCGGGGTGGGGCTCCTTTGAAGGATATGTCACAGATTGCAGGACGGCTCATGAGTAAGTGAGTATATTTGAAATCCTCTCTTTACTCATCTCTTCTATGAGCCTCTGCCAAAACCATAATTTTATACTCTGTCTTATTTACATAAAATAACAGTGTGTCTAGCCATGCCTCAAAAGCTGAAATGTTTCTAGGGATACGCCCAGTTTTCTGTGGTTTTTGTTCTAAGAGCACACAGACCAGGGTCAGAGACGCGGATTCCTAGGGCTGCTGGGTGGACGGTGATTGGCTCCCTTGAATAGGTAGTGTTTGTAAGGGTCTGCTAAGTCAAAGGACCTGCAAAACATGAAATTCCCCAAGACCAATCACCTCAAAAGCATGAAGTTCTAAGTTTTTTTCTGCTTTTTTCTTTCAAAGGATTTCAGAGTAACCAAATAGTACCAGTTGCGGGAGTTTTCTTTGTTTTAAGTATTTCAACTAATAATTGTGAAAGAAATGAGATAATTAAAAATCACAAATTTCAGACTTTTAGTGAAATATATGATGCAATAAACAACAAATATCTGCCAAGCTAAGGCCCAAAGGAGAAGTCCTCATGATGAGAAAGCAGGTGTGACTTCATAGGTCCTGAGTGTGGATCTGCTTTTCGCTGCACAGCCCTCATCGTTTTCCCATTCTCTCCCAAATTCTCCTCACTGCACATCCTTGGCTCTCCTTCTCTCCTTCCTTCCCTCCTTCCTCCCTCGTCCTTCTTTATCTTCTGATAACTGCTTACTGAGACCATGTTGGAACCAGCACTGAGAAACATGAAATTCCAAGTCCTGCCTTTGGTTTTGTTCTTGAGAGACAGTGTTGAATAGAGAAGCACAAGACCAGGGTGGCACACCAGGTCCATCACTTTCAAGCTGAGGGATTTCAAACAGGTGACTGAAGCCCTCTGAGCTTGAGCTTTCCATTTCTCAGATTTACTGTGTTGATGAGAGAGAACTGTAGCGCACCTAGAATAAACAGCAGCACGTTGTAAGCACTCGAGGGACCCACCATCACGATGCATCAGGGCAGGTGTGGTTGACAATCTTCTCCAGGAGCTGTGAGTCCAGCCAAAAGTAACAATTACTTCTTCAGATCTGGAGGAACGTTCAAGAGGGAGACCTTCGAAAATAGTCCTAGTATGCAAACACTGTGATACACTGCCAGGTTGATTTTTCAAAAGACTTACATCCAAAATTCACCCTAGTGCTGATCTCAGGTGGCCTCAGTTCAGTTCAGTCATTCAGTCATGTCCACCTTTTTGCAATCCTGTGGACTGCAGCACACCAGGCTTTCCTGTCCATCACCAACTCCTGGAGCTTACTCAAACTCATGTTCATCATATTGGTGATGCCATCCAACCATCTCATCCTCTGTTGTCCCCTTCTCCTCTTGCATGCAATCTTTCCCAGCATCAGGGTCTTTTCCAAGGAGTCAGTTCTTCACATCAGGTGGCCAAAGTATTGGAATTTGAGCTTCAGCAACAGGACTTCCAATGAATATTCAGGAGTCATTTCCTTTAGGATG
>SJYV01023183.1:0-23100 GCA_006410875.1 Neotragus pygmaeus | reverse complement strand
CCACCTGATGGGAAGAACTGACTCACTGGAAAAGACCCTGATGCTGGGAAAGATTGAAGGCAGGAGAAGAAGGGAATGACAGAGGATGGGATGGTTGGATGGCGTCACCGACTCAATGGACATGAGTTTGAGTGAACTCCAGGTGTTGGTGAAGGACAGGGAAGCCTGGCGTGCTGCAGTCCCTGAGGTCACAAAGAATCGGACACGACTGAGTGACTGAACTGAAAAGAAGGAAAAGAAATGCCCATTTGTTCCCTCCAACCTCCCTGACTTGGGCTCTATCCCATCCCTGGCCCCTGATCAGGCATGGGTGCCCATGCTGGACTGGACGGGGTACAGACTGCAGGCAGGCTGCTGGTAATAGAGCCCCCCTAAACCTGTACTGTCTGGTTTGCTTGGCTGGGAACAGGGTCCTGGGCACCTAAGGATGGTGGCCCAACCCTCTGACCTCCAGGACCTTGGAAAGTCACCTAACTCTAGGCCTCCTGGTGCTCTGGTGCCCAATTCAATCTGCCTTCCTGACAGCGGAGCCTCCTTGGCCCCTCGGCAGGGTGCTGTGGCTCAGGCTGGGAGGAGTCTAGACGGGAGGGGTGAAGCTTTAGGGGGAAGAAGTACTGAGGCCAAGCACTTCAGTGTTTCCTCAGGCACTTTCCACTATAATTCACAAGCCAGGAAGCTGATTTTCCGTAAGGACCTCCTTGCAAGGGGAATAAGAGTTGGGCAGGGAGAATTGTTATTGCCTTGTGGACATTTCCTGTAATTACAACTTGACCAGCAGTGTGCACTTGCACCTCCAATTCACAATTCTTGGCGGGCTGTTAATGACATGTAGCCCTCAGGAAAGGTCTTGGGCAGGTGTTGCAGAAATATATTCCAAACAGAATTGACATTCAAATAGCCACTATGACAGGTAAAGATCCTAGATTCTTTATGGAAAAAAACCCAAACAACCACAGGACATGATGATCAGTGAGGGGAATGACAATCAAAACAGCAAGAAATCAAATCCCATCAGTCAGAATGGACATTGTCACATGTCTACAACAAACAGTAAATGCAGGAGAGAGCCAGGAGATGGTTGAACCCCCCTAACACGGTTGGTGAGAATAGACATTGCCAGCAGCCCTTAGAAAAGACAGTTTTCACATGACAAGGAAAAAAAAAACCCTTTCGGACAAGCTAAACCTAGTATTGTCATTCCTCCTGTAATGATTAGATGCTGAACGGCTTGTCCTGTGGCCATTTTTTCTTGTTTTTCTTGAATTTGAGGAAAGTTACCTATCGCACTTGGCGTCTTGAGTCGGTTGTGTTTGGAATTTATTTCTGCAATACCCGCCCAGGACCTTTCCTGAGGGCAGCTGTCATTAGCAGCCCCATAGGCCTTGTGAATGGAGGTACCAGTAAACACAGGTGCACAAGTTGTAGTTACAAGAAATGTTCACAAGGCAGCAGCACTTTTTCACACCCAACTCTGGTCCTCAGGCAACCAGAGACTTAAGGAGAGCCCGTCTCCTGGCCTGTGATTTACAGTGGAATGTGCCTGAGCAAACACTCAAAGGCTTGTGTCTCACCCCTTCTAAGCTTCTCCCCTCCCCTGCAGACTCATCCCAACCCTGGCCACAGCCCCTGGTGAGGGGCCTAGAAGGCTGCACTCCCTTCAAAGGGCCTTGAATTGGGGACCCCAGCAACTTTGTTCAATAACCTCCATGGCAAAGAAGTGAAAAAGAACAGATATGCTGTATGTATATGTCATAACAGAATCAGGAGCCCTTACACTGACAAGCACAAAACTGCAAATCAAACACAGGCCAACACTGTATCCGCAGGAGATTAAAGAAGTAAGGCCTGTCTTATTCCCTCTAATCTCCCTGACTTGGGCCTCTTGCCATATCTGGAACCTGACTAGGCTTGAGTCCCCTGACTGGGCAGGAGAAGGGTTGAGACAGTCAGACTGGGTGCCCTTAATTGAGCCTGCTCTTAAGTAACTACAACTACAAGTTGTAGTTACAGGTTTTGCCCTGGCTGGGACCACAGACCCTAGTGCACCCAAAGGATGGTGGCTCGACCCTCTGGCCACAAGGACCTTGGTAAAGTCACCTAAGGTCCCCTGGTGCTGGGGTTCTTCCTGAGAGTGCAGCCGCCTAGGCGTTTCAGCAGGGAGCAGTGCCCCAGGTTGGCATGAGTCTGAAAGGAAGGGGTGAAGCCTTAAGGGGAAGAAGTAGTGAGACAAGTTCTTGGGTGTTTTCTCAGGCACATTGCACTCTTATTCACAGCCCTGGAAGCCAGCTTTCCCAAAGGCTCAGTGTGCATGAAGAACCAGAGTTGGACATCAAACAGTGCTGTCTCCTCGTGGCCATTTCCTGTAATAACACCATGAAGAGCTGTGCTGCTGGACATTTAATACTCATAAGGATCTAGGGGCTATAAAAAATTAAACACATGCCCTCAAGAAATGTCTTATGGGTGGTCATGAAAAAAATTCAAAACTATGTAGGCATTAAAGAAGCCAATGTCAAGATGTAAGTTTAACTCATACCCTTTTTTTAAAAAAATCACATGAAATGATGTCAATATGAGAAGTGCAAATCTAAACTACAGCAAGGCATCACATCACACTGGTCAGAATGGCCATTGCCAAACACTCTACAAACAGTAAGTTCTAGAGAAGGTGTGCAGACAAGGGAACCCTCCTCTACTGATGTTTGGGATATAAATTGTATCAGCCACAATGGAGGACACAGTGAGGGTTCCTTCAGAAATGAAAATGAGAATGAAATTAGAATACTATGAAATTCTTGAGAAAAATATAAATAGGACATGATTTGAGATAAAATGCACCAAGTCTGCTGTGGCTCTACCTCTCAGAATAATGAAAAATAAACCACAGATAAGAAAATGGGACCTCATTAACCTGAAAACCACTTGCCTACCAAAGGATATCCTAAATGAGACACAAGCACAACCCTCAGAACAGCAAGAAACATTTGCAAACAAAGACACCCACAAGGAATTAATCTGCAAAACATACAAACAGCTCATGCAACTCAATATCAAAAATAAATACAACCCAAGAACAAAATGGGCCAAAGATTGAAATGGATGTTTCTCTAAGGAAGGCCTACAGATTGCAGTTAGGCACATGAAAAGATACTCAGCATCACTAATTATTCTCTCTCTCTCTCTTTAGTCGCTAAATCATGTCTCCTCTGTCCATGGGATTCTCCAGGCAAGAATACTGGAGTGGGTTGCCATTTCCTCCTCCAGGGGATCTTCCTGACCCAGGGATCAAACCCAGGTCTCCTGCACCACAGGCAAATTTTTTACCAACTGAGCTACAAGGGAAGCCCTAAAGTGAAAGTCGCTCAGTCGTGTCTGACTCTTTGCGACCCCTTTGACTACACAGTCCATGGAATTCTCCAGGCCAGAATACTGGAATGGGTAGCTTTTCCCTTCTCCAAGGGATCTTCCAAACCCAGATATCAAACCCAGGTCTCCTGAATTGCAGGCGGATTCTTCACCAGCTGAGCCACAAGGGAAGCCCAAGAACACTGGAGTGCCTGTCCCTTCTCCAGCAGATCTTCCCAACCCAGGAATCGAACCAGGGTCTCCTGCATTGCAGGTGCATTCTTTACCAACTGAGATTTTATTAGAGAGACACAAATCAAAAGTCCAATGAGCTAAGCACTCACATTGGTCAGAATGGCTGTTTCAAAACATCTTAAAGAATAAATGCTAGGACTTCCCTGGTGGTATAGTGATTAAGAATCAGCCTGCAAATGCAGGAGACATGGGTTCGATCCCTGGTCTGAGAAGATTCTACATATGTGGGACAACTAAGCCAATGATCCAAAACTGTTGAACCTGTGCTCTAGAGCCCTTGAACCACAACTATTGAGCCCTCGCAATGCAACTCCTGAAGCCTGGCACTCTAGAGCTCACATTCTGTAACCAGAAGCCACCACAACGAGAAGCTGCACAGTGAAACTAAAGAGTAGCCCCTGCTTGCTGCAGATAGAGAAAACCTACACTCAGCAACCAAGACTCAGTGCAACCAAAGATAAATGAATAAATAAAATTATTTTTAAAAGAATAAATGCTAGAGGGGGTATGAAGACAAGGGAACCCTCCTGCACCATTGATTGCAATGTACATAGGTTCATCCAATAGGGAGAATACATGGAGGTTCATTTAAAAACAACATAGAAGTATCTCAGGACCCAGTAATCCCACGTCTGGATATAAATCTGGAGAAAACAAAAAGTTTTTTAAACAGGAACCCCTGCAATCTTGCCCCCACAAGGTACAACAGCCAAGTCTGGGAAGCAAGCTAATTGATGAAATTACAGATGAATGGATACACAATGGGGTACATACACACAATGCAATATTTCTCAACCATGAAGAAGTAGGAAATAATTCTAAGTCCAGCCACAGAAAAGAAGGTCAAGGCAATCATTTCAAGTGAAGTAAGGGAGACAGGGACAGACAAGTATCATATAGCACTCCTAGCTGTAATCTAAAAATGGATGCAAATGAACTTCTTCACAAAAGAGAAACAGATTCACCAACTTAGAATCTAAGAAACTTAACTAAAAAAGAAATGTGGAGGGGCAGGGAATGATTAACTGGTTCAGATCGATATACACACATTAGAACGTGAGCTGCTGTTGTTTAGTCACTCAGTCGTGTCTGACTCTGTGTGACCCAATGGACTGTAACCAACCCATCAGGCTCCTCCGTCCATGGGATTTCCCAGGCAAGAATATTGGAATGGGTTGCCATTTCTTCTATCAGGGAGCTTTCTGACCCAGGGATTGAACCCATGTCTCCTGCACTGCAGGTAGATTCTTTATCACTGAGCCAGCAGGGAAGCCGTAACACAGGTGCTGAAGGGCTCTTAATAGTCACAAGTCCAACAGGGCTTTAAATGACACCTGCCCTCAAAAAATGTCCTGGGAAAATCTTTGCAAAAGAATTCCTAAGAGGGCCAAGTTTCAAGAAGCCACTTTCAAGAGGTAAATCTTACTCACAAGGTGTAAAATAATATAAGCATATGGGAAGATACTCCACAGCAATAATTATTAAATCAATGACAAAACATCAATAAGCTATCGCCTTACTCTAGAATAAATGCTGTAGAGAATGTACAAAAAATGGAATCTTCCTACAGTCTTGGTAGGAATGTAACTGCTGAAGCCGTGATGGAAAACAGCATGGAGGTTCCTTGAAACATTAAACATAGAGCTATCATATGACCCTGCAATCCCATTCCTGGGCTTCGATCCAAAGAAAATCATCATTCAAAATGACACGTGCACCTTGATATTCAGGGCAGCACTATTTACAATAGCCCAAACAAAACCAACCAAAATGACCACTGACACAAATATGAAGACATCATACATTTGTACACTAAAATACTACTCAGCCACAAAACAGAATGAAATAATCATATTGGCAGCAGCAATGGATGAACCAAGAAATTATAATTTTATGTGAGGTAAGTCAAAGACAAAAAGGCAAACATCTTAAGATATCACGTACAGTTAGAATATATAAATTCATACCAATGAACTGCAAAACAGAAACAGCCTGAGAAAACCAAATTCTGATTATCTAAAGAAAGTTAGAAGGGAGGGATAAATTAAGAGTTTGGGATGAAAATATACACATGAATATATGTCAAGTTGATAATGAAAAAGGCCCTACTGAATAGAACATGGAACTCTCCTGAATATACTGTAATAACCTATATGAGAAAAAAAAACCAAAAAGAATATATATACATCTATGTATAGCTGAATCAAGTTGATGTACACCTAAAACTAAACATTGGAAATCAACTCTACTCCAGTATAAAACAACAATTCAATTACAAACTAAATTACCTGAGCTTGGTCTATGGGAAACCAGACAGTTGTGACCCTATGAATTAGCATGTGATACGCTATGATATTAATATGACACCAGCAAAGGTTTTCACTCAGCAGAACACAGAGCAGCAACCCACTCAAAGGTGCATGACCTCATGTGAATGCAACAAGGTGAAGAGAAGATAAAGGACCACAGGTTAATCAGGACAACACCCTCAATTCAGATGCTGGGAATCTCTGAGGAAACAGGACACACTGCAGGTAAAGAACAGACATGTGGTCTCTGTGTACACAGGATCCTGACCTACTTGGAAGGGGTGAGAGCCACACAATCCCCAGACCGTGCACCTGGGGACACACTCCCACACTCTTCAGATTGACACCACCTCCCTAGACCTTGCACCTGGGGTTGCATGACCCTTAGTTAGGACACCAGGTCTCTGCTGGTTGAGCCCCTAAGGTGGAACCGAGTGGGTTCCTGTAAACTCCTGGGATGGTAGAAAGAGGTGTAAGGTTTGTCTCCTCTCTCCACACTTGTCTTAGAGAAGTCCTCCTCTTTTCCCTTTGGTTCTGTGTGATTTTTTGCTGGTTTGAAAGCTCGTGCTAGAGGTGAACATGCTACCTTGGTTCTGGCAGGCTCTGTCTGTCTTGTCCCACTGAGGTGTTGAGAAAACACGGGAGAGCTGGGCTGAAAGACAAGGGGCAGCTCTGCTCTCTTTAGGGAAAGAGTGTATTGGAAGGAGAGCACAGCTGCAACCTCACCTGCTGCCCATTGAATTTTTGCCCAATCCCCGTGCCCTGGAACCAATTCGCCAGGGGAATCAGCCTCCCTACTCAACCTGAATGTGCTGGAAAATTGGAATGATTAGCAGGTAGCCCACCTGAGGGGTCTCCAGGAGCCTAGGGAGGTGAACCTGGCAGGGGACAGACTAGGAGCCCGACTGCAGCACTGACCCCCGGGAGGGCCAGGGAATCCCACTCAGAGGAGAGCATGGTTCCCGGAGAAGCCCACCCAGCCCCAGAGCCCAGACATCTGAGCACAGACACTCAGACGCAGGCACGGAGTTTCTAGACAGAGGCCAGGCCTGGCCTCCACCCGGGTCTCCACATCCTAGCACGCACAGAACAGTCAGGCCTAAATGTCCTCATTGCAGAAAGCACATGGTCTCATTAAACATCATCAGTGTAGACAGGACTTTGTTCAGTTGCTCTGTTTTCATATATGAAATAAAGGAAATCCTACCACTTCATATATGAAATATGCACATCCATATTCATATATGAAATTCAGGAAATTTTACCATTTTCATAGATGAATTATGCAGCTCTTTCATACATAAAATATAGAAAATTTTACTTTTCAATATGTGCTTCTGTTTTCATATATGAAATATCCCTTGGAGAAGGGAAAGGCTACCCACTCCAGTATTCTGGCCCAGAGAATTCCAAACATGACTGAGTGACTTTGAGCCCTTGGTGACTCAGACAGTAGAGAGGTTGCCTGCAGTGCAGGAGACCTGGGTTCGATCCCTGTGTCGGGAAGATACTCTGGGGAAGGAAATGGCAACCCACTCCAGAACTGTTGCCTGGAGAAGTCCATGGACATGGGATCACAAAGAGTCGGACACAACTGATCGACTTCACTTTCACTTTTCACTTTCATATATGATATATGGACCTCTATTTTCACATATGAAATATAGAAAATTCCCTTTTCAGAGATGAAATATGCACACATAATTTCATAAATGAAATCTAGAAAATATTATTATGCCATTTTCAGCAACATGGACCTAGAGATTATTCTACTAAGTAAGTCAGAAAGACAATGACAAATATCATATGATTTCACTTATTTGTGGAATCTAATATGCAAATGAATTTAACTGTGAAACAGAAACCGACTCACTGATATAGAGAACTAATGGTTACCTGGGCAGAGAGGGAGGTGGGAGGGGCAAGACAGGGGTAGGGGAATAAGAGACACAGACTGCTATCTGTAAAGTAAATAAGCTACCATGACATAGTTTACAGCAGAGTGAGATAAAGCCATTATTTTGTGATACCTTTAAATATATTCCATAAATATATTGAATCACTATGTTGTACACCCAAGACAAATATAGGAATGTAAATCAACTATACTTCGGTTCAAAAATATAGTTAATGGCTAGCTACAAACACAAAAAATAACCAACAACAAAAAAGTTAGCAAAATAAAATGGGTATTTTTAAAAATAGAAGATTCCATTCACCGAGAAGTTAATTTTGGTGAGATTTAAAATAATCATATAAAGTAGTTTAGTCTTTTAAAATTTGCTTCACAAAGAACTAGTCAAGTCAAGCCAATTAATCTAACTACAGAATAAATGTGGTTTTTTGAAAGTTGCTCTTTTTCAGTGTTCTCTAACAAACACT
The DNA here is from genome assembly GCA_006410875.1 of Neotragus pygmaeus. NCBI lineage: Eukaryota > Metazoa > Chordata > Mammalia > Artiodactyla > Bovidae > Neotragus > Neotragus pygmaeus. Next base: position 14,809 of record SJYV01023183.1, on the reverse strand, counting down.
TTATTTAATGTTATTTTTGATGCCTACATATTGATTTCTGTTCACAATGCCATAGAAATAAAAGTCACTTAGCAATCTTCTGGTTTCAAATTAAGACTTTCATATGTATTAAGATGTAAGGCAGAATACTTGATTTAGAAGAGTTATTTTAAGTCTTTAAAAGCATTACTCAAAAGGCACAATGATTTTCATTCTGTTCGCTGGACTGGTATTTGCAAATCTACTAAATCAAAAGCTCTGGAACTGCAGTCTGACAATTTGAGTTCACAAGCCCTCCAGGTGATTCTGAAGCACTGGAGCACACTGAAGTTTAAGAACTATTGCCCTAGAAATCCAGGCAAAACTCACATGTTACCAAGCCCAAGTTGTAAGACTTAGTATCATTATAAATTACAGTAAATGTTTTATTTTTTTGGTCCCAGAACAACAGCAAATGTGTTCACTCTACAAATGTAAATACCTATATTTTCATACATAAAATATATAAAATTCTATTTTCATATGTGAAATATGCAGTGGTATTTTTAATATGAAATATAAAAAATTCAATTTTCACATGTGAAATATGCACCTATATTTTCTATATGAAATATAGAAAACTGAGTTTTCATACTGAAATACACACATTTTCATATGTGAAATATGGAAAATTCTATTTTCATACATGAAATACGCACCATATGTTTATATAAAATACAGAAAATACTTTCATATATGAAATATGCACCTATATGTTCATACATGAAATACAGAAATATAGACCTGGGTTTGATCTCTGGGTCAGGAAGTTCTTCTGGAGAAGGGGATGGCTACCCACTCCAGTATTCTTGCCTGGAGAATTCCATGGACAGAGGAGCCTGGCGGACTACACTTGCTCCTTGTGAGGAAAGCTATGACTAACCTAGACAGTTTTTTAAAAAGCAGAGATATCATGTTGCCGACAAAGGTCTTTGTAGTCAAAGCTAACAGCCAAGACAGGGAAGCAGGCTAATTATAGAAGCGCACATGAATGGAGACAGGAGGTGGGGTGCATGTACACAATGCAGCAACCTCAACCACAGAAAGCAGGATATGATGCAAAGTCCAGCCACAGGAAAGGAGGGAGACATTGTCACTCCAAGAGAAGTAAGGGAGGCAGGGAGATGCCAGTGTCACATGATATACCTTCAGGTGTAATCTGAAAATGGACACAAATGAACGTCTAAAAGAGACACCGCCTCAAAGACTTAGAAGGGAAACTTCCAGTTACTAAGAAAGTAAGATGTGGGGCAGGGAGAAATGAGCTGCTTCAGACTGACATATGCACATAACTATTTCTAAAGTAAGACTCCAGGACCCACTGTGTAACACAAGGAATCTTATACCACACTATGTAAGCACCTATATAGAAAAAGAACCCCCCAAACAACATGTATACATCTACGTGGAAGTGAACCAGTTGCAGCACATTGAAAAGAAAAAGAAAAAAANTTTTCCACAGTTTATTGTGATCCACATAGTCAAAGGCTTTGGCATAGTCAATAAAGCAGAAATAGATGTTTTTTCTGGAACTCTCTTGTTTTTTCCATGATCCAGTGGATGTTGGCAATTTGATCTCTGGTTCCTCTACCTTTTCTAAAACCAGCTTGAACATCTGGAATAGGAGACTAGGAACATGAAATTATGTTTCCTTCAGAAGTATCTCTTCTCTATTATTCTTGTAACTGTGGATTGTAATTTTAGTTGTGTTTGCAGGTAGGTCTTTAGGAATCATATAATGATTTTTCCTTAATCTTTATGAATATTTATATGCTTTATAAGAATGAGCAGGATTGTAGTCTGAACAGTGAAAAAATGTTGGGTTTTATATCCAGGTCCTCTAAATAGTTGAAATTTAGTTACCCTTGCCAAGAAGAAAGGATGGATTTCACAGGGTGCTTCTGAAGGGGTGGACTTGGAGAATAAGGGCTCACCCTGTGTGCCTTCATGAGACCCACGTGAGGCAGACTGAGCTGCTGATGCTCTGATACAGCTCTGCTGGGTGATTCTGCTCAGAATTAATTTGTTGCTCACAGGGCTATTGAAGTAACTCTAGGTACCATTAGAGAGCATTGCGAGGACTCTGATGCCAGTCAGAGGGGAGGCTATTGGTCAGTTTCTTGGAGGTTCAGAGCCAAATGCTAATGTCACACAGGTGCAAACTCAGAATGGAATCACAGCACTTATTAATATCTTTTCCTTTTATTTTAGAAAAAGCTGTGTATATATATGTTGTGTGTCTGCCTATGTATATTCAGGTGTGATTAGACAATGGTTACTAATCTTTTTTTGTTCGTGTCATTGAGTGTATTTAGTGCCTGTTTTGTTAGGCATTGTGTTACTATGGCAGGTTTAAATTTTAGACCCCGACTAAGGATATATCAGAAAGATAATAATTGCATTTAATCAAATTAAGTTAGCATCTACTCCAAAAATACACATTGCTTTTTAATCAGGAGGAAAATAAATTNAGTGCCTGTTTTGTTAGGCATTGTGTTACTATGGCAGGTTTAAATTTTAGACCCCGACTAAGGATATATCAGAAAGATAATAATTGCATTTAATCAAATTAAGTTAGCATCTACTCCAAAAATACACATTGCTTTTTAATCAGGAGGAAAATAAATTTAAAAAATCTCTATGCCCATATTGCTCAGTCATTATGGAGCCTCTCTCTGTATCAGACATCTGGAGGCCTGCTTCACATTCTCAAACTTTCAACTCCAGTGGCTGTGACAAACAACTTCCTGCAGGCTTCCTCTCTCTTAGTATGAAAGCACCTCCCTTCAAGCTGTGCCTGCTTTTCCTCACTTCCTGCCTCAGGACTTCTCTGAGTCTTTATTGTCAGTGCCCATAGGTGCCTGCTCAGCTCTCATATATACACGAAAACAAGAGCGTTTTATGTCCCAACTGATTACAGGCAGGAGTAGAAGAATAAATGCTTCTTCCTCTTNACTTCCTGCCTCAGGACTTCTCTGAGTCTTTATTGTCAGTGCCCATAGGTGCCTGCTCAGCTCTCATATATACATGAAAACAAGAGCGTTTTATGTCCCAACTGATTACAGGCAGGAGTAGAAGAATAAATGCTTCTTCCTCTTTCTCCTAGTCCTCACTGGGGGAACAATTCTGATTTGAACCCATGCCAGTAACCAGCTCAATAATACAACCTGATATTGATTTCTCCTCACTCTCTGTGCTGAACGCCTGTTCCGTGGGATTACGTCTCAGATTACCTGTGCCCCAGCTTTTGTCTCAAACTGTCGTCTCAAGGAAATACAGGCAAAGACCCACTCCCATCCAACTAAGTTATACAGAAGGTTCAATGGGTCTTATAAAAAAACAAAGTAAATGGAGAAACCACTCCAGGCTTTGGGCCCCACTTGGCGCCACCAACTGGGATGTTCATTCAGTTCAGTTCAGTTCAGTCACTCAGTTGTTTCCGATTCTTTGCAACCCCATGAATTGCAGCATGCCAAGCCTCCCTGTCCATCACCATCTCCCGGAGTTCACTCAGACTCACGTCCATCGAGTCCGTGACGCCATCCNAAAGGAGATCAGTCCTGGGTGTTCATTGGAAGGACTGATGTTGAAGCCGAAACTCCAATCCTTTGGCCACTCAATGCAAAGAGCTGACTTACTGGAAAAGACCCTGATGTTGGGAAAGATTGAGGGAGGAGGAGAAGGGGATGACAGAGGATGAGATGGTTGCATGGCCTCACTGAATCTATGGACATGAGTTTGGGTAAACTCTGGGAGTTGGTGATGGATAGGGAGCCCTGGCATTCTGTGGTTCACGGGGTGTCAAAGAGTTGAAGACGACTGAGCGACTGAACTGAACTATATCTAAATGTAAGGATGGATACTATGAAATTCTTGAGAAAAATATAAACAGGACACGATTTGACATATATTACAGCAAATTCTTTGTGGATCCATATCTTTGGATAATGAACAATAAACTACAAACCAGCAAAAGGGATTGATTAGCTTTAAAAGCACTTGAATACCAAGGGAAATAAAAAAATGAAACACAAACATAAAGAATTCATCTCCAAAATATACAAACAGCCCCTGCTACTCATTATCAAAAATACATATACCACGAGAAAAAAATGGTACAAAGTTTGAATGAAAATAGAGAGTTCAAATGACAGGATGAAAACAGAATAAACAAAAGATGCTGACTCTGTCCCACTAAGGCCATAGTGACCTGGGCTGCTGTCACATCCCTGAAGCCTGGGCAGGCTGGTTTCCCAAGGATGGACTCTCACGGGGCTGATGGAGCTGGGGAGGGTGTGCCAGCCAATGAGCCCTGCCCCATGGACCTGGCATGTCTGCTCAGCTCTGCACAGCCCCACAACCTCCAGAGCCAGGAGGACCTCTTGCAGTGAAACTACTCCTACTGCACCCAAAGGGTTATGGAGCCTCGGGGCTGGAAGAACTTTGAAAAGCCCCGTGGACTCCTGTCTCCTGGTGATCGAGTTCCCACCTCCAGCCTCCTTCCTTAGAGTCGTCCCATCTACAGATGAAAGCACCCTCCCCAGAGTGATGTTGCAGGAACTGGGATGTGTCCAGGGGACAGGGGTAAGGAAGGAAGAATGGGAGACAAGCCTTAGATGCTTCTTCTGGCACTTTCCACTCAAATTGTCAATCCAGGAACACGACTTCTCCCAAGGCGCTCGTTCCCTCAGTAACCAGAGTTGGGCATAAAGACATGCTGCCACCTTGTGGCCATTTCCCATAACAACAACTTTGAAACTATTGCTCATGGGCACTTAATATTCCCAAGGCCTGGAGGCCTGTAAGTAAAAAACACCTGCCCTCAAGAAATGTCCTAGGAGAGGTCATCGGAAAAATATTCAAAACAGGGAAGATGTTTTGAATATTTATTCAAGAAGCCAACTTGAAAAAGCAAGTTTAACTCACGCTGTTAAAAAAAAAACACACACACATGAAAATATGTCAACATCACTAAATGAGAGAGAAAGGCAAATCAAAACTTCAATGCGGTATCACCTCACACTGATCAGAATGGCCATAGGCAGAAATTCTACAAACAGTAAATGCTGGAGCGAGTGTAGAGCACAGGGAAGCCCCCTACACTGATGCTAGGAATGGAAATTGGGATCAGCCACTGGGGAGGACACGGGCAGGTTCCTTAGCATGAAAATGAGAACGAAATTAGACTACTCCCTAACACCATACACAAAATTAACTGCAAATAGATTAAAGATCTAAATAAAGGGACAGATATTATGAAACTAAAGAAAAAATCAGAACACACTTTGACATAAAATGCAGCATTTGTGATCCATCTCTCAGAATCATGAAAAATAAAACAAAAATAAACAAATGGGACCTAATAAGTGTTAAAAAGCAATTGCACAGCAAAGGAAATCCAAGTGAAAGAAAAAATACAACCCTCAGAATTGAAAAAATTCTTGCAAACAAAGATATCCACAAAGAGTTTATCTCCAACACATACAAACAACTTGTACAGTGCAGTATCAAAAAACAAACAATCCAATAAAAAATCAACCAAAGAAGGTGTAGAGAAAGCTATAAAGCACATAAAAAGATGCTCAGCTTTACGAGTTCTTAGAGAAAAGCAAATCAAATATACAATGAGGTATCACCTCACATTGATCAAAATGGCCTTATCACAGAGGGTGTGGTGAGAAGGGAGCCCTCCTGCACTGTTGGTGGGAGTGTAAATTAGTACACCCAGTGGGGAGAGAATTATGGTTCTTAGAAAACTAAGCATAGAAGTACCAAGTGATCCAGCAACACCACACCTAGGCGCAGATCCAGAGGGAACCAAAACTTAAAGACACCTGCATCCCAAAGATCCTGGCAGCACTAGGTACAGTAGCAAAGAAATAGGAGCAACTTAAGTGTACGAAAACAGATGAGTGGATACAGAAGATGGGGTACGTATACACAATGCAATATAACTCAGAAATAAAGGATGAAACAACGGCATTTCCAGTTACAGGGAAAAAACCAGAGGTGATCATACTAAGTGAAGTGAGACAGGGAAAGACCAGAATCATAGGATATCACTTCTGGCAGAATCTAGAAATGGATACAAATGACTTTCATTACAAAAGAGAAACAGGTTCACAGACTAAGAAAATAAATTGATGTTTACCAAAAAAGAAATGTGGTCAGGGGCAGGGAGTAATTAGCTGGTTCAGATCGCTATATACACATTAAAACAGGTGCTGTGGTTGTTTAGTCATTGTGACTCTACAACTCCATGGACTGTAGCCTGCCAGGCTCCTCTGTTCACGGGATTTTCCAGGCAGGAATACTGGAGTGGGTTGCCATTTCCTTCTCCAGGGGATCTTCCCCACCCAGGGACCAAATCCATGTCTCCTGCAAGTGTCCTGCATTGTAGGCGGATCCCTTACCACTGAGCCAACAGGGAAGCCGTGAAACAGGTGGTGCAGGGCTCTTAAAGGTTCCATAGAGCTTTACATGACACCTGCCCTCAAGAAATGTCCTGGGTTAAGTCATTGCAAAATAATTCCAAACAGGGTCAAGTTTCTAGAAGCCAGTTTCAAGAGGTAAACTGTACTCACAATGTGTAAAATAATAAAAACACATGGAAAAATACTCGTCAACAATTATTAAATCAATGCCAATCAAAACTTTAATAATGTACCACCTTACACTAGTCAGAATGGCCATGATTGAGAAGATTTACAGAGAATACAGAAAAAGGAATCCTCCTACCATCTTGGTGGGAATGTAAATGGTGAAGCTGCTGTGAAAAACGGCATGAAGTTTCCTTGAAACACTAAATGTAGAGGTATCATGTGATCCTGCAATCTCATTCCTGGATTTAGGTTCAGAAAAAAAGTCTTCATTCAAAAGGACACGTGTACCTTGATATTCAGGGCAGCACTGTTTACAATAGCCAAGACAGAATCCACCAAAGTGTCCACTGACAGAAGTATGAAGACTATGTGGTACATTACACACTGGAATGCTACTGAGCCATAAAGCAAAATGAAATAATGATATTGGCAGTGGCATGGATGAACCAAGAAATTATAATTCTACGTGAGGTAAGTCAGAGAGAGAGACAAATATGTGATATGTGCAGGTGGAATATATAAATTCATACCAGTGGACTAATGTACTGAAGAGACTCACAGCCTGAGAAAAGCAAATTCCAATTATCAAAAGAAAGTTAGAAGAGAGTTTGGGATGAAAATATACACACTAATATATATCAAGTTGATAATATATTAAGTTTTCTGAATAGAACAAGAAATTGTACTGAAAATTGTAATAATATATATGAAGGGGAAAAAGTAAAATAATAGATATATGTCTATGTATAACTGAATCAAGTTCATGTACCTCCAATACAAACAAAAACATCAGAAAGCAACTCACTCCAACACAAAGTAACAATTACATTACCTGAGCTTGGTATAGGGGAAACCAGACAGTGGGGACCCTATGAACTGGATATGGGATATGCTATGATATTAATATGACACCTCCAAAGGTTTTCACTCAGCAGAACACAGAGCAGCAAGCCACTCACAGGTGCCTGATCTCTTATGAAGGCGACAAGGTGAAGAAAAAGGACCACCAGTTAAGCAGGGCAACACCCACAAATCAGATGTTGGGAATCTCAGAGGGGACAAGACACACTGCAGGTAAAGAGCAGATATGTGGTCTCTGTGGACACAGGATCCTGACCCATGGTGGGCGGGGTGAGACCACACAGTCCCCAGACCCTGCATCCGGGCCCACGACCCTTGGTTAGGACCCCTGGTCTCTGCTGGTTGGGCCCCTAAGGCAGAAACGAGTGGGTTCCTGTAACCCCCTGGGATGGTAGAAGTGTAGGGTCGGTCTCCTCTCCCCGCACTGTCCCATAGAAGTCCTCCTCCTTTCCCTTTGGTTCTGTGTGATATTAACTGTTTTTACAGCTGTCGTGATAATGTTGAACACACTACCTTGGATCTGGCAGGCTCGGTCCTTTCTTGTTCCACTGAGGTGTTGAGAAAACACGCCAGATGCAGAGCTGGGAGGTGAGGGGCAGTTCTGGTCTCTGCCGAGTAGGGATGGTCGACTGGAAGGAGATCACAGCAGCAACCTCACCTGCTGCCCATCAGCTTTTTGCCTGATCCGTGTGCCCTGCAATCAACTCACCAGATGAACCTGCCACCCTCCCACCATGCTCATGCTGGAAAATTGGAATAATTACCAGGTAGACACCTATCTGAGGAGTCTCCAGGAGCCCCAGGAAGGGTGAAGCTTGTAGGGCTAAAGAGGCAAACAGGCACAGGCCTGTATAAAGTGAATACTGTTAAGCATTCATTCCTAAACACAAGTGAAGCTCTCATATTTTTTTAGCTTTTTATTAGCTTTGTTTGTGGTCTCCCCATACACGTGGTCCTGACCCATTCAGACGAGGTGAGACTCACACAGTCCTCAGACCCCCCAACTGGGGTCACATGTTCCCTCGGTCAGAACACCATGGCTGTGGTCAGCCGGCCTCCAATGTGTAAACAAGTCTGGTCCCTGGGACCTCTGGGGACCCTAGAAAGAAGTCTAGGGTTGGTTTCCTCTCCCCTCAGTTGTCCCTGAGAAGTCAGGCCCCTCCTGTTTTCACTTTGGTTCTGTGTGATTTTTTTTGCTGGTTTGAAAGCTCATGCTAGAGGTGAACACATTACCTTGGTTCTGGCAGGCTCTGTCTTTCTTGTCTCACTGAGATGTTGAGAAAATAGCAGAGCTGGGCTGAAAGATGAGGAGCAGCTCTGTTGTTTTTGGAGGAGAGAGTCGACTGGAAGGAGATCACAGCAGCAAACTCACCTGCTGCCCATTGACTTTTTGCCTGATCCCCGTGCCCTGGAACCAATTCACCAGGTGAACCTACCGCCCTGCTTAACCTGAATGTGCTGGAAAATTGGAACGACTACTAGTTAGCCCACCTGAGGAGTCTCCAGGAGCCCTACTGAAGCACTGACCCCTGGGAGGGCCATGGAACCCCACTCAGAGAAGAGCACAGCCACCCAGAGCAGCCCACCTCAGCTCCAGACCCCAGACATCTGAGCACTGACATTCAGATGCAGGCATGGAGTTTTTCAGGACAGAGGCCAGGCCAAATCTCTACCCAGCTCTCTGTGTCCTAGTGCACACAGAACATGGTCAGGTCTAAATGTTCTCATCACAGAAAGTGGACGGTCTCATCTAAACATCATTAGCGTAGACAGGACTTGGAGAAGTCTAAATCTACCATGTAGACAGAACTTGGTCAAGTTCAAACTTGGTCTTCCAGCAGGCACAGGTCACTCACATGCAGGGTCTCTGATCATTGGACAGGGGGCTCACCCTCGTGTGGGAGCTAGGATGTACATTTTTTTGAAGAAATCATCGCTGGGCTCCACACTTCACCTGCATCAGGAAACTGAAAGGATCTGTGTCATTAAACATTTCAACAGGCAAAACAACAATGTTAGCAGTTTCTCTGGTCACATGATGGTCAGGATCCAGGGAAGATCCAGGAACTCCTGAGTGCAGTCCAGTGTCCTGTCTTAAAGACAGACAGGAAATGGCCTGATTCCAGCATCCCAGGCTTCCAGCAGGAGGTGACCACTGGAAGTCTTCTGGAAAATACTTTCTTTATCAGCATAAAAATATATTGTTAAAATTTCAAGCATACTAGTTATTACTTGCAAACCTAAAATATTATTAAAAGCTTGGCACCCTCATCTTTGCAGTTTCCATCGTTTCCTTTGTTTCAGATTTTCTAGGTAGAAGCAAGCCATCATTTCAAACTACTTTCATCTAATTCTGTTATTTGTTATACTACGAATGAAGGATCACACTTAAAAATAAAAGAAAGTCGCTGCCAACAATTAGTGATTGAAGGAGCACACCAGCTGCAGGAACTTTTTCTCTGATTTTCCTCTGTGAAGAAAACAGAAAACATAGGCCTCCTGATTTTTTGCTTCTCTGTTCAAAGTGAGCTAGAATGAAATTGATTTTCATATCAATAGATAACATTTTTGAGAGTTGAAATTTCATACCAGGGAAAAAGGGCCTGGAGAAGAGGGAATGCTCCTATGCTGTTAGAGGGAAAGCCTATCCTAAAAATAAAGCTAAAATTCAAATAGAATTTAATTATGACAGTATGTGATTACATAGAGTATAAACCAAGGGTCTACATATGGCAGGCAATATGTGAAGGCAAATTTGATATCTCAGATGTAAGAGTAAAGGTTACCTGTCAGATATACACATATTCTTTAAGAATATTGCATGTATCTTTTCAAGTTATAGCTTTGTCAGGATGTATGGCTAGGAGTGGGATTGCTGGATCATATGGTGACTGCAGCCGTGAAATTAAAAGATGCTTGCTTCTTGGAAGAAAAGCTATGACCAACCTAGACAGCATGTTAAAAAGCAGACATTACTTTGCCGACAAAGGTCCATCTAGTCAAAGCCATGGTTTTTCCAATAGTCATGTATGGATGTGAGAGTTGGACTGTGAAGAAGGCTGAGCGCTGAAGAATTGATGCTTTTGAACTGTGGTGTTGGAGAAGACTCTCGAGAGTCCCTTGGACTGCAAGGACAGCAAACCAGTCAATCCTAAAGGAAATCAGTCCTGAATATTCATTGGAAGGACTGAAGTTGAAACTCTTTTTTGGCCATCTGATGTGAAGAACTGACTTGTTAGAAAAGACCCTGATGCTGGGAAAGATTGAGGGCAGGAGGAGAAGGGGATGACAGAGAATGAGATGGTTGGATGGCATCACCAACTAAGTGGACATGAGTTTGAATAAGCTCTAGGAGTTGGTGATGGACAGGGAGGCCTGGTGTGCTGCAGTTCATGGGGTTACAAAGAGTTAGAAACAACTGAGCAACTGAACTGAATAGAACTGATCCTGCAATTAGATTCATTGGCCACACTTGACTGACAAATCTTTTGTAAAAAAATTAAGAGGGAAACTGCTTTATATGATTTTTTTAAATTCTCATTAAAATTAGTTTCCTAATGGAATCTTCTATTTTGAAAAATCTCCCACTTTTCTTTTGCTGAGTAATATTCTATATATATTTCATATATGGCAATACAGATATGTATGTCATATGAAAATATTGGTATATCTTTTATGGCAATATATTTACATATCTCATATATATGAAAATAGAGGGATATATTTTATATCATAAAATTTAAAACTTTCATAAATTAAAGATTTTCAAACAATTAAAGCCTTTCATTGTGTGGCTCACAACAAACTGTGGAAAATTCTTAAAGAGATGGTAATATTAGACTACCTTACCTGCCTCCTGAGAAACCTGGATACAAGTCAAGAAGCAACAGTTAGAATGGGACGTGGAACAATGGACTGGTTCCGATTGGGAAAGGAATATGTCAAGGCTATATATTGTTACCCTGCTTATTTAACTTATATGTAGTATTGTTGTTCAGTTGCCCAGTCATGTCTGACTCTTTGCAACCCCGTGGACTGCAGCTCAGCAGGCCTCCCTGTCCCTCACTATCTCCCAGAGTTTGACCAAGTTCATGTTCATCACATCAGTGATGCCATCCAACAATCTCATCCTCTGATGCCCTCTTCTCTTTCTACCCTCAATCTTTCCCAGCACTTTTCTACTGAGTCATCTGTTTGTATCAGATAATCAAAATCCTGGAGCTTCAGCTTTAGCATCAGTCCTTCCAGTGAATATTTCAGGGTTGATCTCCTTTAAAATTGACTGGTTTGATCTCCTTGCTGTCCAAGGGACTTTCAAGAGTCTTATCGAACACCACAGTTTGAAGGCATCAATTCTTTGGTGTTTTGCCTTCTTTACAGTCTAGCTATTATAACCATTCATGACCACTGTGAAGACCATAGCCTTAACAATACGCACCTTTGTCAGCAGAGTTAATGTCTCTGCTTTTCAACACACTGTCTAGGTTAGTCATCGCTTTCCTGCCTAAATAATCGTCTTCTGATTTCACGGGTGCAGTCACTGACTGCAGTAATTTTGGAGCCCAAGAAGGGGAAATCTGACACTACTTCCACATTTTCCCTTCTATTTGCTGTGCAGTAATGGGGAGAGAAGCCATGATTTTAGTTTTTTAAATATTTAGTCTTAAGCTGGCTCATTCACTCTCCTCCTTCACTCTCAGCAAGAAGCTCTTTAGTTCCTCTTCACATTCTGCCATTAGCGTGGTATCATTCACATATCTGAGGCGGTTGATGTTTCTCCTGCCTATCTTGATTCCAGCTTGTAACTCATCCAGCCTGGCCTTTCTCATGATGTGCTCAGAGTATAGATTAAACAAACGGAGTGACAGCAGATAGCCCTGTCGTATTCCTTTCTCGATCTTGAACCAATCAGTTGTTCCATACAGGGTTCTAACTATTGCCTCTTGACCTTCACACCGGTTTCTCAGGAGACAGATAAGATGGTCTGGTATTCCCATCTCTTTAAGAACTTTCCACAGTTTGTCACGATCCACATGGTCAAAGGCTTTAGCGTTGTCAATGAAACAGAGATCGATGTCTTCCTGAAATTCCTTTGCTTTCTTTATAATCCAGCGAATGTTGGCAATTTGATCTCTAATTTCTCTTCCATTTCTAAACCCAGCTTGGGCATCTGGAAGTTCTTGATTCTCACAACACTGAAGCCTAGCATGCAAGATTTTAAGCATGACCTTACTAGCATGGGAGATGAGTGCAACTGTCAGATGGTTAGCACATTCTTTAGTACTACCCTTCTTGGGAACTGGGATGAGGATTGACCTTTTCCAGTCCTGTGGCCGCTGCTGGGTTACCAGATGTGCTGACATAATGAATGCAAAATCTTGATGGCATCATCCTTTAGGGATTTGAATGATTCTGCTGGAATTTCATTGCATCCATTAGCTTTATTAACAGTAGTGCGTCTTAAGGCCCACTTGACTTCACACTCCCAAATGTCTGGCTCTGNCGCTGCTGGGTTACCAGATGTGCTGACATAATGAATGCAAAATCTTGATGGCATCATCCTTTAGGGATTTGAATGATTCTGCTGGAATTTCATTGCATCCATTAGCTTTATTAACAGTAGTGCGTCTTAAGGCCCACTTGACTTCACACTCCCAAATGTCTGGCTCTGGGTGACTAACCACATCATTGTAGTATTGCAGTTCATTAAGATCTTTATACAGTTCTTGCATGTATTCTTTTCATCTCTTCTTGATCTCTTCATTGTCTACTAGGTCTCTACATTTTTATCCTTTATTATGCCCATCTTTGGGTGGAATGCTCCCTTGATGTTTCCAATGTTCCTGAAAAGATCTCTAGTCTCCCCGCTTCTGTTGTTTTCTTCTAGCTTTATGCACTGTTCATTGAAGAAGGCCTTCTTGTCTCTTCTAGCTGTTCTTTGGAACTCTGTGTTTAGTTGGATGTACCTTTCCGTCTCTCCCTTGCTTTTTGATTCTCTTCATTCTTCTACTATTTGTAAAGCCTCATCAGATAACCACTTTGTCTTCTTGCTTTTCTTTTTCTTTTGGATGGTTTTGTTTGTCACCTCCTGTACAATATTACAGACGTCTGTCCATAGTTTTTCAGGCACACTCATAACTAGATCTAGTCCCTTGAATCTATTCATTACTTCTACTGTGAATTCATATGGCATTTGATTTAAGTCTACCTGGCTGGTCTAGTGGTTTTCCCAGGTTTTCTTTAGTTTAAGCCTGAATTTTGCTGTGAAAATCTGATGATATGAGCCACAGTCAGCTCCAGGTTTTGTTTTTACTGACTGTATACAGTTCCTCCATCTTCAGCTACAAAGAATGTAATCAATTTGATTTCAGTAATGATCATTTGGTGAGGTCCATGTGTAAAGTCATCCCTTGTGTTGTTGAAAAAGGGTCAACAACATGAAGGATCCCCTTCACGGATCACTGCCTTGTGGCAAAGGGGCTTGCATAACTCAATGAAACTATGAGCCATGCTGTGCAAAGCCACCCAAGATGGACGGGCCACAGCAGAGAGTTCTGACAAAACATGATCCACTAAAGGGAATGGCAAACCACCCCAGTATACTTGCTTTAAGAACCTCGTGAACTATATAAAGGCCATATGCAGAGTACATCATGCTAAATGCCTGGCTGGATGAATCACTAGCTGGAATCAAGACACCTGGGAGAAATATTAACAACCTCAGATATGCAGATGATACCACCCTAATGGCAGAAAACTAAGAAGAACTAAAGAGCCTCTTGATGAGGGTGTAAGAGGAGAGTGAAAAAACTGACTTCAAACTCAACTTAAAATCATGCCATCCAGTTCCATCATATTATGGCAAATAGAGGGAGGAAAATGCAAACAGTGGCAGATTTTCTTTTCTTGGGCTCCAAAATCACTGCACTTCAAATTTCATGGTGACTGCAGCATACAATTAAAAGACATTCGCTCTTTTGAAGAAAAGCTATGACAAACCTAGACAACATGTTAAAAAGCAGAGACATCACTTTGCTGAAAAAGGTCTGTATAATCAAAGTTATGGTTTTTCCAATATGGATTTGGTTTTTCCAGTATGGTTTTTATCATGTATGGATATGAGAGTTGGACCATGAAGAAGGCTGAGAACTGCAGAACTGATGCTTTTCAACTATGGTGCTAGAGAAGACTCTTGAGAGTTCCTTGGACAGCATGGAGATCAAACCAGTCAATTCTAAAGGAAATCAACCCTGAGTATTCATTGGAAGGACTGATGCTGAAGCTGAAGCTCCATTACTTCGGCCACCTGATGTGAAGAACTGACTCAT
>SJYV01023180.1:0-18378 GCA_006410875.1 Neotragus pygmaeus | reverse complement strand
CTGATCCTGGGAAAGATTGAAGGCAGGAGAAGAGGGTGGCAGAGAATGAGATGGCTGGATAGTATCGCCAACTCAATGGACATGAGTTTGAGCAAATTCCAGGAGACAGTGAAGGACAGGGAACCTGGCGTGTTTCAGTCCATGGGGTCACAAAGGGTCGGACACAACTCACAGAATGTTCAGTCATAGGGAGCCTGGGGCAGAGGTTGGAAGGAACGGAATTCCAGCTCCTGGCCCGGTTACATGCCCTGCCAATGCTGCAGGCCATCACGTATTCCAACTGTCCCCTCTGTCTCCTGCAGGGCAGGCCTTGGAAGAGATCAGCTAACTGTCTTCAAAAGTTAAATAATTTCTTTCTCAAGAACAAGTGGGAGAGAATGCAGGTCGCAGGTCCTTTGCAAGAACTTCCTATATCGCCTCCTCCAGCCCACTCTCCTCTCTCCTTGTTACAGCCTCAGGGGAAGTGGGGCTGCAAATTCAATGGAGTTCCGACTTTTTAAGATCATGACTGACAGTAACAAGGACTACATGTATCATGACCCAGAACGTACACACCATCATACACACAAAGACACTTAATATTTCATGAACCAGAGCTTACTATGTGCACAGACTTTGATGTTTTCTATTTCATTCTATACTCATTCATTCCACTTTTAAGCTGTTCATGACCTGAATTTCACCGTGTGACCCGACCTTTGAACTATGTTCTTTACTATTGATCTTACCGACTGATGGGACAGCATGCAATTTCTCTCCATTTCCTCCGAACTAAAGTGCAAATTCTTTAACAGGACAGATAAGACCGTTTATATTATCTCTAGCTTCCATTTCAGTTCTGCCATCTTCACCTGAGCATCTTATGCTCCCAACATACCTGACACTTGCCTCTCCAAGGTGACCCAAGCTCACTGAGCACTCTCCCATCTCTCTGCCTTGCTTGTCCCCTACCCTCAGCCTTGACACGCTTCTTGCTGCAGGACAAATTCCTCCCCATCCTTAAGAAATATCCCAGCTGTCAGTTCCTCGGAAGACTGCCCCGACCTGCCCAAGCAGAACCAAACTCTCCACTAGGCTCCCACGGTCTTGAGGAATTCCTTTTTTCTTAGTATATGGTGATCATCTGGCCCTCCTTATCACAGCTGAACTGGCCTTTTCTATTTCTGAATTAGCAGAAATAATTTTTAGGGCTTCCCAAGTGGCTCAGTGGTAAAGACTCCGCCTGCAATGCAGAAGATTCGGGTTTGATCCTTGGGTCAGGAAGATCCCCTGGAGAAGGGAATGGCAACCCACTCCAGTATTCTTGCCTNCTGAATTAGCAGAAATAATTTTTAGGGCTTCCCAAGTGGCTCAGTGGTAAAGACTCCGCCTGCAATGCAGAAGATTCGGGTTTGATCCTTGGGTCAGGAAGATCCCCTGGAGAAGGGAATGGCAACCCACTCCAGTATTCTTGCCTGGGAAATCCCACGGACCGAGGGGGCTGGTCAGCTACAGTCCATGGGGTTGCAGAAGAGTCGGACATGACTATACAACAACAGAAATAATTTTAAAAGAACACTTTTGGTCTTTTTCTTTCCTTTGTGATTAGCCCTTGCCTTTTTTTTTTAATCTTCCACGTACTTCTGGCCCCACCATCTCCACAAAGCTCAGCACCACCAGGAGAATGGGAAGATCAGACAAGGAGAAAAAGGCATGGTCAAATTGGTGGTGGCTAACAAGTCTGGTTTCTCTTCCATCAGACTGACAGGGAATCCAAACTTGGCAAAAACACAACACAATCCATCTGAATGACAGGAAATTGGAAAAGGCAAGATGAGAAGGAGAAACCAAGGCAGAGTGAGAACACTGGCAGACAGCTGCACAATCAACCTAGGTGCTGACATGGGGCACAAAATAAATGCTGATTCACAGGCCACAGCAAACCCTGATTACAAGCAAAGACACTGTGGCTGTCTGAGATATAGGCAGTGGAGCATCCCAGGTGCCTCTAGTGGTAAAGAATCCGCCTGCCAATGCAGGAGACATAAGAGACACCAGTTTGATCCCTGGGTCGGGAAGATCCCCTAGCGGAGGGCACAGCAACCCAATCCAGTATTCTTGCCTGGAGAAACCCACGGACGGAGGAGCCCAGCAAGCTACAGTCCATGGGGTCACACAGAGTCAGACATGACTGAAGTGACCTAGCACTCATGCACACAGGCACCCGTAGAGTTTAAACAAGAGACTCCCAATGCTCAGTAGCTTTCAGAGCAATTATCCCCACATTATTCCATTTCATTATGGGGTGTCAGAGCTGGAGGGGATTTTAAGAGGCCAATTAGCCTTATCCATTCTCTGGCAGTAAATAAAAAGGATAGGGCAACAGGCCAGAGATGTGCCCAAGGTCACACCTCTGAGTTAGCAGCAGAATGGGATGCTCTTTACTTAAACCTGCACACACACACACACACACACACACACACACACACACACACACACACACAGATGCCCAGTAGACTCTTGGGGTTCTAGAAGGCCTGGCATTTCAAAGCCCTTCCATAAAGCAGCCTGGCGCCTTCCAGATCTTTCCAAGACTCCCAGGCACAGATTCCACAGCCCCTACTCCGGCCAACCCTCTTAAAATCTGTTGCCACAGGAGCAAGGCTGGTCTTCACAGCATCTTATCCCTATGACCAAGAGTGCCTAAGCTATTAACTCACCAGCAACACATGCCAAGTTGCCTCTTCTTTTGCACAAGACGTTCATTTAAAATCAAATTGCACATAAATCCCTCTAGTTTCTGCTCATTTCCCTCAGCCCTCGGCCTTTTTTGGTCTTTTTTTCCCCCTCTGTGCTTCTAACCCTGTCTACTGTGAGTCTCTGAGATGACACACGGGCAGCTGGGCTGACTGGGGGAGCACCGACAGGGTAGTGCTGGAGCTGGCTGGCCAGCGGGAGAGGGTTACAGGGATGGCCTGGCACGACGACCCTCATAGAACCGGGAAGCCCCTCAAGCACTCTTCTAAAACAACTCCTTCATCTCAAAGCTGTGGAAACGGGAGGCCTGGAATGCAGAACTGTCTTGCCTTCGCAATTAAGGAATGCGAATTAGGAGAGCCCCCCCCCCGCCAAAAAAAAAAGTGGCCCTCCTCCTGGACCAGTTCACTGCCTTTGGCTCTGCAGATGGGGAACCTGAAGTTTAGAGATGGCGGGCTTATCTGTGATTCCAGAGCTACTAAGTGTGGGGTCCAGTCCTGGACCCACAGTGAGATGGGAGGACAGCGAAGGAATGGCCAGGTCTTTCCCACGCGGCAGGAGGCGCCAGCACAACTCCAGGGGGCGCTGTTGGCCTCGCCCCACCAGTGTGTGCCCCGTGCAGATGGGACTGGGGTCGCAGGGATGGGGGAAGGTGCCCCTATCCTCCACACGGCCAGCTCCTAGGCTGTTCGCCGGCATATTAGGGGCGCCCGTCCGTGTTGAGGTCCCTAATCCCCATCACTGTCCGGGAAGCCGGGGACCGGTCCGAACGCCTTTCTCCATTCAGCGGGATTATCCCTTTTCAATTGTTTAAAAAAAAAAAAAAAAAAAAGGCTGCAGTGAGAGAACCCTGCCTGACAACACCAAAGGAATTTTTCCCAGGGATCGGCCGAAAGCTGACTCACATTTAAAGACTTGCCCAAAGTGGTCATGCCCCTCTGAGCAAATACCACAGGCATGTCCCACCCCGCTCCCCGCGGCCCCGCCGCCAGGCCCGGCGGCGGCCCGGCCCGGCCCGCGATTGGACGAACCCCGCGCTGCTAAGCGAAGCCAGCCAATCACGACGCCGCTTAGCCGGGCCAGCCAATCGCGGGGACGCTTAGCCCCGGTGCAGCCAACCGCAGCGCCTCTTAGCCGGGCCAGCCAATCGCAGCGCCTCTCAGACGGTTGCTATCCGGACCGCCGGGTCCTAGGGAAGCACGGCGGGTGGCGGTCCCCGCTGGCTTCCTGTCCTGCGGGCGGGGGCGGAATGGGAGGCTCCAGCTGTATGTTTAGGCAGGTAGGGCCTGGGAGGGAACTAAAGAGAGGGGGCTAAGCCGCCTAGGAGGGAGGGAGACCTTGAGCCCCAAGTTCCCGTTGCAGCACGTGAGCTGCGGCGAGCTGCCAGGGCCGGCGCTGGCGCATCCCTGGGAACCATTCTTGGGAGCCCAGACTGTCCGATTCCCGGCAGCCCCTGAGCACCTCACCCCCTATCTCAGAAGGCAAAAAGAGGCACAGACCCATCAGATACCTGGAAAGAGATGTCACATCCGAGGTCTCTCCCAGCTCACAGCTGAATACACGTGTGAGCCTGACGGAGCCTCCACAAATGTGATTCTCGTTTTCCCCCCATGTTTAAAAACGAGAGGTTTGGACTCTCCCAGCCGCCTCTTAAGATTCGGGTTCTTATCTCAACACCGAAAGGAGCATTGAGGTTTGATTTTCGTTTTCAGCCCAAACCGCTTGCCACCAGGCAGTGCAAGGGTTTTCTTAACACGTGAATGGAATAGTCATGCTCCCAACACACACACAAGCACACACTTAAAACCTTTTGCATACCCTGCCTTATCGCCCCGCCCCCGCCACCCATCTCTTTCCTATACCTCCAGGGCCTTTGCACTGCTATTTCCTTAGCCACGCCCCAACCTCTCCCTCAGGCGAGGTTTTGTCAGTCAGTCCTGTAGGAGGACTCTTTTGCTACCCTTGAACTATAGCCTGCCAGGTTGCTCTGTCCATGGGATTTCCCAGGCAAGAACACTGGAGTGGATTGCTATTTCCTTCTCCAGGGGATCTTCCCAACCCAGGGATCCAACCAGTGTTTCTGGCATTGGCAGGCGGATTCTTTCTCGGTGAGCAGTCAGGGGCACCCCACCTCTCCCTTGGCTATGTCCTAACTCATCCATGGCACCCTGCTCTGAATTGGTACCACTGCTGTTCTCTCTTATGCCGCCCCCCCCACCCCCTGCAATGGTTTTCCATCATAACACACACTGCAAACTGTAATTTTATTTGTATTTGTATTTATTTGCTGAATATCTCCTCCACTAAAAAAAACAGGGTCAGTTCATTTTTGTACCACATTCCTACCGTATACCAGAGTGCCTGCCACTCAGTAAATGTTAGGCTTATTTCAGATTCAAGGAGTCTGCCTGCAATGCAGGAGACCTGGGTTTGATCCCTGGGTTGGGAAGATCCCCTGGAGAGGGGAATGGCAACCCACTCCAGTATTCTTGCTTGGAGAATCTCATGGACAGAGAAGCCTGGCAGGCTATATAGATAGCTGCTGGGGTCACAAAGAGTCGGATACAACTGAGTGACTAACTCTTTCACTTTCAATTTTAAAATTATCTTAGGAGAGTAAAGAATTCTTGTACCCATTTGACAGATGAGGCCATGGAAGCTCAGACAGCTTTGGTAACTTACTTATATTCAAATAGTCAAAAGGTGACCAAACCTATCTCTGGTCTTCTGCTTCTGTTAGGCCATGGTATTATGAAAGCATAGGCCTTCCAAGAGATAGCAAATAAATCCTATAACAGACAGTTATAGCACTTTGGGTGCTGTGGTCTTCCTTCTGCTCTCTAGGACTCTTTCCAGTCTAATGAAAGTTCCATTCACTTGTTCATTCTATAGATATGAGTGGAGCACCTGTTATGATGAGCCCAGAAGGGTAACCAGGAGAGCTCCCGTCCAGAAGTTACTGGTAAGTGTGAACTTCCAGACCACAAGCTATCTACTAAAGAGACTACAAGCTGTCTACTAAAGAGCAGAATCCACTGTGTTCATTTATTTAAAAAAAATTCGGATATTCTCCTGATATTTTGTTGATTTCAGTGTCTGTTCTAGTATACAGTAGGCTTAGCCTGTATTTTTAATTGGCCTAAAAAATGCATCTCCATGCCTGGAATATATATTTTAAATTTTATCCTACTGTTTCTTTGGATTGGCAGTGAGGTCTGGGGACCAACCATGGTTATTTCTAAAGGAGAAAGATGCTACAGTAAAGAAGTGTTACACATGTCGAGAGACTTTTCTCGATACCATTCCCTTACCTGTGCTCTAGAAGCAGGCTCTGCTCTGTGTCTCCACCTAAGACACACACATGCATCAGCACCTCCATCACCGCCACGGCCAACACTGCTGTTGCTGCCACCAAATTGCTGAGTCAAAATGACATAAAGGGGAGAGGAGATAATACTCAGACCAAGTCCCAGCTCCTCACAATAGCCAAGCCGTGTGACCTCTATCTAGTGTCTGCCCTTCCAAGCTCCAGGTGCCTCCTCTGATCCCAACACTTTCCAGCTCTGAGACATCTATGAAATGAACTGGCTCCATTACTTTATTATTTTACTTATTCAGTAAACATGTATTAATCATACACCAGGCATCCTGTCCAGTACTGGGACTACAACAGGGAGTAAAACTAACCAAAGTCTCTGTCCTCAGAGAGTTTATGGTCCAATGGGGGTTCAGTTCAGTTCAGTTCAGTCACTCAGTCGTGTCCAACTCTTTGCGACCCCATGAATTGCAGCACGCCAGGCCTCCCTGTCCATCACCAACTCCCGGAATTCACTCAGACTCACGTCCATCGAGTCCGTGATGCCATCCAGCCATCTCATCCTCTGTCGTCCCCTTCTCCTCCTGCCCCCAATCCCTCCCAGCATCAGAGTCTTTTCCAGTGAGTCAACTCTTCGCATGAGGTGGCCAAAGTACTGGAGTTTCAGCTTCAGCATCATTCCTTCCAGAGAAATCCCAGGGTTGATCTCCTTCAGAATGGACTGGTTGGATCTCCTTGCAGTCCAAGGGACTCTCAAGAGTCTTCTCCAACACCACAGTTNCTGTTGACAGAGGCTGAAGTGAATCACAGGAAATCACTAGTGGTGTTCAGTTAGGCCCAGGACATGACTCAACATCAGTGCAGGCAGTTATTTGGCCATTGACTAGAGCTGAAATAAAACCAGAAATCTGATTCTCGCTGTGGAGGTTTCACATTAGAATCACATTTTTATAGAAAGGGACTTCCCTGGTAACTCAGTAGGTAAAGAATCTGGCTGCAGTGCAGGAGACCCTGGTTTGATCCCTGGATCGGGAAGATCCTCTGGAGAAGGAAATGGCAAACCATTCTAGTATCCTTGCCTGGAAAATCCCATGGACAGAGGAGCCTTGTGGGCTGCAGTCTATGGGGTCACAAAGAGTAACTAACAGTATCAATATTTCGTAGAAAGAAATCCAGAATGGGATTCTTTTCTCCTTATTGTGTTTAGTGTCTAATCACCTGATCTATGTCTCCCTTTAGTATTAGTAGTAGAAGTAGTAGTAATACTAATAGTAGTATTTATTTAATATTTAATTGGAAGTTGATTGCTTTACAACATTGTGTTGGTCTCTGCCTTACATCAACATGCATCAGAAATGGGTATACATATGTCTCTTCCCTCTTGAATCTCTTTCCAACCTCCCACCCCACCCAATCCCTCTCAGTTCAGTTCAGTCGCTCAGTCATGTCCAACTCTTTGCAACCCCGTGAATCGCAGCAGGCTAGGCCTCCCTGTCCATCACCAACTCCCGGAATTCACTCAGACTCACGTCGATCGAGTCCGTGATGCCATCCAGCCATCTCATCCTCTGTCGTCCCCTTCTCCTCCTGCCCCCAATCCCTCCCAGCATCAGAGTCTTTTCCAATNTTACCTTCATCAAGAGGCTTTTTAGTTCCTCTTCACTTTCTACCATAAAGGTGGTGTCATCTGCATATCTGAGGTTATTGATATTTCTCCCGGCAATCTTGATTCCAGCTTGTGTTTCTTCCAGTCCAGCGTTTCTCATGATGTACTCTGCATAGAAGTTAAATAAGCAGGGTGACAATATACAGCCTTGACATACCCTTTTTCCTATTTGGAACCAGTCTGTTGTTCCATGTCCAGTTCTAACTGTTGCTTCCTGGCCTGCATACAGGTTTCTCAAGAGGCAGGTTAGGTGATCTGGTATTCCCATTTCCTTCAATGGGGGTACCAACTATCAATTAAACAGTCACTGATCAAACAACCACCACACATGAAGAAAACTGAACCGAATGCCTCAGGATGATCACATTACCGTCTGCACCAACCCAGGTGACAGAAAGGCCCCTGCAGAGTGGAGAAGAGATGAGGAGGAGGATGGAGATGAAATGATGGTGGGGAAGAGGTGATGATGGTAGAGAAGAGTTGAGGATGGAGAAGAGATGATGGTGGAGAAGAGATGATGTGGGGAAGAGATGATGATGATGGTGGGGAAGAGATGATGGTGGAGAAGAAGTGATGAGGAGGATGGAGAAGAGATGATCTGGGGAAGAGGTGATGAGGAGGATGGAGAAGAGATGATGTGGAGAAGAGATGATGATGATGGGGGAAGAGATGATGGTGATGGATAAAAGATGACAGTGATGGAGAAGAGATGATGATGATGGGAAAGAGGCGAGGATGGTGAGGAAGAAGAAGAAGGTGTTAAATTGGAGAGAGTCCATCAACACTGGTCACTCTTCAAAGCCCAGTTCTTTATTTTTTTTCCATTTTCTCCCAGTAAAAACTGCATGTGAGATTGTAACATGCAGCCCTTCCCATGCCTAACACTGCACCAGACTTGATCTTTTTGTGCTCGCACTGGTTCCCATTCCCTCTGGAATCTGGACACCCAGTGTGGATCCTAGGGCCAAACATCTGCACATGTGTCTGTATCTTCTCTCATGGTCCCCTCGGCTGTAAACTGGTGTGGGGTGGTGACCATGCATTCTGGCCTCTATGGCTCCTTGGGAGGGGGATCTCTCCCTTTCCCTTGGACTGGCTTCCAGCACAAGTATCACTACTGATCTTGACTCCTCCTGCAGGCAACATGGGGGAGGTTGAGAGCCTGCCGTGTGGACTCCTGTGGGCATAGCTGGTGGGGAAGGGCATGGCGAGCAGGTCTGTTTCCACGGTCACACTTGGCCCTGGACAGGCCCGTTTCCCTGAAGTCAGTCAGTCCCTGCTCCAGCCCATCTTTCCCTTCTGTTCAGCCTTCCTGTGAGCCCCAGAAAGGTCCCTGGCCTGATGCACTCTAAGTCCTTTCTCTCCCTCTCTTTCTATCTCTCTCTCACAAACACAGACACAGCCTCGGGCTGTGGTATTTCCACCGAAGGGGAAACATGTCTGTGCTCCCTGTTGTTCATCCTGTACAAAATGAGTCTTTTCTACATGAGACAAGTGGTCGTGTATAGATGCCAGTAGTCATGTATGGACATGAGAGTTGGACCATAAAGAAGGCTGAGTGCCAAAGAATTGATACTTTCAAACTGTGGCACTGGAGAAGACTCTTGAGAGCCCCTTGGACAACAAGGAGATCAAACCAGTCAATTGTAAAGGAAATCAACCCTGAATATTCATTGGAAGGACTGATGCTGAAGCTGAAGCTCCAATACTTTGGCCACCTGATGAGAAGAGCCCACTCGTTGGAAAAGACCCTGATTCTGGGAAAGATTGAGGGCAGGAGGAGAAGAGGGTGACAGATGGATAACATCGATTCAATGGACATGAGTTTGAGCAAACTCCGGAAAATAGTGAAGGACAGGGTGATCTGGTATGCTGCAGTCCATNCACTCGTTGGAAAAGACCCTGATTCTGGGAAAGATTGAGGGCAGGAGGAGAAGAGGGTGACAGATGGATAACATCGACTCAATGGACATGAGTTTGAGCAAACTCCGGAAAATAGTGAAGGACAGGGTGATCTGGTATGCTGCAGTCCATGGGGACAAAGAGTTGGACACAACTGAGTGACCGAACAATAGCAATATGGGAAAAGATGTGTGTTCTTGGCCGCTGAGTATTTCACAAAGCTGCCCCCTTTAGTCAGCATTCTCATGGATTCCTTCCTCTGACAGCACCTAAAAAGGTAGCTGAGCCCTCAGTTCCTCCTGTGGGAGTCCCAGTAATGCCCCAGTGTACCGCCTTGGGGACCAGGAGCTCCACACCAGAGAACATCATCCCAGTTCCCCTGGCCTCCTGCCGCCTGGGGCCTTGGCAGTCCCTGGTCCCGGGAATGTCTAAGTGAAAGGACGTGAACAACTCTTGGCCCTCCTGCCTGCGGTGTGTGTAGGAGGGTGAGCATCATCTTTTTGATTAATGCAGCACTGGCTGAGAGCTCTGAGACCCCTAGAGCAGCCACTTAACCAGCAGGCAGGGTGCGGGCATGGCTCTGGTCTGTGCCGCAGAGAAAGTGGGATGACTCTGATCAGAAAACGTGAAAACAGGCTTGACCTAATCAGAAAGCAGCAAGCAGGATAGCCTGGCCCTTCCCAGGTGCCATTCATTCTTCCCTTCATCCACTCAGCAGGCTGGAAGGAGTTATCCAAAAGCAGGGTCACATTGCTATATGTATCTGTGAATTCCTGCCTCGGAGCTCAGTGCCTGTTCAGTGAGTGAACCCATTTGGCATCTGTCCACACCATTGCCATGCGTGGCCCTGGAGGAACCAAAGTGGGCACGGGACACGATCCTTGTCTTCTTGAACTCACAGCCTGGGGGTCAGCGGTGGCACAGTGATGGCCTGAGCTGTGACTGTGCGGGGCTGTTTGTGACCATGCTGAGGAATGGCTCAGGAACAGGCCCTCAAACCACCCAGGGGCTCCACTGTCCAGATGAGCCCTTCTCAGACCTCAATGATTCCAGCAATGGGATTCAAGCCTTGGCCACTCTTCAGCCTCCTTGGGGTCCCACAGCCCATGTCCGTGGCCCGCTTTCCTCATAGAGGTGGGCACAGGTCTGACATTGGAGTTGAGAGGCAGTTTCCATGCCCCCACCCACGCTGTCTGATTGCACGTGTTCTGAAGCTTTCTTGAGCCTCAGTTTCTTTCTCTTTTTAAAAAAAACTTTTTTTTTTAATGTGGACCATTTAAGAAGTCTTTATTGAATCTGCTAAAATATTGCTTCTGCTTTGTGTTTTGGCCTCAAGGCACATGGATCTTAGTTCCCCTACCAGGGATCGAACCCTCACCCCCTGCAAAGGAAGGTGAAGTCTTAACCAATGGACTGGCTGGGATGTCCTGAGCCTCAGTTTCTTAACTTATGAAGCTGACAGCCAACCTCACAAGCCGTTTCCCTGTGGAAAGCTCAGTTTTGACTTCCTGGGTCCTCTCAGCATGGCCGGTCTCGGGTTTCCAGATAAGAAAGTGAGGCTCAGGGAGGAAGCAGGCCATCCATAGGGGCAGGAGCCGACTTCCAACCCTGGGAAGCGCTCCCACTCCAGGCCTGCCTCTGGCCTGCACCCCGCTCTCAGGCCCCTTCCCAGGCCCCCTCTCTCTCCGCCTCGCAGGCCAGCTGCACCCAAGCAGAGCACGTCTCCTGGCATCACAGGCCTTTCAGAAACACGGGTCCCTCTGTCTCTTTCCCCAGGCCTTGACCTCAAGTCCAAGCCCAGATTCCAGGAGCGTCCTGCCGCTCTGCCCTGCCCCCTCCCCCTTCCTGGGCGCGCAGCCTCAGGTCAGTGGTCAGCGGTCAGGTCCTCTGACCCGTCCCCTGCAGCACTCCCCTTTTCCCCAGCCGGCCCAGCAGTCTTTCAACCTCAACTGACTCCTGCTGTTTTCTCCTCTCCGGCTCTCTCATTCGGCTTCCTTTGCCCCTTTCATCCCTGCCCCCCACTCGGCTCCCACATCCTGCCCCGGGGCCCTCTCCCCGGCCCCAAGAAGTCTGTCTCGGTATTGTTCTCCAATTTCAACATTAGCATTCTCAAAACCCGCATTTGCATTTTGATGGCTCCTGTCCCAGCTAGACAGGGGTACACTTTGATGCCTATATATTTTGGAGAGGAGTGCTTTCTCTTGCACAGCAGCTCATTTTCCACTTTGATTCAAGTGCATTCTTTGGTTCCGGCCCTGATATATACTCTGGGCCAAGACAGACTGTGTGTAGCCAGCACCTTTAGGCTATGCTGGGGCCTTTGCGATAACTGGAGCCTCTGCCGGCAGGAGCACCGGGGAACAGAAGTCTCGCTTCCCACGCCTCCCAACCCCGCTCGGAACATCAAAGCTTCTTGCAAGCTCGCATCTGCAAGCAGTGTTCTCTCCTCCCAGGCTCCAAGGCCTGGCCTCCAGCATTCCGTAGCACGACTGGGAAGCCAGGGACTGGGCTTTGTGGCATCACCCCTAGCCAGGACACCCACCTGAGATACAAACCATCCAGGGCCTTGATACTAGGAAAAGCCGCAGGCTGGGATAAAGAAGCCTTGTTGGCCCACCTTTCTCTGTCTGTAGCCTGAAGACCCAGGCTTCTCTGGTGGCTCAGACGGTCAAGAGTCTGCCAATGCAGGAGACACCAGTTCGATCTCTGAGTCAGGAAGATCCCCTAAAGAAGGAAATGGCAACCCATTCCAGTATTCTTGCCTGGAGAATCCCATGTCAGAGGAGCCTGGGGGGCTACAGTCCATGGGATCTCAAAGAATTGGACACAACTGAGTCACATACACACACACACACACACACACACACACACACACAACCTGAAGACCCTCTGGGTTTGAACGAGGGGAAGAAAGTTATAGGGCCCAGGCTGCCTTTGCATCTAGGGCAGGGGTGTTGGGGCTTTCAGTTTTTCTGTGCCTCTGGGCTGCTGGGGTTCGGCCAGAATGACAACGGCCAAGTGCCAAGCAACAGAGAGAAAGGAATCTCTTGCCAGGTCTCCGGGGGGTTGGAGGCCACTTCTTACCGAGGTTTGGGGAATTGTGGTTTGCATGGCACGGCTTCCTGGGGTTGCCTCCCAGCTTCAGAGTGATTCATGACTCCTGTTCCTTTGAGAAGCTCTCCCTTTCCACCTACAACTGAGTTATTTCATGCAGGAACCCTACATAGCATCTTATATGTATGGCGTGCCGCCAGGGGGTGTGGATATGGAGGTACTTGGACTGGGGAAACAGAGGCAGACAGTGGGGGCGGTGGGGGTGTCAGGGGATGGTGTAATCCTGAAAAATTGTGACTCCAGGGCGCCAGGGGGCCCAGCCAGGACAGCAGCAGAGGAGACCAGAGGAAATCTTGATTCCTCCAGTTTTGTCAGGATACAAATCGCATTCCTGGGAAGGGTTCTGTGATCCTGTCTCTGTGTTGGTGACTGAGATTGATGCAAAAGAAAAGAAAAGAGAGCTTGGTCAGCATAAAACTCCAGGTATTTATGTGGGAAGTAAACAAGTGCATCGTAATATTGATAATTACGGCTTGTGCATCGCTTGATCTTTCCAGGTGGCGCTAGTGGTAAAGGACCCACCGGCCAATGCAGGAGGCATAAGAGACGCAGGCTTGATCCCTGGGTCAGGAAGATCCCCTGAAGGAAGGCATGGCAACCCAGTCCAGTATTCTTGCCTGGAGAATCCTGGTGGGAGCCTGGTGGGCTGCAGTCCATGGGGTCGCAGAGTCAGACATGACTGAAGCAACTCAGCACACACGGATCACTTGCTTATGTGGGATGTTTTTATGGATATTATTTCTAACTTTCACAGCAAGATTGTATTGTGGTGCCAATTTCACAGATGGGGAAAAAGTTCCTATTAAAGGGTCCAAGGTCATACAACTTGGACATTGTTGAGCCAGAATTTAACACCCATTCCAAGTTCACAACCCAGACTCCTTCCCTGGCACTGAAGTGCAAGACAAGGCTGGACCCAAGTACCCCAGATGCGAAATAACCATCTTCAGGGGAATCTTGGGAAGCAGGGC
Source organism: Neotragus pygmaeus (assembly GCA_006410875.1). Lineage (NCBI taxonomy): Eukaryota > Metazoa > Chordata > Mammalia > Artiodactyla > Bovidae > Neotragus > Neotragus pygmaeus. The sequence goes on along the minus strand of SJYV01023180.1, from coordinate 4,673 downwards.
CCCTATCCCAATGTGGGAATAGGAACTGCATCCCAGAGGGGTGGGTGTCTCTGGGGAGAGATACCCAGGAGGACATGAGGTGTAGAAGCTCTGAGATGACCAAGAAATAGTGAGTCATCCTATTAACTCTTAGGGGAAGCACATTGATTGAAACCGCCCACTCTGGCCAGGCACCATAGTTACCATTTGCATGAGTTATTTTACAGGTTTTGGTAAGGAACACAGAACTAATAAGCAACTGCAAGAGCTCAGAAAAAGTCAGCAGGAGACAAAACGTGTCTGACCACCTCCCAGAATCCTTCTTGCTGGTGTCCATCTTGGCTAAGCAATGCGTGTGCCACCAGGAAGGACTCTGAGTCAGAATGATTGGCCAGAGACAACGCAGAAATGAATCCCATCACCTTAAAACCCTAGACTGCAAGCCACGTGGTGGAGCAGTCCTGCTGAGTTCCCTTACCCTACTGCTCTCTACCCAGGCGTCCCTTCTGAATAGTCTCTCTATTAGCACATGTGTCTACTCGGACGATTCATTTCTGAGTGTTAGACAAGAGCTCACTCTTGGGCCCTGAAAGGGCTCCCCCTTCCTGCAACAGTACTGAACCAAACTTGGATTCTCTCCCCTGTGTGCAGTAAAGCCAATCTACCGACTCCAGGCTGTGGGGAAGGAAAGTGAAGTGTCTATTGAAGGTGCCAAGCAAGGAGTCCATGTAGTTAGCGTTTGAACCACTCAGACTTCCTGATGGGGTCCAGCATTTTTAAAGGCCAGGTGAGGCAGGGGCATCCCAGGATCTGTGATCAGCTAGTACACCGTTCTCTGATTGGTTGATGGTGAGGGGACAGGATAGTGTCTCAGGCATTCACATGATCAAGCCTTAGGTTCCAGGAGGCCTGGGAGCTACGTGCTCATGGTCATTAAGTAATTGTCTTCCATTTGATGGTGGTTTTTGTATTTGTAAGAAAAACTCAGGAAATGTGCATCAGAAACTATTATCTAGGTCCTTCAGAGAGGAGCTATGGCAGAGGATATGGGGAAGGGATTTGGCCCTGGGAAGGCCCCATAGTGTCCTGTGTGTGTGCATGCACACTCAGTGGTGTCTGACTCTTTGTGACCCCATGGACTGTAGCCCACGGACATGGGATACTTCAAGACCACAGGGTCCTGCTCAGGTATAATCCTGGGGTCTAGGATCTGAGAAGAAGAAAACAGAGACCAGGTTGGCACCAGAATGTACAGGGCTCTGGAGTCACCAGGACATGTTCTGTAGGTGTTAGGGGACCAGGGAATGTGTTTGAGTAAGACAGTGATGTGAGAACTCAAGAAGACATCGGTAAGGAGTCTTGGGATGAGGAGAGAATAAATGACAACAGGAGACTCAGGCTGTTGAAATTCCAGCAAGGGCCACAGACATCTAGAACAGAGTAGCCCAAGAATGGCAGGATGGTGTTAAGTGTCTGAAATGATTTGGAGTAGAATGGGGGTCTGAGCATGAGGCGAGGTGTGAACTGGAGCTTCAGGTGTGTAGATGGCAAATAAAGGTTATGCTTGAGCGGACTTCCCTGGTGATCCAGTAGCTACAACTGTGCTTCCCAGTGCAGCCAGCCTGGGTTTGATCCCTACTCAGGGAAGTAGATCTCACATGCTGCAACTAAGACCCCGGTGCAGCCAAACAAATAAATAAAAATATTTTCAAAAAGTGATGCTTGAAACCCTAGAAATGGATTTAAGCAGCAAGGGTAACAGAAGACAAGAGAGGTCTTGTCACAAAGGTCAGAGAAAACGGAGATGGAAAAGAAGCTGTGTGGGTGGCTGGGAAGGGTAGAAATTCAGTTCCCAGGGGACTGCCTGGGTCAGCCCTGTCTGGTCCCGACCTAAGACACAGCTACCAGATTGGGGCGTGACTTGGAGCCCTGACACAAGGCTGGCACTCAGAGCTCACATCCTCTTTTGTGAAAGGTACGTAATGGCTGGAGAAGCAGAGCTCCTTCTTGGGGCTCAGCCAAGCGCAGCTCGTGTGGTGCTGAGCGCTGTCTAGTTACCTGTTCCTTCCCAAGTTCAGGACCTCCTCAAGATCAGGGATCAGATCTTTGTATCGACCCCAGTCGACACCCGGCATGTCAGAGTCACTCGTTGTTTTTATTTTTAACCTATCTATCTACCTGACTGCTTCAGGTCTTAGTGGTGGCACTCAGGGTCTTTTGTTGCGGTGCATGGGCCTCTGCAGTTGTGACACAGGCCCCAGGGTGCACGGCTCTGCAGGCTCCAGNTTTTTTTTTTTACTATTTCTATATACCATATTTCTATATACTAATAAATGATTGGTAAATACCACTTTTCTACATGTATAAGGAAACCAAAATTCTTGTTTAGAAATAAATTTAGCCAGAAAACGTGGAGTAGCTGTACAATGAAAGCTAGAAAGCTTTGCCAGAGAAATTAAAGAGGACCTGAATAAATGAAAGAGCACAGTCACAGAATGCAAGATTCAATATTACTAAGGTTCTCTCCATGTTGATCCACATATGTTCTCAGCAGAGACAATATCACCCCTCAAAAGGATGAAAATTTGTTATTAGGGGGCAATGGCTTATCATCTTCCAAGGCTCAACCTTATCCAATAAGATCTTATTCCTTACTATTTTAAGTATTTTGCTTGAGAGGATTTAAATAGAATTCATTCTTTTTTATTTTTTCTCCTTGGAGTTGGTGTGGGGTACAATTTTTTACATGATTGAGCAATAATGATCTAAAAATTCAAGACAATTTCAAGCAAAACTCCAGCAGCCTTTTATTAAGTTGATAACTCCAAAGTTTACATGGAAATCCAAAATCATTAGCAACGTGTAAAAAGATTTGGAAAAGAAGAAAGAGGACTCAAGACAGAGTATATTGAATCAAGGGTTAAAAAAACATAGTAAAACATAAAGTAAAAGATTAGAGAAATAAACTTGCACATACAGGTCAATTTATTTTTTTTTAAAGCATCTAAAATAGTTCAGTGAGGCAAGGATAATTTTTTGAGTTTTTTTTTTTTNNNNAAAAAAAAAAAAAAAAACTGCTTCTGCTGAATTTAGATTGGAATTACTTTGACTCTATAGACCAGTTTCCCTGATAGCTCAGCTGGTAAAGAATCTGCCTGCAATGCAGGAGTCCCTGGTTTGACTACTGGGTCTGGAAAGATCCCCTGGAGAAGGGATAGGATACCTACTCCAGTATTCTTGGGTTTCCCTTGTGGCTCAGCTGGTAAAGAATCCACCTGCAATGAGGGAGACATGGGTTCAATCCCTGGGTTGGGAAGATACCCTGGAGAAGGGAAAGGATACTCACTCCAGTATTCTGGCCTGAAGGATTCCATGGACTGTATATCCATGGGGTTGCAAAGAGTTGGATACGACTTAGTGACTTTCACATAGACCAGTTTGGGGAGAACTGATGTCTTAATAACACTGAGTCTTCCAATCCATGAATATGGTATTTCTTTGCATTTGTTTCTGTATTCATGAGTTTCTCTCAGCAATATCTTTTAGTAACTTTTAGTATAACAGTCTTAGACTTCTTTTGTTAGATTTATTCCTAGGTATTCTATCTTTTTTGGTGCTGTTGCAAATGCCATTAAAAATTTTTTTTTTCATTTTCAATTGTTTCTTACTGGTATATAAANTTAGTAACTTTTAGTATAACAGTCTTAGACTTCTTTTGTTAGATTTATTCCTAGGTATTCTATCTTTTTTGGTGCTGTTGCAAATGCCATTAAAAATTTTTTTTTTCATTTTCAATTGTTTCTTACTGGTATATAAAAATTCAACTGAATTTTATACATTAATTTTTTAAACTGTGAACTTTGAACTAATAAATTCATTTATTAGTTCCAGTAGTTGTCATAGATTTGCTTGGATTTTCAATATAAACAATCATATCATCTGCAAACAGGGACAAACTTACCTCCTTGTTTTCAGTCTTTAAGCCTTTTATTTATTTTTCTTGCCTCATTGCAATGGTTATGAACTCTAGAACAATGCTAAATAGAAAAGGTGAGAATGGACATTCTTGTCTTGTTCCCAATCTCAGAAGGACACAATTTAGTCTTTTATATTAAGTATAATATTACTTGTAGACTTTTTTGGCAGGTACTCGTTATCAGATTGAGGAAATTCCCATTTGCACATAGTTTGCTAAGACTTTTTTTTTTTTAAATCATGAGTAGGTGTTGAATTTCATCATTTCCTGAGTCCATTAAAATAAGCATGATTTCACTATACTGTTGATCCTTGAACAGCTCTTAGGGGTTGGGACTGCTGACCTCTATGCAGTCAAAAATCCATGAATAACATTATATACAGCCCTCCATATCCGAGGTCCCACTTATTCAACCAACTGTAGAATGTTGTCTTCTAATTGTTGCTGTGCTTCCCAGGTGACGCAAGTGGTAAAGAACCCTCCTGCCAATGGAGGAGACAAAGAGAGGTGGATTTGACCCCTGGATTGGGAAGATACCCTGGAGGAGGGCATGGCAAACGACTGGAGTATTGTTGCCTGGAGAATCCCATGGACCAATGAGCCTAGTGGGTTACAAGGTTGCAAAGAATTGGCCATGCCTAATGCGACTTCCTAAAGGAGATCAGTCCTGGGTGTTCATTGGAAGGACTGATGGTAAAGCTGAAACTCCAATACTTTG
>SJYV01023178.1:22549-36606 GCA_006410875.1 Neotragus pygmaeus | reverse complement strand
ATTAAAGGCAGCTGAGGAGATATTGACAATAATTGTGAAAATCCCATTAAATTCAAGCATAAGCTACTTAAATTTTTTTATTTAAAAAAATCTAAGTATGTGATACATGCATGCGGTATAAAATTCCAAAGGTAGGAAAAGGAATTTACTAAAAGAACAAGTCTCTGCCACGTCTTAAATACCCAGTTACCTTACCAGTGTTCTTGTGATGCTTTCAAAAGATAGACTGCATATGTGAGCATAAAAATATAATTTTAACACAGTATGGTGGTAGTCTATGGGGTTGCAAAGAGTCGGACACGACTAAGCAACACACACACACCCACCCACACACACACACGTGGTAGCACACTTTATACATTAGCCTGAACTTGTCTTTTTTTATTTAACCATATTAGCTTGGAGATCATTTCACAATGACCAAGCCTCTATTGATTAGCATTTAGATTGTTTCTAAACATTTACAAAGCTACTCCTTGAGGCCTCTTTCACTATTCTTGCAGTGTCCCTGTTCACCAGAAGAGAAATTCTATTTTTTAAAAAATGTCAATTCCTTTATTTTCATTAAAAATTGCATTTACTGTGATTTTGTTTTCTAATCTCAAAGGTACAACTTTTCATTTGTAGAAAACTTGGAAGATACAAAAAAGCACAAAGGAAAAAAGATCACATATTTCTAACATCAGTTATCATTTTAATGAATGTCCTTCCAGTATTTTTTTTCTATTCACGTATCTATAATTTACAAAAATCTACTCTCACATTTGACAAAATATGTGATAAAAATAGTAAAAAAGAATACTAGATTACCTTGTTTTAGTCACTAAAGCACCATAAATTTAACACACATGACAACTCTATGAGGTATGTACTATTCTCCTTGTTTTACAGATAGGGAAACTGAGACACAAAGAATTATTCACAGTCACACAGTTTAGGAAGTAACAGAGCCTACTCGGACCCCAGGTCTTGCTAGAGTACAGTAAGAGTACTGTACTCTATTGCCTCTGTCAATCTGCAGTGTTTAGAAAAATTGGAAACTGATAGATCGTATGACCCAGCAATTCCATTTACAGCACTGTGCTCTACAGAAACTTGCTCAAGTGCCCAAGGAGACAAGTATAAGAAAGTTTACTGCAATTGACTGAATTCAGTGGCAAAAAATCAGGACTGATCCAAATGTTTATTCAGATGTGAATGAATAAATAAAACAGAATAACCATACAATGAGATACTATAGAGCAGTTAAATGGACTCAACTAGATCTATATGAATAGATCTCAAAACAACATTGAATGAAAAAAGCAGTTTGCAAAGTGATATGCATGTTATGGTACCCTGTGTGTAAAAAAATCCCAAACATACCACTCACCCCACCCCACCCTCCTGATACCATATCTTATTTCTCATTACTGTGAAAATGGACTGGAAAGATACACATCAAATTCATGATGATGGATGCCTTTGGGGAGTCAGGAGTAGAATAGGACTGGGGATGAGGGTCACAGAATATTCAACTTCTCTGTAATTATTTTTAAGAAAAGGCAAAAAGCTAAGATAAAATCTCAACCAGTTTCAATTCTGAATGGTGGGAATATGTGAATTTGCTATATTCTTCTGTTATCATATATATTTAAAAATAATATTAACTAATGTTTACTGAACCCTTAGAATATACTAGGTATAGTTCTAAGTGTTTCACATGGGTTAGTTCATTATATCCTTCAGTTCAGTTCAGTCGCTCACTCGTGTCCGACTCCTCGCGACCCCATGAACCACAGCACGCCAGGCCTCCCTGTCCATCACTAACTCCAGGAGCTCACCCAAACTTATGTCCATCGAGTTGGTGATGCCATCCAACCATCTCATCCTCTTTTATCCCCTTCTCCTTCGGCCCTCAATCTTTCCCAGCATCAGGGTCTTTTCTAATGAGTCAGCTCTTCACATCAGGTGGCCAAAATANCACAGTCAAAGGCTTTGGCATAGTCAATAAAGCAGAAATAGATGTTTTTCTGTAACTTTCTTGCTTTTTCGATGATCCTTCCAAACACCCTATTAAGTAGATACTATATCAGCTCCATTTTACAGATGAGGAAATTGAGGCACAGAGAGGTTAATTAACTTCCTTAGGTTAGCAAATGGTGGGAGTATCTGGCTTCAGGAGCCATACTTTTACCCTATTATAGCTTTACCCTTCTAAGAATTCTCAAAATCTGAAAAAAAAAAAGTACACAGAATCCAGTTCCTAAATGCTGAAAGAATGCAAAATGGGGGAATAAACACAACTGTGCTGTTGTTACTCGACCTGCCACCTTCTGTTTGTATGTGCTATCTCATCTGGGGGTGTTGGTGAAGGCTCCAATCTAGCACCAGCTCATAATAGAAAGACAGGGACCTCTTTCTCTTGAGGGAATCAAAACTGAAAATTCTACTTGGCCTCAAAACCCAAACTAAATGAAACAAAATATTGGGCAGAACAAAATGAAATAGGCCAGCTAGAGGCATTACAGGGCACACATTCAATTTAAGCCTATGTGTGAACTGGAGTTTGCAGGAGTTAGCTAAGCCCAGTTCCTAGACTACAAAAAGTTGGGCAGGGAGGAGCCAGCAGCTAAGTAGGTTAGAAAAATGAGACTGGGAAGAAAGAAGAAAACCCTTTGGCTTATTCCTAAGGCAGAAGAAAGCAAGCATCTGGTGCTTGAAGAGTGGGGTAATAGGAAAAAGCGGAAGGGTGGATGGGGCAGGGAAAGTTTCTGTAGCTCTATTCCTGCTGTAGCCTCTGGTTTTAGTAGAGAAATTCCTGTGCTCCCTGGTGTTATCATCGAAGCAGCTCCCAGGCTCCAAGTAAATAACCAATTGGGAAGCAATAGAATGGGAAGAGATAAAGACTGACCTGCTGGAAAGAAAGTCTGGAGACCAGCAGTGAACAACCCAAAACACTGGGATGCTGTGCAGTGGAGTGGGGAAGAGCTTAGACTCCAGAGCCAGCCTGCCTGGGTCTGAGTCCTGGATCTGCCACTTAGTTCATTCTGCCAACTTGGGCAAGCCATCTATGAAATGGGACTAATAAAAAATTGTTGAGGATACAAATGTGTGAATGCATCTAAAGCACTTAGAACAGCTCCAGGCACATACTAATCACTCTATGAGTGTTTGCTGTTATTATTATCATCGTTATCTCTGAGTACCTACTTCTTTCCAGGCACTGTTATAGGAATATGGGATGGAGAGAAGCACCAGACACAGTTTCTGCCCTTGTACTTAATTTACTTGGGGGAAAACAGGTGAGTAAATGAATTCTAATGCAATATGATAGTTTGAGCTAACTCCTAGAGATGGTGAAGGACAGGGAAGCCTGGTGTGCTGCAGTTCATGGGGTTCACAGACATGGCTTAGTAACTGAACAACAATGCAATATGATAAGATCTCAGACAACTACAGATCTTCCTCAACTTACAATGCAGTTACACCCTGATAAATCCATTGCAAGTTGAAAACACTTTAAGTCAAAAATGCATTTAATACACCTAACCTACTGAACATTATAGCTTAGCTTCACCTGTCTTAACCATGCTCAGAACACTTACATTAGCCTCCATTGGGCAAAATAACCTAACACAAAGCATATTTTGTAACAAAGTGTCAAATATCTCATGTAATTTATTGAATACTGTAGTGAAAAACAGAATGGTGTATGGGTATAGAATGGTTTATAAGTGCATCAGTTATTTACTCTTGTGATCACGTGGCTGACTAGGAGCTATGGCTTGCTGCCACTGCCCAGCGTCACCAGAGACTATTGTACCACATGCTGCTAGCCTGGGAAAAGATAAAAATTCAAAATTTGAAGTATGTTTCTATTGATTGTGTATCACATTCACACCATCATAAAGTCAAAAAATTGTAACTTGAACCATCTTAAGTCAGAGACTGTTAGTATGAACTAGGTGCTATAGGATCCCAGAGAAAGAAGTGATTGACTATGGAGGGGAGGGGTGCCCAGGGAAGACTTTACAAAAGACATGGGAGTTGGAGCTTGAAGGAAGAGTAGGATTTCATCAGGCAGTCATGTGGGAGGAGGGATATTCATGGTACAGGAATATCTTAGTCAAACACTTGGCTGGAATCATGCTTCAGAGCAGTGGGAAATAAAGACTAGGGTCCAATCTAGAAGGATTCTGTGTGCTCTGCTAAGAATTTTGGATCTGTAAGCTCTGGGAGGGTGTGTGTGTGCACGCACACATATATTTGAAGCAGGGGGATAACATGATTAAAGTTGCATTGCTCAAAAATAATGGATATGAAAGATGGATTCTAGATGGAAAAACTGGAGGGAGACCAGCTGAGCTGTGCTGATGCCCCAATCCCCATGCCACACCTCCTCCTTCAGTGTTCCTTTTATCAACTATTCACTAAGTTGTCCAAGAAAGAATCCTGAGGTCCTCCATGACACTTCTCTCTCTTTCACCCCTACATGTAATCCAGCAACAATCTTTGTTGGTTCTACTTCCAAAATGCATTTGGAATCTAAACTACCACAATAGCCTCTTAACTGGTTTCTCTAGTTCGACTGGTGTGCCTCTCTAATCTATTGTCTACACAAATGTCAGTGATTAAACACACACACACACACCACTGCTATGGACTAAATTCAACATATGTTGTTTCCCTAACTCTCAACATGACTATATGTAGAAAAAAGGAAGTAATTAAGGTCATAGGGGTAGGGCCCTGATCCCATAGGATTAGTGCCCTTCTGAGAAGTGACATCAGAGCTCATTTATTCCCTTTCTCTCCCTCCTGCAGTCCCCCTCTCTTTTCCTCTTTCTACTTCTCCCTTTTCCTTCCCCCTCTTTGTGTATATACCGAGGAAAGGCCATGTAAGGACACAACAAGAAAGTGGCTATCTGGAAGTGAAGAAGAAAGCTCTTTCTGGAACTGACCCTGCTGGACTTTGATCTGAGACAACTAGCCTTGAGAACTGTGAGAAAATAAGTTTCCATTGTTTAAGGTACCTAGAGTGAGGAATTTTGCTGTAACAGCCAGAGCAGACTAATGTACACATGTGCACATCTTGGTTTCCCCTTGCTTAAAGCACTTCAATAGCTGCCCATTACTTGGTGCTCAGAAGTCTTAAGTCTTTGCTGTTGCCTACAAAGTCCTATAATAACCAGTCCCATGACTACTCTCCAACCTCACCTTCTATCCTTGGACTTCCCAGCTCTGGCCTTCCTGTCTCTCATTCATTTATTCAAAGAAGCACTGCTCTATTCTCTCAACAGCCTATACACAGGGTGCTTTTTCTGCCAAGAAAGCGTTTCTTCCAGGATCTTGTCTAGTTGCCTCCACTTGGTCTTCAGAGCTCAGCTTTAATCTTATTGCAGTTAATCTGATGCTTCCCCAGATTAGAGCACTTTTTCATGTCATATGCTCTCAACTTCCTATATTTCTACTTGGTAGCACTTATCTCAGTTGGATTTAAATAATTAATTTGGTAAGTGCATTTTAAATGTTGTCCCTCTGGCTGAAATGTAAGCACCTATGGGCAGAATTCATGCTAAATTTCTAAAGCACTGAATCCCCAAGTGTGTAGCACTGAGTGAGCACGCTACTTGCTGAATGAATGAGTGAGTGAATGAGACTATTGCAATGGTCCAGGCAGGAGTTAATAGAGGTATAAACCATAGCCGTGACACTATAGTGACTAGAATACATCTTGTTTTTCTTTTTTTTTTTTTAAACCTTAATGCCTACACTGTGTATTAGCACTTTAAAATGCTAGTAGTGTTAGTAAAAATTTTAATTAAACAAAGAGAAGTCATGCTCTCATGGTTACAACCCTTACTTAGTGGTTAGACTAAACAGTGTCCCTTGCAAATTCACATGTTTAAAGTTCTAAACCCCTTATGTGACTGTACTTGGAGATGGGGTCTTTGGCAGACAATTGGGTTTATGTGAGGTCATGAAGATGGAGGCTTCATGATGGGATTAGTGCCCTTATAAGAGACACCGGAGAGCTTGCTCCCTCTCCCTCGCATTTGAGGACACAGAGAGAAGGAAGCCATCTATGAAACAGGAAGGGAACCCTCATCAGAATTTGGCCATGCTGGTACCTTGATCTTGGACTTCTAGCCTCCAGACTGTGAGAAGACAAATTTCTGTTGTTTAAGCTACCCGGTCTATGATATTTTGTTATGGCAGCCTAAGCTGACTGATACTCTTAATTTTGGCTATAACACTGGTTCTTATTTATATACCACCTTATGCAATTTTTCTCTAATGTTTTTGTCAGATATTGCTTCTTCTGCCTTCCCTCTGAGCTATAAGTTCCTACAAGTCATAGATCATGTTTTTTAAATCACCAGAAGCAGCTACAGCCAAGTTGGGCAACATGGTAGTAGTACAAATATGCTTATACAAGAATACAACTGAACAGGGAGACATGCAGAGTGTTCATAGTTAGAGAGATTCTGGGGTTGGTGTCAACTTCGTCACAGGTATCCTAAGTGTCTTTAAACAAATTAGCATATTTCTTCCTTTCTATCCATTTGTTTCTTTAGCTGTGGTGTTTCTTCTCTCCCTTATGGAGTTTTGGTGAAACTTATATATAAGCCAGTATTTTCAGATCCTCTGTAAGAACGTGGAGAGACTAGATTTTTGAGTCAGAAAAACTTGAGTTCAAAAATCTAGCTTTCTCACTAACACAGATTGGAACATTGAGCTTGTGTGAGGTGCTTCATACCCACGGACTCATTCAGTCTTCACAACCAAACTGCATGTACATATGAGGAAACTGAGCTTCTGAGAGACTGGGTAAGTTACCCAAGGTCCCACTGCTAGTTAGAGGATCAGAATTTCAAACTAGCTTAAAAGACCACATTCTTCCTACCATGCTACAGGCTCCAAAAGAGGATAAAGGTTAACATCTAGAAAAAATAACTTTCTACATTGGATTTCACAAGACTTCATTCACTAGTGACAAAAGTTCTTGCCTTCCTCTGGGGAAACAGGAAGCTGCCACCCTAATATTTAAGTAATGTAGTCAGTCCAGTTGGAATCAGATTTTCAAAAGGACTACGACTTGAATAGCATTGAAACATATATACTATTATGTAAGAAACGAATCACCAGTCTATGTTTGATACAGGATGCAGGATGCTTGGGGCTGGTGTACGGGGATGATCCAGAGAGACGTTGTGGGGTGGGAGGTGGGAGGGGGATTCGGGATTGGGAGCTTGTGTACACCTGTGGTGGATTCATGTCGATGTATGGCAAACCCAATAGAGTATTGTAAAGTTAAAAAAAATAATAATAATAAATTAAAAAATAAAATAAAATCACACACATGCAAAAAAAAAAAGAGAATAAAAGCCATTTGTCTAGGCTTAGGGCGCCATGGAGGCAAGGATGTAGCTATCTTATTTACTTGTGTATTCTTAGAACCCAGCACTCAGCCTAGCTGTAGGAAGCACTCAATAACTATTTGTGGAAAGCACTTACTCAGTGCAGTGGAGGGGCTGAAAGAGAATACATTCTTTGGCCTGGTATTGTGACTTCTAGAAAGGTTTAGATATAGAGATTAAGTCTGAAAGGGCCAGTCACATGGCTGCTAGGGCTTGGAACTGAAGAAGTATTTTTCTGATACATATTATATTCACAATGAGACAAGATTTCCTAGTGGGAATTTTCCTGAAGACTGGATCCAGACACCCAATAAAAGGATTACAAGTGTTCTTGCATATATAATTTGCAAATGGTTTATGTCTCACTACATTCTCTGTCATCTATTCCCTGGTGATTTTCAAGGCAAAAATTTATTACTGCCCTAAAGGTTATTGCATAATTTATAAAAATAATAATAATGTATCTTCTCTTTCTTAACCAAAAACGAACAGACAGTACCATGTTATGCTGTCAAGGCTGCTCAGTGCAGATAAGTCATATCTTTATTATTGCCATATATAGTGTTTGACCAATCACATTTAGGTTCTACTATACAATTTAAAATGTGAGGAGAATCTATCCATATTAGCTAGTATCACTACCCTTTGTAGGATAGCAGTCCCCTATTGTTATCAACACAAGCACTCTCCCATTCAAATGGCATTTTGAGGGGATTTCAATTATATAGAGGCCCTCCAAGTAGAAATCTGAGGATTCAAAGCAAGGGCAGTTTTCCTTGCCACTCATCAACACAATTAGGGTTCAGTGGCAGAGACATCTCAAGAGCAGAGGAAGCTGGAGTGATAGAGACCATAACTATGAACATTCATTTCTAAGTCACAGGCAGGAAGTTTGCTCTGTAAGCTGATCCCTGATCAAGTAGTAATTTATAAATGGAAAGAGATACAGGACTCATCATTCACCAAGCATTTATTGAGGGCCTGCTACGTGCAAGATACTAGATAAGCATCACAGCTTAACAAGAACTTTCTAACCTATCAGGTGTTTTCTTATCATAAGGCAATTGTCATCACCTTAAAATATCATGTCCTGTATTTAAAAATGGTGGTGATATAATCATGAGAAAAAAAATCCAAACTCAACATTTGTATAACTTATACTTGCCTTTTCAATTAATGATAAAAAGAACTGCTCAACATGCTTTAATGAGCTTTTGTACATGCTGTTCCCTCTGCTTGGAATCTCTTTCTCTCTCTCCTGTCTGCTTGGTGAAATTCTACCCATCCTTCAGGATATAGCTCAAATATCATCTCCTTTGTGAGCCCTTCTGATGCCCTGTGAGAGAATTAATCATCCCTTTCTATATACTCATAAAGCTCTTTGCATGGAACCTCTACTCTCACACTCCACTGTAATTTTTTCTTTTTCACACTGTATTCAGAACTCCGTAAGTCAGGGAACACCTTTGATTCATCTTGTTATCCCCAGCACAACACCTGCATATAGAAGTAGTCAGTTAATGATTGATGAAATTCCCTGACCACTTTGAAAAATAAATCTGGTAACATATTATGGAGTGTTACAGAAACCTAACAAGCCTTTGTACATAGTATGTGCTTAATGAAGGCTTGCTGATATTGAATGTAGTAAAAATGGTGTTTCTCTTAGGTCAAGGCTATAGACAGCAATTCTTGCTAGCTCCTTTATGGCACCACAGAGCAGGTACCAGCACTACACAGACAGACATCCTTGTGATGTTCCAGGCACTGAATGGTACATGTGCCCCTAAACGCCACCCCCACTGTCTTGCCAGAGGGCATGAAATAGTCCATTATTAGTTACTTCTTGGGGTTAAGGCATTTGCTACAGAAGTTCCCTGCTGGATTGCTTTCAGAGAGAGGAAAAATACATCAGAAGCCACCTGAAAGACTTTGCACTTTTTAGAAGACCTGTAGATCATTCATGCTCCTCTCCTTCTAACTACAATCTGTGGTCCACTGAGAATTCAGAACACAGGAAAAGGTCCTAAAGAGTGAAGATTCTACACAACTTAAATTGTATCTTATAATCACAGTAGTGTCACCCTGCTTATTTAACTTATATGCAGAGTACAGCATGAGAAAGGCTGGGCTGGATGAAGCACAAGCTGGAATCAAGATTGCTGGCAGAAATATCAATAACCTCAGATATGCAGATGATACCACCCTTATGGCAGAAAGCGAAGTACTAAAAAGCCTCCTGATGAAAGTGAAAGAGGACAGTGAAAAAGTTGGCTTAAAGCTCAACATTCAGAAAACGAAGATCATGGCATTTGGTCCCATCACTCACGGGAGATAGATGGGGAAACAGTTGAAACAGTGGCTGACTTTATTTCTCTGGGCTCCAAAATCACTGCAGATGGTGACTGCAGCCATGAAATTAAAAGACGCTTACTCCTTGGAAGGAAAGTTATGACCAACCTAGACAGCATATTCAAAAGCAGAGACATTACTTTGCCAACAAAGGTCTGTCTAGTCAAGGCTATGGTTTTGCCAGTAGCCATGTATGGATGTGAGAGTTGGACTATAAAGAAAGCTGCATGCTGAAGAATTGATGCCTTTGAACTGTGGTGTTGGAGAAGACTCTTGAGAGTCTGTTGGACTGCAAGGAGATCCAACCAGTCCATCCTAAAGGAGATCAGTCCTGGGTGTTCATTGGAAGGACTGATGTTGAAGCTGCAACTCCAATACTGTGGCCACCTGATGCGAAGAGCTGACTCATTAGAAAAGACCCTGATGCTGGGAAAGATTGAGGACAGGAGGAGAAGGGGATGACGAGAGGATGAGATGGTTGGATGGCATCACTGACTCAATGGACATAAGTTTGGGTAGGCTCTGGGAGTTGGTGATGGACAGGGAGGCCTGGCGTGCTGCAGTTCATGGGGTCGCAAAGAGTCAGACACGACTGAGTGACTGAACTGAACTGAATCACAGTAGACAATCCTTGTCAGCTTAGAGTTACAAAGTTTTCTATTTGTAAAGTCCTGTGAAGCACGAATCTAAAGAAGATAAAAACCTCAAAAACGGAGTCAACATTATTAACGTTTTTTTGTATCAAAGCACTGAAATTCTAAACTTTGGTTTTCAATCATAGCCATTTACAAAATCTTACTAGTTTTCTCTGGTTGTTGGAGAGTAAAATCCTTATTGTGTTCTGACGAAGGATGTGTAGAAGGAAACTCATTCTACAGTCTGCAAATTCTACTTTTATGGCAAATACACCTATCTTGTAGACTCTCAGTATATAATCATAAAATATTTTTTTTCCAACAAAGGCACAAAATGGTCAATTACTTCTGTGTTAGCTAGAAACCAGTTAGGCCAACTCTAGATTTTCTGAGCATTCTAGTTAAGAGTAACTGAGGGGACTTCCTCAGCAGTACAGTGGTTAGGGCTCCAAGCTTCCACTGCAGGGGGCATGAGTTCTGTCCCTGGTTGGGGAACTAAGATTCTGCATGCTGCATGGTGCAGCCAGAAAAATGTAATTGAGATCACCTTTCCCTAATTTTTGAAAACCAGGCTGTTTTGTGACTCATCAATTGGTGAGAGTTCTTTTTAAGAACTTAGGGTGTTCTTATGTAGCATTGGTACTTGAAAGTATTAGGTAGAAGGCCAAAGCTAAACTCTGTTGTATTTAGCTGGAACAAAGACCAATCTTGCTTTCAGATCATTGTTAGTATTATTTGAACAGTAAAATAATCAAGAGCCCAGAGATAAGCCAAATTTCTCAGCATAATCCTCTTCCACCTCAGTTAGTTTGGGGAGGGATGGGTGAGAGATGGACAATGCCAACACAAATGGAAGTGTACAGTGAAGAAAGAAAAGGAGTGCCAGAACAGTGGGTGAAAAGTTAACTTTCTTCACTTAGACCACCATATTAAAACCAGATGTGTTGAAATTGTTGGATGAGAAAAACTGGTGTTACTGATAGAGCGTGAACAAACCCTTTGTGCTTTCCTCCCAACACAGTACCATTACAGGGTGCCAGAGGTGTCATTTTATTTCATTTCACATGTAGCACATTCTCAACAAGTTAAACCGTTTCTAATCTTGTGTAATTAGATAGGTCTCGCTACATCCCTCAGTTGAAGGATTTTATGAGCTGCCTTGTTCTGTCTCCCTTTCGTGACAGCTTCTTTGGGGCTAGAAACTAACATTTGCTAACATTTCTTCCCTTCTGGCACCTGTCAGCTGGATGGGCTCTGGGAAAAGGAGGATGGGGAGGAAAGGAATGCAATGTTCCCTCCCTCCCCCCACCCTGGTATTAGAGCCATCTTTGTCTCTACATAGGGATTACTCTGTTCTGGAAAGTGCTGTTAAGTACACACTCAAAATAAACAATGGGCAGATGAGTGAATGGAATGATGAAGTTCTTGTTTTTTTAATTTAATTTTATAACAAATTTAAAGTTCCTTTGTTTACTAAATGTAGAGCCTGGTGAGGAGCTAGCCAGAGATGGAAGTCCTTTAATACGACTCAAGAAGGCCCCAACTCGTGAAGAAGATGGGCCTTAGCTCTTTGATCTTACCATCCGGTCACTGTGGGTAGAGCCTCCCACTGGAGACAGTGACCACAGGATGACTGCCTTCTCCCCACCTCACAGCAAAATTGTGAGAAGTCATCAGATATTTGACATCAGAATCAAAGGCTACTGTGAACACCAAGGCTTTTACTTCAGGGCAGGAGTGATAACAGCAGTTGAAACTGAGAGTTTCAACTCCCCACCAAAAGCTTTCTTAGGGTCATTCCTTGACCATTCTATGATGTCTTTGTAAGACTGTTGGCTAGCAAATGCTCTCCATGTGTAGACTGGGAAATCCAGAATTAAGGCTGATTTATGCTTCTATGCCTTGGGACTTGGGCATGATTGATTATATGCAGGGCCTGACCTCTCATCACAAAATTCTGTGGTTTTCATCCAATAATGAGAAAAGACAACTGAAGGAGTGCAGTATACAACAGAAATGGGTGAGTGACAGGGCCACCTGACATCCCCTGGTACTTTACAGTTTATAAATTGCTTTCAGAGTGGTCCTTTCATGGACAGGCAGTGTACATTCTTATTTCACCAAAGCAACTGGACTGCAGAAATAAGAGCCAGGGTGCTGGCACAGTCCTGGAGGCCCTGGATTTCTCATGCTGGGGGTGGGGCTGCATGTGGGTAAGCACTTTGCCTTCCAGGAATAGTACTGCTCTGAGACTCCTCTGTAGACTGACTGGAACGGAGATTAAGCCCAGGGTTCTCTTTGCATTCCATTTAGCAGTTTGCTCATGCTTTCACTACAGATCAGCCTCAAGAATTCCTCTGCCAGCTGAGAATCTGAATGCTGTCTTGGCTGTAAAACAGTATCTTATTTATTCACATGAATCCCTTCCCCTTCTTGTCTGTGATATTTTCACCCTAAAATGGAAAGGGGGGCAAATTATGTGAGCATTTGGGTACTGGACTGCAGCCACCCTTGGCGATCTTTGTTACTCTTTGAGATTCTCAACAGCATTGACTAAAGAACAGTGACTCACCCAGAGTAACACATAGTCTCTCTTTCCTTTAGAAAATAGTTCCTCAAAAGTGCTGCTAAGAAAAACAAAACAAAACAAACTACAGTTCAAGGGAAAGAAAAAAGTGCTAAGAGCAGAAGATGGTTTTAAACAAGCCTAGAAGATTTCAAAGGAGAGGGTGATTATCTACAAGGGATGCAAAAGTAGCTTGTGTATTTTCGATTTCCTTTCCAGTTCCAAATTTGAGACCTAAACATCTTTTGTCCAGGGGAAGTTGTGACAGGAGGAAGTTAGGTGACCTTAGCCTCAGCTTACTACTTGAAACTTCCCAGGAGTTCAGAGAGGCTTGCAGTTCAGCACCCCTGGCCAGAGGGGTGGAAGGGAAACAAACAGCAGGAAGGAATAAAAGTAAGAAGCAGCTGGCACAAATGGGGAGGAGCCCTCCCCTCATTCTAGCCAGTTGTATAGACAGCTGTCTCTTTAATTTAACCCTTAGTCCATCCCCCAAATGACAAAGCTCATTTTGCTCATACAAGTCTCTTCTAGTAGAGATGGTGGTTGGTACAAAGAGAGGAAAAATGTAGAGGCAAGGGAGGTTATGTGGGGAAAACTTGACCAAGACAAATAGGAGAGATCCCCCCCGCCCTCAAAACATTCGGGGAAGAACTGCCAAAGGAAGACTGAATGAAGAGACACAAACCTCCTGTCAAAGGCAGTCTGGAGGAGGGAGAACAGGCTTGCACAGGCTTGGGGACAGTTTTGCTTCTACTTGTATTTATATCCTAAAGGCTAATTGTGTAAATGGGAGTTTCTTATTTATTTGTAGCTGCACGTGGGTTTGTTTCTCCACACTACCAGGGAGCCAACTCAGCACTACTGTCAGCAGTTCTGATCAATAGAGAGGAGCTTAATTATTCACCAATCTGGAGACTAGGAGTGTAAATGTGCAAATGGTTTCCCCTCAGTGGCTTTTGAATGGGAATTCTTGAGTGTTTGGCCTGGAAGCAACGATATAAAGTATGTTCCAGTTAAACCTCAAAGACTAGGGAGGAATTGGAGCCTAGAGAAGGGAAGTGAATTGACCAGGGTCACACATGCCTTCGAAGCAGCCTGGCC
>SJYV01023178.1:0-22459 GCA_006410875.1 Neotragus pygmaeus | reverse complement strand
TCTTATACACATCTTCTCATGCTGGGGGTGGGGCTGCATGTGGGTAAGCACTTTGCCTTCCAGGAATAGTACTGCTCTGAGACTCCTCTGTAGACTGACTGGAACGGAGATTAAGCCCAGGGTTCTCTTTGCATTCCATTTAGCAGTTTGCTCATGCTTTCACTACAGATCAGCCTCAAGAATTCCTCTGCCAGCTGAGAATCTGAATGCTGTCTTGGCTGTAAAACAGTATCTTATTTATTCACATGAATCCCTTCCCCTTCTTGTCTGTGATATTTTCACCCTAAAATGGAAAGGGGGGCAAATTATGTGAGCATTTGGGTACTGGACTGCAGCCACCCTTGGCGATCTTTGTTACTCTTTGAGATTCTCAACAGCATTGACTAAAGAACAGTGACTCACCCAGAGTAACACATAGTCTCTCTTTCCTTTAGAAAATAGTTCCTCAAAAGTGCTGCTAAGAAAAACAAAACAAAACAAACTACAGTTCAAGGGAAAGAAAAAAGTGCTAAGAGCAGAAGATGGTTTTAAACAAGCCTAGAAGATTTCAAAGGAGAGGGTGATTATCTACAAGGGATGCAAAAGTAGCTTGTGTATTTTCGATTTCCTTTCCAGTTCCAAATTTGAGACCTAAACATCTTTTGTCCAGGGGAAGTTGTGACAGGNATCCATGGGGTTGCAAAGTCAGACACTGTCTCTTATACACATCTTCTACAAGGGATGCAAAAGTAGCTTGTGTATTTTCGATTTCCTTTCCAGTTCCAAATTTGAGACCTAAACATCTTTTGTCCAGGGGAAGTTGTGACAGGAGGAAGTTAGGTGACCTTAGCCTCAGCTTACTACTTGAAACTTCCCAGGAGTTCAGAGAGGCTTGCAGTTCAGCACCCCTGGCCAGAGGGGTGGAAGGGAAACAAACAGCAGGAAGGAATAAAAGTAAGAAGCAGCTGGCACAAATGGGGAGGAGCCCTCCCCTCATTCTAGCCAGTTGTATAGACAGCTGTCTCTTTAATTTAACCCTTAGTCCATCCCCCAAATGACAAAGCTCATTTTGCTCATACAAGTCTCTTCTAGTAGAGATGGTGGTTGGTACAAAGAGAGGAAAAATGTAGAGGCAAGGGAGGTTATGTGGGGAAAACTTGACCAAGACAAATAGGAGAGATCCCCCCCGCCCTCAAAACATTCGGGGAAGAACTGCCAAAGGAAGACTGAATGAAGAGACACAAACCTCCTGTCAAAGGCAGTCTGGAGGAGGGAGAACAGGCTTGCACAGGCTTGGGGACAGTTTTGCTTCTACTTGTATTTATATCCTAAAGGCTAATTGTGTAAATGGGAGTTTCTTATTTATTTGTAGCTGCACGTGGGTTTGTTTCTCCACACTACCAGGGAGCCAACTCAGCACTACTGTCAGCAGTTCTGATCAATAGAGAGGAGCTTAATTATTCACCAATCTGGAGACTAGGAGTGTAAATGTGCAAATGGTTTCCCCTCAGTGGCTTTTGAATGGGAATTCTTGAGTGTTTGGCCTGGAAGCAACGATATAAAGTATGTTCCAGTTAAACCTCAAAGACTAGGGAGGAATTGGAGCCTAGAGAAGGGAAGTGAATTGACCAGGGTCACACATGCCTTCGAAGNCCTAGCAATTTATACCTCACCTTAATTACTTATTGAGGATTTAAATAATTTACCACTTTTATCATTCATATAGGCCTTATATGTTATTGATCACTATGTGTTTGCCTTTACCACTGGGATCTTTACTTTTGTAATTTCTATACTTCTAGTTATGTTCTTTTCTGCTTAAAGAAGTCCTTTCAACATTTCTTGTATAGTCAGTTTAGCAGTGCTGAGTTTTCATAGCTCTTGCCTACTTGTAAAACTTTTTATACTTCTTTCATATCTGAATGACAGATTTTTCAGGTAGAGTGTTCTTGATTGTAGACTTTTTTCTTTGCATCACTTGAAATATATTATGCCTCTTCTTTCTGGCCTGCACAGTTTCTGCTTAAAGGTCAGCCTACAGGCTTATAGGAGTTACCTTATGTAGAACTAGTTGCTTTTAGTTACTACTTTTCAGAGTTTCTCATAATCTTTAGCTTTCATCATTTAATTACAATGTACCTTGTTGTGGACCTCTTAGAGTCCATTTTAACTATGACCCTCTGTTTCATTTAACTGGAAGTCTGTTCCTTCTACCAAGTTAGGAAAGTTTTCATCTAATAAATATTTCCTTAAGTAACTTCTCTGCCCCTTTCTCTCTCATCTTCTTCTAAGATCCCTGTAATATGAATGTTAATATGTGTGTGATATTATCCCATAAGTCTCTTAAACTATTCCCATTCTTTGTTTTCTTTTCTTTTTTAAGCTTAGGAGATTTTCACTGCTCTGTCTGCTACTTTTCTAATGTGCCCCTGTATATATCAGCTAATGTACTTTTCATTACATCTTCTGTATTAAAAAAAAATCAGCTATTGTATTCTTCATCTCAATTTGTTTCTGTTTATATTTTCTTTCTAACTATTTGTTAAACTTCTCATGGTTTTCTTTAATTCTTCTCTTGAGTTTATTGGCCTCTTTATGATCATTATCTTGAACCCTTTGTCAGATAGATTTCTTATTTCCACTTATTATTTTTCAGAAGTTGGTATAAGTCCCCCTCCCCCCAATTAATTTGAAACTCATTCCACTGTCTCCTCATTTTGCTGAATTGTCTGTTTACTGCATATATTAGAGAAATCAGTTTTTCTTTTTTAAATTGGTGAAGTATCTTTATATAAGACGTATTCAGTAAGGCCTAGCAACACACTCTCCTCCGGCTCACAGAGTCTTCGTGCTTTAAGTGTCCCTCAAGGTTGTCTGAATATGGAGAGGCATGTGGTGATAGGTGAGGATAGCCCAGAGTTTGGTTGTCTCCAGGCCATGAGCCATACTTTAATCTTTTCTTGCTGGTATATGGGTCCATGTCTTGGCATAGATGCTATGTGACATGGAACTTAGGTGGTGCTAGTGGTAAAGAATCTGCCTGCCATTGCAGAAAACATAAGAAATATGGGTTTGATTCCTCGGTTGAGAAGATAACTTGGAGAAGGGAATGGCAATCCATTCCAGTATTCTTGCCTAGAAAATCCCATGGACAGAGGAGCCTGGAGGGCTACAGTCCATGGGGTCACAAGTCTGTGAGTTTTTCTCCTGGCTGTTTCAATTACTATCCCATGACAATGTTGGCAGGCCTAGTGACTGAGCACAGCCTTGATCATGGGAGAGGGAGCGCTTATTCCTGTACTCCTGACCTAGCTGGGGCAGGGCCATCTTGCCATTTACAGCCTGCCTTTGGCTCCAAGAGCCACAGGATGAGGAAACCAGGGAATACTGTGCTTCCAAAGGCAACACTGCTGCTGTGAACAGATGCAACTGCTTAAAAGAGTTTATTTATTTATTTTTTGTCTTCTGCAGCTTCTAGACTGAGAGTTTCAGAAGAAAGGGGAAAATATTCTCCTTCCCCATTCTTCATTTAAAGATATGATGAAATGGATATATATGTTTAATACAAAATGCTTAATATGTAAATTATATCTGTATGTAATTTCTGCCTAAAATATACTTAATATATGTCATGAAACATAATAGAATCAAAACCTATGAGCCCAGCATCTGCGTTAACAGAACATTACCAGCACCACTGCAGCTTCCTGCAGGCTCTTCTGAAGCCCACCACTCTGTCTTTCTCCCAGAGGTACCCACAGTTGTGAACTTAAGTCACTCCCTTGCATTTCTTCATCGTCTTCCTACATACACAGGTATCCCCAAGCAACGTGCTTCTTAGTTTTGCTTGGTTTTGAACTGCAAATATTGGTATCACACTAAATTTTTTGCAATTTGTTTTTACTCACAATTGTGCCTGAAAACCTCTCCCATGATTATCTGTAGTGGTGTTATTTCTTTTCACTGTTGCCTAGTATTTCACTGTTAAGTCTACCACAAGAGAAACATGCTACTATTGAAGAATATCTATTGCTTTTAGGATTTTTTTGACTATACTGAACATTGATATAAACTCTCTTTACAGTACTTGCCCAAGTTTCTCTAAGGTCTGTTTCTACAAGTGAAATCAGTTAGTTGTAAAGTACATAACATGTTCAAATTTGTTAGAGAATGCCAACTTTTCTCCCAAATTGGTCATCTAATACACACTCCCACCAGAAGTGTTACAGTGTTCCACAACTTCATTAACACTTAGGATTATTTAATTTACATTTTTTTTCAATCTGCTGGATTAAAATGGAATTTTGTGATTTTTTGGGTCATTCCTTGTGTGCGTGTGTGTGTGTGTGTGTGTTTTACTAAAGTACAGTTGATTTACAATGTGTTAATTCCTTGTGGTTTTCTTTTGCATTTCCCCGATTACTAATGAGGTTGAGCATCTTTTCACATCTTTTGCCATTCAGATATCCTCTTCCAAGAGAGGCTTGTTTATATCTTTTGCTCATTTTTCTCCAGATTTTCTTTCTTTTTTTAAAATTTATTTGTTTGACTGCATCAGGCCTTAGTTGTGGCATGTGGGATCTTTTCTGTGTTGGGATCTTTCATTAGTGTGTGGGCTTCTCTTTAGTTGCTGCTCATGGGTTTCTCTCTAGTTGTGGCTTGCAGGCTTTAGAGTGCACAGGCTTATTTGACCCATCAAGGATTGAACCTGCATCCCTTGCACTGCAAGGTGGATTCTTAACCACTGGACCACAAAGGAAGCCACACATTTTCTTTCTTATGTATTGGTATATGAGATTTGTGTATTTCAAATACTAATACATTTTCAGTTATATGAGCACTAAATATTTCCCACTTTTTGGCTTGTTCTTTTACTTTATGGGATTTTTGGTGTAAAGAGGCATTTATTTCACTTTAATATCATTGAATGTAATGATCTTTCTCTTTATGGATGGCGCTTTTTGTATTTCTTTAAAGAAATTCTCCCCTAACCCAATATCAGAGAAATTCTCCTATCTTAGTGTTTCTTTGTTGAGCAAGAGGTTACTGGCATTTGGGACAGGACACATTCTTTGTGAGGGGCTGGGTCTCACATTGCAAGACACTTTAGCATCCCTAGACCCTGGGTACCAAGTGCCTTTAACACTATTCCTGTCATTATAACAACCCCAAGCACTCCTATACAAATGTTCCCTGGGTTGTTGAGAACCTCTGAATTATATTTTCTTCTAAAAGTTTAAAGTATTTAGTATACCCATAATTGATTTTTGTGTTTGATGTGAGATGGGAATCTCATTTTATTATTTCTTTATGACTAACCAATTTTCCAAACATTAGTTATTACAGAATTAACCATTTCACCCAACTGATCTGCAGTGTTTCCTGTCATACATCAAAGTTCCAAAGAGGTATAAGTCTATTTTTGAGTCTTTTATGCTGTTCCATTGGCTTACTTGTCAAACTTCTGTTCCGGTATTATACTGTTAAGTACACCAGCTGTATGATAAATCCTAATATCTGATAGAGTAAGTTTTTCTACTTTGTTGTTCTTCAAGAATGCCTTGGTTTTTCTTTGCACTCCCAAATAAGTTGTAGAACCAGTTTGTCACATTCCATGAAAAAACATACTGAGAATTTTATTGGAACTACACTGACTATGATTGATTAAGGGGAAAAGTATATATATTTACAATATTGAGTAGCCCTACCTGTACAGAACATGCCTCTCAATTTCAGTAAAGTTTTATGACTTCCTTCATAAACGATCTTGGAACATCTTTTGTTAGATTTTCTTCATAGATATCTTATATTTTTTATTGCTACAGTATCTTTTTTAAAATTATATTTTTGATTCGTGTTGGTTTATAGAAATGACTTATCTTCTTATATTCTCTCTTGAATGTATTCCAGTCAGACTTTTCCACTTAGCTCCATCAAAACTGCTCTTGGCAAGGTCACCCATGACTGCAGAGTTGCAAAGTCCAATGGTCTCATCTCAGTTCTCATCTCACTTGATTTCTCAGCAGCATATGGCTCAGTTGGTCACTCCCTCCTCCTTAAAACATTTCACTTGGCTTCCAGGAAAGCACGCACTGCTGGTTTTCCTCTTACCCCAGTGGTTATTTCCTGTCAGTCTTTGCTGTTTCTTCCTCATTTCCCAAACATTTTAATGTTGGACCATCCCAGGAGCCAGTCCTTAGACTTCTTCTCGAGTTATCCATACTTCCTTGGTGATCACATCCATTCTCAAGGTTTTAAATTCTATCAGTATGCTGATACCCTATTTTGCAACGCTAGTTCAACTTGTTCTCTGGATTTATCATTCATGTGTTTGTGCATGTGTATGTATGTGTACACACATACACACAAGAATGATAGAAATATTCCTTCCTCCTGCACATCTCCAACTCAGCATGTCCAAATTTAACTCTTACTACCCAAAACTGAGCTTCCCACATTCTTCTCTCAGTTGCTCATTCCATCACTCCAGTTGCTCAGAGCAAAATCTTTGAACCCCTGCTTTCTCTCACACCACTCACAATATGTCAGAAAATCCTCATTGCTCTACCTTCAAAATATATACAGATTCCTATTACTTCACACAATTGACATCGATATCACGCTAGTTTAAGTCACCATTATCTCTTTAAGAAACAGCTTTATTGAAGTGTAATCTACATACCATATAATTTAACTTCACAGTATATAATTCAACATCTTTTAGTATATTCATGGGTGGTGTGACCTTCATCACAATATAATTTTATAAGAAATTTGATCCACTCTAAAAGAATAGTTTCATTAGCAGTCATTAGCAGTAATTCCAGAGAAGGCAATGGCACCCCACTCCAGTACTCTTGCCTGGAAAATCCCATGGATAGAGGAGCCTGGTAGGCTGCAGTCCATGGGGTCGCTAAGAGTTGGACATGACTGAGCGACTTCACTTTCACGCATTGGAGAAGGAAATGGCAACCCACTCCAGTGTTCATGCCTGGAGAATCCCAGGGACGGGGGAGCCTGGTGGGCTGCCGTCTATGGGGTCGCACAGAGTCGGACACAACTGAAGCGACTTAGCAGCAGCAGAAGCAGCAGCAGCAGCAGTCATTCTCCATCCCCTCACCTCATGGTGCCTTCAGTGACCACTAATCTACTTTTTGTCTTTATGCTGTGCTGTGCTGTGCTTTGTCGCTCAGTTGTGAACGACTCTGTGATCTCGTGGACTGTAGCCTGCCAGGCTCCTCTGTCCATGGAATTCTCCAGGCAAGAATACTGGAGTGGGATGCCATGTCCTACTCCAGGGGATCTTCCTGACTCAGGGATCAAACCCGTATCTCTCGTGTGTCCTGCACTGGCAGGCAGATTCTTTACCACTAGTGTCACCTGGGAAGTGAGGCAGAGGCCCAATTTCATTCTTTTGCATATAGACAACCAGCTGTCCCAGAACCATTTCTAAAAAAGACTATTTCCACTACTGAATTGTCTTGGCACCCCTGTCAAAAATCAATTGACCATAAATATGAGGGTTTATTTTTGGACTCTCAATTCTATTCCATTGATCTATATCTCTACACTTCAGTCATGTCCAGCTCTTTGCAACCCTATGGACTGTAGCCCTCCTGGCTCCTCTGTCCATGGGATTCTGGAGTGGGTTGCTATGCCTACCTTCAAGGGATCTACCTGACCCAGGGATTGAACTGCATCTCCTGCACTGCAGGTAGATTTTTTATCCACTGAACCACCTCAGCTACAATCCATGGGGTTGCAAAGTCAGACATGACTGAGTGACTAACATACACACACATATCTCTACACTTATGTCAGTACCACACTGATTAGTTTAGTTTTGTAAATAGTTTTGAAATCTGAAGTAACTATGACCTCTTATAATTGTTAGGAAGTGTTCCCTTATTTTTCATTTTTTGGAAGAGTTTGGCAGGATTGCTTTCAATTCTTCAAATATTTGGCAAAATGTACCAATGAAGCCATCTGGTCCTGGATCTCCCTTTGGTGGGAAGTTTTTGATTACTAATTCAATCTGTTTAATCAATATAGGGCTATGCAGATTTTCTTTTTCTTCTTGAAACTTAAGTTTTGGCAGTTCGTGCCTTTCTAGGAATTTTCCTATTTCATCTATGTTATGTAACTTGCTGGCATACAAATATTCATAGTATTCCTGTTATAATCCTTTTTTAAAACATAGTTGCAATTTTTTTTCCTGCAGTGAGGACTTTTAAGACCTACTTTCTTAGCAACTTTCAAATATGCAATACGGCCTCATTAGTTTTAGTCACCATGTTATGCTTTACATCCTCATGACTTAAAACTGAAAGTTTGTACCTCTTTACTTTCCTCACCTGTTCGTCTATGCCAAGCCCCCAGTCCCCTCCTCTGGCAAGCACTGATCTGTTCTCTGTATCTTTGAGCTTGGTAATTTTTTGTTTGCCTTTTTTTTTTTTTTAGATTCCACAAATGAGATCATATGGTGTTTGTCTTTCTCTGACTTATTCATTTAACATAATGCCCACCAGGTTCATCCACTGTGTCACAAAATGGTAAGACTTTCTACTTTTTATGGTGGAATAGTATTTCATAGTATATACAGTCAGCCCTCTGTATCACTGGTTTCCACATCCACAGTCAACCAACTATGTACAAAAAGTACTAGAAAAAGAAATTCCATAAAGTTCCAAAAAGCAAGACTTGAGTTTGCTGCGTGCTGAAAACTTTTATATGGCATTTACTCTGTATTAGGTATTACAAGTAAACTAGAAATGATTTAAAGTATACAGGAGGATGTGCATAGGTTAGATGCAAACATGCTATTTTATATAAAGGATTTAACTATTTGTGAACTTTTGTACCCACAGGATGTCCTGGAACCAATCCCCTAAGGATATTGATAGATGATTGCATATAGCACATCTTGACCCACTGAGGAACACTTAGGTTGTTTCCATATCTTGGCTATGGTAAGTAATGCTGCAGTGGACATGTGCTGTACTGTGCTGTGCTCAGTTGTGTCTGACATTTTGCTACCCCATGGACTGCAGCCCCCCAGGGTTGCAAGAATACTGGAGTGGGTTGCCATGTCTTCCTGGGGATCTTTCTGACCTAGGGATTGAACTCACATTTCCTTCCTACATTGGCAGGCAGATTCCTTACCACCAAGCCACAGTGAACATAGGGGTGCATATATCTTTCTGAATTAGTTTTCATTTTCTTTGGGTAAATACATAGAAGCGGAATTGTTGGATCGTGTAGTATTTTTAATTTCTTGAAGAACCTCCATACTGGTTTCCATAGTGGCTGCACCAATTTACTTTCCAACCAACAGTGTGGAAGGGTTCCCTTTTCTCCATATGCTCTCAAAAAGTTGTGTTTTTAAAAATTTATTTATTTTTAATTGAAGGATAATTGCTTTACAATACTGTATTGGTTCCTGCCATATATCAACATAAGTCAGTCATAAGTATACATATGTTCCCTCCCACATGTCTTTTTGATAGTAGCCATTCTAACACTCGTGAGATGACATCTCACTGTGGATTTGATTTGGATTTCCCTGATGATTAGTAATGCTGAGTACCTTTTCATGTACCTGTTGGACATCTTTATGTCTTCTTTGAAAGTGTTCAGATCCTCTGCCCATTAAAAAAAATTTTTTTTTGCTGTTGAGTTGAAGCATAATTCTTATTTCTGTAAAATTGGTAGTGATGCTTCCACTTTCATTTCTGATTTCAACTGAGTCTAGTCTCTTTTTCCTAAGTTACTTAGCTAAAAGTTTGTCAATTTTGTTGACATTTTCAAAGAACAAGTTTTGTTTTCATTGATTTCCTGTTGTTCCAATTTACTATTTCATTTATTCCCTCTCTAATCTTTGTTATTTCCTTCCTTATGTTTGCTTTGGATATAGCTAGCTCTTAATTGCTCAGATATTCTAAGATACAAAGCTGGGTATTGAATTGATACCTTTCTTTTTAACATAGGTACTTATAGCAACAAATTTCCTTCTGACGAGTGCTTTAGCTACATCTCATTTTGTATGCGTGGTATGTTGTTTCTTCATTTTCCTTAATCTCAAAGTATTTTCTATTTTCCCTTTTCTTATTACCCATTGGTAATTTTAGGTATGTGCTGTTTAATTTCCACATATTTGTGAATTTCCCAAATTTCCTTCTGTTATTAATCTCTACTTGCATTCCATTGTGGTCAAAAAACACACTTTGTATGATTTCACTCCTTCTATGCTCTATGGCCTAGCCTATGGTCTGTTCTGGAGACTGTTCCATGTACACTTGAGTAGAATCCTCTTGTTTTCCAGTGGACTGTTCCATAGATGTATGTCAGGTCTAGTTTAGGTCAAGTCTTCTATTCTGTTGATCTTCTGCCTAGTTGTCCTACCCATTATTGAAAGTGGGCAATGAATTATCAAACTATTATTGTTTGTCTATCTTGATTGGATTGTTTAATTCATTCACATATTCATATTCATTATTAATATGCCTGGATTTACACTGTCATCTTGTTTTCTGCTTTGTTTTTTGTTTTTCTATATATGTCACAAATCTCTTCTGTTTATCTTTCTTTGTATTAGGTAGATATTTTCTCATGTAACATTTTAATTCCTTTCATGATTTTTAAATTATTATTTTTGAGTTATTTTAACTGTGATTTTCTAGGGTTTATAATGCATATCTTATTAGAATCTACTTCCAATTTATATTGACTTAGTGATAGTGAAATACAGACATTTTATATAGCTTCACTGCCTTCCTCTTTTTTGATGTTATTGTCATACATATATATATTTATATATATAATAAATCTAACAATACATGGCTGTAATTATTACTTTATATAATTCTATGTCTTTTAAAAAGGCTGAGAGGAGTTCCTTGATGGTTTAGTAGTTAGGATTCGACCCTTTCACTGTGGATACCCAGGTTTGATCCCTGGTCAAGAAAGCATCCCATATGCCACATAGTATGGCCAAAATACAAAAGTAAACAAATAAATAAAATAATGCTGAGAGAAAAAGGAGAATAAATATATATTTATAGTGTTCCCTAACATTCTTACTGTTCTTTCCATTTCTTTCTGTGAGTTGGGGTTCCCATCTAGTGTCATTTCCTTATTTCAATAGAGCTCTCTTCCCATTCCATTCCTTTGTGCTGTTATTGTCAAATATTTTATATTTCTATATATTATACTCCCAACAATACAGTTATATTCACATTGTTTTACGTAATTGATTTTTAAATCAGTCAAGAGGGGAAGGGGAAGAAATGTGCAATTATGCTTTCTTTGCTAACTGCCCACATANGTTTTTATTATTGCAAGAGAAGAAAGTGTGTAAGAATTAGAAAAAGTAAGGCTCTTAGGATTTGCATGTAATATTTCAAATATTTATTAAAAATACTATATTATTATAATAAAATAGTTATCTATAACTAGCTTATTAAAATTGAGTATAGTTTAGTAAGATTATTGATATAAGGTCAATCTAAAATTAGCTTTATTTACATATATTTAGCTAATGACTGGAAAATGAATTTTATAATTATATTAATACATTATATACATTGACAGTGAAACCACACAGAAATGAATTTTTGCCAGACTGCTATATGGAAAAGTATAAACATTACTGAGAGAAACTGTTTTATTTTTAGTTTGCTAAGTTGTGACCCTGTTAGGGGAAGCACACTGACTGACAGCACCCAACATTGCCAGGCTCTCTAGTAACCATTTGCATCAGTTGTTTTACTATGGGAGGTCCTGGTAAAGAATATGGAACTAATAAGCCACCACTAATCAGAAGAGTTCAGGAAAGGTCAAAAGGAATACCGCATGTCCATCCACCTCCCAAAATCCCTATCACTAGTGTCCATCTTGGCTGAGTGATGCCTATGCCACTAGGAAGGACTCTGAGTCAGAATGATTGGCCAAAGACAACCCAGAAACTAATCCCATAACCATAAAACCTGAGACTTCAAGCCACATGGCAGAGCAGTTCTCCTGGGTTCACTTACCCTGCTGCTCTCCACCCCAGTGCCTTCTACCAATAAAGTCTCTTGCTTTGTCAGCACGTGTCTCCTCAGACAAATATTTTCTGAATGTAGGAAAAGAGCCCACTCTTTGTGGGGGGAGTCCCCGCCTTCCTACAACAACCCCATGGCCCAGAGTTTGCCACATTCTTCTGTTCATGGGATTTCCCAGGCAAGAATAGTGGAGTAGGTTTCCAAGCTGCAGGCCTTTGCTGTCCAATACTGTAACTACTAGCTGCATGTGGCTATTAAATTTAAATTAGTTAAAATGAAAATTCAGTTCTTCGGTCTCACTAGCCATATTTCAAGCAATCAATAACCACATGCTATTGGGTTACTGGGTACCGTATTGATTAGTGCATATATAGAATATTTACACCATGATGAAAGTTTTATTGAATAGCACTGCTCTAGAACATTTGAAGCTATATGTGTCTCCAGGGTGTGTGTGGCTTCAGAACTAGGTTACACCTTTGAACAAACTTTTCTCAATCTGTGTCTTAGTCTGTATGCTTCCTGAAGATGTCCAAGTCCTAATGTCTAGAATCTGTGAATATACTACCTTATATGGCAAAAGGGAACTTTGTAGACATGATTAAGGATCTTGAGATGGGGAGATTATCCTGGATTATATGGGTGAACTCAATGTAATTACAAGGATTTTCAGAAGGGAACTAGGAAAGCAGGAAATACACAGTTAAAGAGGTTATGTGGTAACAGAAGCAGAGGTTGGAGTGGTGTACTTTGAAGATGGAGGAAGGAACCATGAGCCAAGGCATGCAGGAGATCTCTAAAGCTGGAAAAGGCAACAAAACAGATTCTTCCCTAGAACTTCCAGAAGGAATGTAGTCCTGTGGCCCAGATTTTAGATTTTTGACCTCCAGAACTGTATGAGAATAAATTTATGTTTCTTTAAGCCACTAAGTTTGTGGTAATTTGCTACAGTAGCAATGAGTCATACAAACTATGAAAGGAGACAGTTAAGAAAGGTTTTATTTTAATATACTAGAAATGTGTGGTGGCCCAATGGTATTGCTATTATTCTTATATCTACTCATTTCCCCTTCCTATATTTCTCTTTGCCTCTGAGGGTACAAGGTCCATGGCAAACAAATTTCAGCAGGGAGACTAATGCAGGAACCTATATTCTCATTGATTTATTCAACAAATATAAATACATACTGAGTGTTTATCATGCTCTGAGCACTGTTTTAGGTGCTTAGCATATATTAGGAAATAAAAGAAAAAGAATTTCTGCCTTTAAGAAGCTTACATTCTAGAGGAGGGAAAGAGTAATAAATAAGAAAATAAAACAGTATGTGATTATATGAGTATGCAGATGGTTAGTGCAGTGGCACCCCACTCCAGTGCTCTTGCCTGGAAAATCCCATGGATGGAGGAGCCTGGTAGGCTGCAGTCCCTGGGATCACTAAGAGTCGGACACGACTGAGCGACTTCACCTTCACTTTTCACTTTCATGCATTGGAGAAGGAAATGGCAACCCACTCCAGTGTTCTTGCCTGGAGAATCCCGGGGATGGGGGAGCCTGGTGGGCTTCCGTCTATGGGGTCACACAGAGTCGGACACGACTGAAGCGACTTAGCAGCAGCAGCAGCAGTGCTATGGGTGAAAAAAAGTGTGAGTAGCAAGGGAGGGGTGATGGGCAGCAATAGCATTATATATGATGGTCGGAGTAAGTCTCATTGAAAAAGTGGCAACTGAGCAAAGACTTCTAAGCAGAAGCAGCATCCAGTGCAAAATAGTGAAGTGGGAGTGAGCCTTGTGCCTGGTACCTTCTAAGAACAGCAAGTAGACCACTGTGGTGGAGGACAGAGCAATAGGAAATGAAGTCAGAGAGGAAATAGAGGTTAGATCATGTTGGGCTTTGTAGGCTACTGCAAGCACATAAGCTTTATACTGACGAGGACCCCTGATTCTTAGGGTAGATAAGTATGCAATTAGCATAGTACTGAGGATACATAGGAAGAGATATAGCTCCTAGAGAATGGATGAATTTTTATATGCTCAAGTAGGGAGCTGACTTTCTTCTGAGCACCATACTTTTTTTTTTTGATATAAAGAAATATGGAAATGCAAATTGTAATTTATGACCACAAAGGAATGATAAATAATACTGATACTATGAAAAGTATCCAGTGTTTAAACAGCTTAAATTTGATACCCTGTTTATGATATTTTAAAAATGTTAATAAAAATGTCCCAAATAATGCTATTGGTATACCTCTAAATTGGAGTTTAGACTGTCAGCACCCTGTGATTTGGGAGGGAATGTTAGGTCATTCTGGGTCCTAGATTTTCACAATCTAGACTATTTTCCCAAAGAGTAGAAGAAAAAAGTACTTTTGCTTTGTGGGCATTCAGTTGGATTATAATACCTAGCTGATGAGAAAGTTCCCCTTTGGTTTATCAGCAGATGGAGAGCAGAAGCTTTATCTTTCACGGACTATGGCAGAAGCCCTAAGTGGATCTGCGTCCCTGAAGATGAATGTGACTGATGGCTGACAGCTCTGCAAGGTTATAGTCTGTCATACAGAGTGAAAAAGTCAGAAAGAGAAAAATATTGTATATAAATGCATATATGTGGAATCTAGAAAAATGGTACAGATGAACCCCTTTGAGCACCACACTTTTATAACCATTCGCTTCCTGGACGTTTCTACTTATATATTGGTGACTCAAACTCAAATTTTCTAAATAAACTCCTGATCTTCCATCCTAACCCCTTTTCTCTTCTGTCCTCTATCCCACCTACTGGTATCCTGTTAGAAATTTTTGAGTCATCTCCTGATTTTGCTTACTCCCACTCCTCTGTGTCCAACTAGACTCCCAATGCTGTCAGTCTTACTTCACATATGCCCTGTTCTCTGTTTCCTCTGCCTTCACCTTTGTTGAAGCCTTCATCTGTCATGGGACATCTGTAATCTCCTCCATGGTTCTAAAACCTGTGTACCAACTTTCCTGTAGCTGCCACAGCTCCAAAACTGATCATTCTACTCCCTCTTTTAAAGATTTCTCCTGGCTCCTACTCCCTGTAGAATCTTGTCCCAATCTCTCCTTCTATCCTCATTCTCCAATATGCATTTCTACGTGTTCCACACTGAACCTCTCACTGTAATCCCAGCATATTCAGCCCTATCACAAGCATGTGTGTGTGCGTGCTCAGTCGTGTCCACCTCTTTGCGACCCTATGGACTGTAGTCCGCCAGACTCCTTTGTCCATGGGATTCTCTAGGCAAGAATACTGGAATGGGTTGCCATGCCCTCCTCCAGGGGATGTTCCTGACCCAGGGATCGAATCCGCATCTCTTATGTCTCCTGCATTGGCAGGTGGGTTCTTTACCACCAGTGCTACCTGCGAAGCCCATCACAAGTATACATATACCTGAAAAAGCAATATCTACTGGCAATTATGATAACTAAATAACAACAGATTCTTTCTTCCAGAAATGCCCTTACCCTCTTTCTTCACCTGGAAAAATACTTATATATTCTTCTACTCAACGACTTCCCTGGTGGCTCAAATGGTAAAAGTGTCTGCCTACAATGTGGGAGACCTGGGTTCAATCTCTGAGTCAGGAAGATCCCCTGGAGAAGGAAATGGCAACCCACTCCAGTACTCTTGTCTGGAAAATCTCATGTATGGAGAAGCCTGGTAGGCTACAATCCATGGGGTCGCAAAGAGTCAGACACAACTGAGTGACTTCACTTTCACTTCTACTCAATTCAAAGCTGCTTCCTCAGTGAAGCCTTTCTTGTTTCCCTCAGTAGGGTTTGTTGTTACTTTTTGTATGTATCTCCAGCATTCTGTATCTATAGCCCCGGGGCCACTTAATATAGCACATTGTAATTATCTGATTACAGATCTGCCTTCCCCAACAGACTATAAGCTGCTTGAGGGCAGGTGCCACCTCTACTGATTTTTTCATTCCTAGTAGCTAGTAGCATCCAGCCCAAAGGAGGTACTCAATTATTTGGTGAAGTAAACAATGTACTACTGAAATGATTCAGGAAAAATCTATAACTTGCTAGTTAAGGAGAAAGAACTAAAAGGACTTCCCTGGCAGTCCAGTGGTAAGACTCCAAGCTCCCAATGCAGGGAGCACAAGGTTCAAACCCTGGTCAGGGAACTAAGATACCACATGCTGCTTGGCACAGCCAAAAAGAAAAAAGAACAGAAGAAGGGACAGAATTCATACACAAAGCAGCTGGCCAAATAGCTCAGAGGTGGGAGTGATAGCCACAAAAAGGCTAAAATTTAAGATATGGGCTGGGTTATAGTGGGAGAGAGTAGCAAACGGAAGGGTTGGGTGGACCTAGCTGGGGAAGTGCTGTGAATCCACTGCCCAAAGTCTGGATTTTCATTTGAATGAATACAGAGTTGCTGGAGAGTTATTAGAGACAGTTGAAGCAAAGCTGTGAAAAATGACCTGCACTGCAATGCTGGAAGGAGGTCATGAGGCCAGCTAGAAGGCAGTCACAATAATCAAGAGCAGAATGGGCATGGCAAGTATAAGCAAGAGATTTAGGGGGCACAGAAAAGGAGGAGGATTTGGTGAACAATTCCATTTTGGAGAAGACACAAAGGTAAAGAGAATTGCTGAAGATTATGAAAAGCAGAGTAGCATAGAGAAAGAACATGAGATCAGCAGACAGGAAATCAGGGTTCAGTTATAGCAGAGAAGTTATTCCGTATCATCTTGGGCTTCCTGTGCCTTACCTTCTTAAACAGCGAAAAAAAAAAAAAAGAGAGAGAGAGAGAGATTTCACATTCAAATTATCACCAAATCCAGAATCTTTCAATTTGACTTCAAAGTATCTCTTGAACCACTCCATCTTCACTGCCACCATCTTTGTCCAGACCCCAGCAGTCCTCAGCTGGAGCACTGTATTAGCCTGGACAGTGATTTCACCCTTTCTTATCCCTAGACTATCTGGTCTCCACATAACAGTGAGCATCATAACTTAAACATGTCAGGTTGCTTATGTTACTCCTCTGCTTAAAAATCCTTTGACTCCCACTGCAACTGGAGTTAGATCACACTCCTTATCTTGGCCTAAAAGTTGCCTACATAATGTGACTCCTGCCTATTTCTCTGACCTCATCCCACCCTCCTCTCTCCTCACTCAATACACCCTAGTCCCACAAACTTTCTGCTTTTCCTTGAGCACAACCAGCTTTTTTCTACATTTTCACATGCTGTTTCCTGGAATGTAGTTTTGTCTGGCTGGGTTCTTCATGTTTTTGGTACTTCAGACCTAGATTTGATCTGCTCAGAGAAATCAGTCCTGATCTTGCTATCGCCTATTTATTTTCTTAGCACTTATCACAATCTGTAATTATTTTATTATTTCTTTACTGCTGATCTCTCAGGAGATTACAAGTTCTAAAAGGTGGAGTCCCTCTCTCTACTTCACTGTACATTTGTGAGAGAGAACGAGTGAGTGAATGAATGAAAGAGGCAATGGAAGCAGAATTCACCAAAAATGAGGTCATGAAGAAAAGTGGAGGAGAAGATTTTGAAAAGAGTTCCATTTAATCTTGAGAATAGCATATCTAGTTTTACCCAACTCAAAGTATAAATTATAAGGACTTAGAGAGAGGAGACAGAGGGCTCAGGTACCAAACCATGGAAAATCACAGGCTAATGAACTCAGTTTAAATTATCAGAAATTTGTTGAGCATTTGCTATGTGCACCAGGCTTTATGCTGGACACTCTTTGTGAGGTGCATAAAGATGAATGAGTGGACACTTCAAAAGTTTATATTGAGAGACCAGAAATAGGAGAGAAGTAAGTGCAAGTGATGATAAAAGGCAAAATTTAATCAAAGGTCCCTGGGGCTCGAGGAAGGATTCAAAGAAAGTTGCTCTGATGCTGAAGTCAACAAGTTCCAGTCTACAATGAAATATGTGCACAGACATTCCCCTCTGTTCTGCCCTACAAGATACTTCTGAAAGTTGGATGGAAAGCAAAATAGTTTTCAAGATGACGTTTGAGGTACTGTGTTAGTGGAGAAACAACTAGGTGAGGGAGTTTTGGCCCTGCCACTCACCATTTGAGAGA
Source organism: Neotragus pygmaeus (assembly GCA_006410875.1). NCBI lineage: Eukaryota > Metazoa > Chordata > Mammalia > Artiodactyla > Bovidae > Neotragus > Neotragus pygmaeus. The sequence goes on along the minus strand of SJYV01023178.1, from coordinate 4,349 downwards.
CCTTGGACAATTTGCTCATTTCTTTTTACTATTATTGAGGGTCTCGGAGAAGGCAATGGCACCCCACTCCAGTACTCTTGCCTGGAAAATCCCATGGACGGAGGAGCCTGGTAGGCTGCAGTCCATGGGGTTGCTAAGAGTCGGGCACGACTGAGCGACTTCACTTTCACTCTTCACTTTCATGCATTGGAGAAGGAACTGGCAACCCACTCCAGTGTTCTTGCCTGGAGAATCCCAAGGACAGAGGAGCCTGGTGGGCTTCTGTCTTTGAGGTCGCACAGAGTCGGACACGACTGAAGTGACTTAGCAGCAGCAGCAGTGAGGGTCTACTAAGTGTCAGGCCCTCTAATAGGCACAATAGGTGCTGGGTATAGACCTTAAGGTATTCCTTTTTGCCTTCAGGTAGCACCCACACTTTTGCACTAAATCAACAGTGTGGCTTTTGGTAATACTCTAAAGGCACTAAGAGTACACTTTGGGTATTTGGCANTGTCAGGCCCTCTAATAGGCACAATAGGTGCTGGGTATAGACCTTAAGGTATTCCTTTTTGCCTTCAGGTAGCACCCACACTTTTGCACTAAATCAACAGTGTGGCTTTTGGTAATACTCTAAAGGCACTAAGAGTACACTTTGGGTATTTGGCACTTCCCTTGTGGCTCAGCTGGTAAAGAATCCACCTGCAATGTGGGAGACCTGGGTTCGATCCCTGGGTTGGGAAGATCCCCTGGAGAAGGGAAAGGCTACCCACTCCAGTATTCTGGCCTGGAGAATCCCATGGACTGTATAGTCCATGGATTTGCAAAGAGTTGGATATGATTGAGCAACTTTGACTTTCACTTTGGCTATTTTGGAGATGGGGAAAAAGAAGAAAAAGTTTAAGAAGTGAAGCATAAGTTTCTTTGTGGCACTGTTGGATGAGAACATTTTGAAATTGGAAACAATGGAGCCTTCCTGCCACGGTAATCCATTGTATATCGATATTAAGGCTGTCTCTTATACACATCTNCTAAAGAAATAAGTGTAGTCAAGAGTCTAGGCTGCAGTAAGGTGACCTGAGAACTTGGAGATAGGCTCAGAATGACTCTGAGAGTGAAATAACATGAAGACATGGTTGTAGATGTGTTGCTGATGGAGACTTGGGTAATATCCAAGTGTAATCAAAGTGATCAGGGCATATCTGTAGGACTGGAATGTACTCAAAGAAAGTTGCAATCAATCAGCTTTACTGTAAAGCCTGAAGAATAATGTGCTATAGAAAGGCAGTGTAGAAGTTCTTTGAAAAGGAGGAATTAGATAGTGAAGATATGTTATTGTTTGTCTAGCACCTCCAACTCCTCACTATGCAGAGGGGCAGGATGGGATTGGGGTGAAGGGGAAGTATGTACATTTGTGCAGTGGCTGGAGAGCAGTGGGAGCTGGGCAGACCATGTATATGACAGACATACATACTATGGTCCTTAAGGATGTACACTCAGTTATGAAACAGCCACTTCTTTCACTCTGATTCCATGCTCATCAAGTAACCTTCTGACTTACTAATTCAGTTTTCTAGGTCCCTTGATCCTGGGGAAAAAATGGAGTAGATAAGACTATTGTGGTTATGTGACAGGTATATCTTCCACTGTAAGTTATTTGCAATATATTTTACATGTCTCATCTCCAATTTTTTTATTTTGAAAATCTACAGAGAAGCTGCAAAAACAATAGATTTCTACTTTTTCTTAAACTAAATTTACCAGCTTGCTGATGGAAGTTCAACTGGTCTAGCATTATTTATTGAAAAGTCTGTCTTTCCTCCATTGAATTGCTTTTGGACCTTAGTCAAAAATCAGTTGGCTGTATTTCTGTGGGTCTGTTTCTGGGATCTCTATTCTGTTCTTTTGATGTTTATTCCTTTGACAATACCACACAGTCTTGATTACTGTACCTATAATAATGTCTTAAAATTGGTAAAGTGATTCCTTCTACTTCATCCTTCTTTTATAAAACTGTTTTAGCTACTCTAGTTCCTGTTTGTTTCATATATATTTTATAATAATCTTGTCTCTACCTTCAAAAACATACTGGAATTTCTATAGTAATTATATTAAATCTTTACATAAATCTGGAAAGAATTGACATCTTTACTATGTGGAATCTTCTAATTCATGAACACAGTATGTCTCTGCATGAATTTAGATTTTTAATTTCTTTCATCAGTGTTTTGCAGTTTTAATATATAAGTTTGGTACATATTTTGTTAGATTTACACCTAAGTATTTCATTTTAAAAAACTGATTGCAAATGGCATTGCATTTTAAATTTTGGTTTCCATGTGATCATGGATAGCATATAGAAATACAATGGACTTTGGTATGTTGATCTTGTATCCTGAGACCTTGTTGAAAACATTTATTAGTTCTAGATTTATGTAGATTCCTAGGGATTGTATTAGAGACAATGTCATTTGCAAATAGGGACAGTTTTATTTTCTCCTTTTTGTTTTGTATTCTCCTGAGATGCTGCTTGCTATGCCTTCCAGCTATGAAATGCACAGAGCAGAGATATTGGTCTGTAATTTTGCTTTTTTTGTACTGTCTTTGTCTAGTTTTGGTATCAGGATAGTACTGGTTTAATGAAATGAGTTGTGAAGTGCTTCCTTCTCTTCTATTTTCTGGAAAGATTGTATAGATTTGTTTTGAATTCTTTAAAAACTTGGTAGGATCCTTCAGTGAAACCATCTGGGCCTGGAAAGTTCTTTTTGGGGAGTTTTCAAATACAAATTCAATTTCCTTAATAGTTACAGGCTATTCAAATAATTACATATTTGGTCACTTACAGTTGTATGTGGTTTTTGAGGAAGCAGTTCATTTCATTTAAGTTGTCAAGTTTATGTGTGTAAAGTTGCTAGATGTATTCTGTTATTATCTTTTTGATGTCTGTAGGGTTTGTGGTGATATCCCCTTCATTCCTGATTTTGGCAATTTATGACTTCTCTGCTTTAAAATTTTTTAGTCTGGCTAGTGATTTGTCAATTTTATTGATGTTATCAGAGAATCACCTTTCTGTTTCATTTTCTGTATTATTGCTTTGTTTCATTTGCTCTCCCTACTTTGTAAGGTGGCAACTTAAATTATTGATTTGAGATTATCCTTTTTTAAAAAGATTTCATATTGTAAATTCCTCTCTTAGCACTGATTTAACTGTGTTCCACACATTTTGACATCTATTTTCATTTTAATTCAGTTTAATGTAATTGTTGATCCTCCATGAGATTTACTTTTTGACAAATGAATTATTCAGGAGTATTTTAAGTGTCTAAGCATTTGGAAATTATCCTGTTATCTTTTGGACTTCTCTGTAGCTCAAACGGTAAAGAATCTGCCTGCAATGCAGGAGACCGAGGTTCAATCCCTGGGTTGGTAAGATCCTCTGGAGAAGGGACTGGCAATCCACTCCTTGCCTGGAGAATCCCACGGACAGAGAAGCCTGGTGGGCTAGTCTGTTGGGTATGACTGAGTGACTAACACTTCTTCACTTCTATTATCTTTTGTTAATTTGTTTGATTCTACCTGGTGAGAGGACATACCTTGTTTGATTTCCTTCTTTTAAATTTGTTGAGGTTTTTTTTTTCTTTTGTGGTACATGATATGGTCTATCTTACATAAAACATGCCATTGTAACCATTTAAAATGTAATATTCAGGGCACAAAGTACATTCACAATATTGTGCAACCATCACCACTATCTATTTCCAAAACTCTTCTATCACCCCAAATAGAAATTCTGTACCCAATAAGCAGTAACTCCCTNAAACATGCCATTGTAACCATTTAAAATGTAATATTCAGGGCACAAAGTACATTCACAATATTGTGCAACCATCACCACTATCTATTTCCAAAACTCTTCTATCACCCCAAATAGAAATTCTGTACCCAATAAGCAGTAACTCCCTGTTTGCCCTTCTGCCAGCCCCTGGTAATTTCTAACCTACTTTCTGTTTATATAAATTTGCCTGTTGTATATATTTTGTGTTAAATGAAGCTATATAATATTTGTCCTTTTGTGTCTGGATCATTTCACTTGGCATAATGCTTTCAAGATTCATCCATACTGTAGCATGTATCTGAACATTTCTTTTTATGGTTGAACAGTATTTCATTGTATGGATATACCACATTTTGTTTATCTGTTCAGGTAATGATGGACATTTGAGTTATTTCATATTTTGGCTACTGTGAGTAATGGTACAGTAAACACTGGAATACAACTATTTTTAAGTCCTTGAAAGTAATTGTTGGGTCATATGATAATTCTGTACTCAACTTTTTGAGGACCCACCAAATTATTATCCACTGTGGCTATG
>SJYV01023168.1:4349-14522 GCA_006410875.1 Neotragus pygmaeus | reverse complement strand
AAAAAGATGAATTTCCAAAGAATAAAGACATTGATAAAGCAACCTAAGGTCAGAGAATAGGCACCCAAGGGCATAAGCTTTAGAAACTATAGAAGCTTTTTCTCCAGTGCATATTTTATGCAAATTGAGGGTGACAATGAACTTGCTTAAGGTGACAAAGCACATGTTTGGAAAGATACATGGAAGAGAAGGTACTATGAGAAAGAAAAGCATAAGCATTTGGCTTGGGGTGGGGGGAAGGGAAGTATGCCATCCACTTTTATAAATCTCTGCTTCATAGGGCATGAGGGAAACCCTCTCTAGGACCTCTCTGGAAATCTTCAGTGGAACCTAAATTGCAGTGTGTGTGTTTGTGAGTGTGTACGGTGCTCCTGTCCTGCTTAAGGCTGGCCCTGGGTTGAAGAGGAAAGATACTTCTGGAGGAGAGAATGGAGAGAGGAGGGACTGATCACAACAAGATCCATAAATAAAACAAGACAAAGCAAAGCAAAAGCACATCATTAGAGGTGGAACATAAAGGAAAGGTGAAGGCATAATGGGAGCAGAAAAATGGAGACTAGTCAGCTTACATGGAGAGGTCAGGAAAGGTTATACATAGTAGGTAGTATTTGAACTAAGTCACTAAGAATGGGTAGTTCACCAGGGAAGATGGTGGGATGGGAGCGAGGACTAAGGGGTCCCCATGCAGAGGTGCATGTAGATGGTGGCATCAATTCTGTCAAACAAAACTAGTTCAGCTCATCTGGAGAAGTTGTAGAGGAAGCAAGACAGAACTCGAACAATATAGAATCTTGAGCCTTTTATATAAGGATAAAATCCAGCCATGAATGGCAAATCACAGTAAAGGAACTTACTTCTCTTGAATTTTCTTTGTTTTTTTGTTGTTTTTGTTGGATTTCAAAAGAAGGCAGTGTATACAAATTGACTTTACACGCCACTGACACTATCTTTTAAAAGAAGTTTCCTACAACTTCCCTGGTGCTCCAGGGGTTAAGACTTTGCCTTCTGATGCAGGGGGTGCAGGTTTGATACCTGGTCGGTGAGCTAAAATCCCATATGCCTTGGGGCCAAAAAAAAAAAAAGCATAAAACAGAAGCAATATTGTAACAAATTCAATAAAGACTTTAAAAAAGATTCACATTTTAAAAGTCCTTTAAAAATTTAGAATAAAATAAAAGAAGTCTCCCGTTTGTGTACTTCTTTGTTATTCTAGGTTCTAGCAACCTACTTATAGATTCTGATCTCTTCATTCCCTACAGTGTTGGATACCTAAGAGTTTCAGGAATAAACAGATCACCAACCAATGGAACTGTTATTTGATTTCCTAAATATATTCCATTAAAACCAATTGTTCTTGACTCTAGAAAAGACCTCCTCATCTCTGCTTTCTGGTAGAAATGGGAACTTTTCTAGAATCGCAATAAACGTCTTTTTGGGTAAAACATTTTAGTGATTAACAATTCACATTGCTATGCTTTTTTTTGCTGTACTTGGTAGGTTTAGTCATTTCCCTTATTTCTAGTGACGAAGATCAAATTATCTTCTGTATCATATTCATATATTTAAAATCTCCCTAATTTTCATTTCCAGAGGCTGAATAATTTTTTTAATCTCTTCTCACAAATACAATTTTCTGTTCTTTAATCCTTTCTCTGCTTTCGTAACTTCATGAATAGGCCTGTCCTATCTTGTTCCACATTCATTCCTTAAGAAAGTTTTCCTGTGAAATCCAGACCTCACTGTATCTGGGCTTCCTCTCTTAACTGCATAATTTCATATGAATTACCTCCTCTGCAGTGCTGATATGAACTCTTTAGTCTTATCTTCCTCACTTACTAAATGTTTCACAAGAGCAGAAACTAGGCTTTATATCTTTATATGTAGTGCCACTCCATTCTTGATTTTTTTTTTCTCTTTTAGAGGGACAATTCTATAATATCAAAACCTCCTCTAACAGAAAAATATTATAATTATGTCAACAAACACCTAAAAGGTATTTAATAGCATTCGTTAGCCATTTTAAATAAAATTCCAACAAAGGGATAATAGGATTCATCTTAAAGACTGTTTACCAAACTTCATCAGTAAACACCAAATACAGGGGAACATTAAAATCATTTTCATTCAAATAAAGAAAAAAAATAGAGACTCTTGCCTCATCATTACTGTATTTCAACATGGCCTTTGAAGTTCTAGCTAATGAAATGAGACACTCAAATTAAACAATTAACAAAAACATTGGAAAGAAAAAAGACAAAATGTCTTTATTTCAAAATAGATAAACAAGAGTTAATGAGATAATTCAATATGGTAGCTGTATTTGAATAAAAATATAAAAAAACAATAGCATTTTATTATTAGCAATTTATTAATAGCAATAAATTATTAGCAGATATGGGAAAAATAAATACTATTCACAAAAGCAATATAAACTATAAATATGTAAGAATGAATTCATAATAAAGTTACAATGCCTTCACAAACAAAACCTTAAAATCATATAAAAAACAAAGAATTGAAAAATACAATGATTAATACAAAGTCAATGATTTGCGGTGACTATGTAAACTGGCAAATGACTTTGACTAGAAAGCCAAAAATGTTTGCAAGAAAGAATACTGAAAGAGTACTTCCCTTATCAGATATTTTAACAGTCCATAAAGATGCCATAATCAGTACAGCATGGTATGGCTACTAGAAGAGATAAAATATCAATAAAGAATGTCTAGAAGATGCAACAGATGACAAAAGTTGCATTTCAAATCAGTGGGATAGGATAGTTGATTTATTAAATGGTACTGATACTTGGCATTCATGTTTGGGGAAAAAAAGTTAATTCTATCTCGTACAATATACAAAATACATAAAGATATATTTAAAAAATTTTAATAAAATAACAGCATTAGAAAATATAATATTTTAAGAACACCGAAGGGAGGAATATTTCTTAAGCAAATCAGGATACTTAGATGCCTGTTTAAAGAGTTTATAAAATTTGTACTTCACTTTCCACATATACTTCACATAGTTTTTCAGAATCAGTTCTATAATCAAATGAATTTTATTTCTGTTTTTTCACAATACTTTAAAATATTTCACTTGATGTTCTGTAACATTAATTCTGCATGATAAGCAGCAGGATTTTCTTTTTCAGCCCATCTATTGAACTTGATAGAATTTTTATTTTTCTTTTAGTTTCAGAATATTTTTGGATACTCAGTCATTAAGTATCCATCTTCAATCTTTTCTTCAAAGCATCCCTTCCTCTTCTTGATAAAGTTCTCTTCCAATTTTTTTTTCATTATTTCTGATTTAATGGTAGTCCACTTTTCTGACAAATTACTGATCCTCAACTAAAACATTCATAAAAGAATTGTGAATAGCCTTTCTCTCTCTTGCCTGGATGTTTCTTTATCAAACATACTTGCCAGACAGATTCCATTTTTCAGACAGTGGGAAATGCAACATGGACATCACAGTTGCACCTGTTCTGGGTTCTGCAGCCAGCATTTCATGGAAATCGTTGAGGGAATCATTATAACCCAGGTCTTTCGGTAGACTTCTCCAATTCACAAAGTATGAAAATACTAAAGCAACTTTCCTCCAATTCTTCTGGGGTCAACAAGATTGGAAGGCCCCTCCAAGAATGACAAACAGCAAGATTTATTCACCTATATTGGTGAAGGTAACATGAGCTGCTATAAAAAAAAATCAGTGGTTTAACACGACAGAATTTAATTTTGTGCTCAAGCAGTTGTCTGATGTAATTCTTGTCAATCTATAGCTTTCCTCCATGTGGTGATACAGGGACCCATACTCCTTCAATCTTGTGGCTCTGACATTTCTTATGTCCTCAGAAGCTTCTACAACCAGCCAGCAGACAGGAAAAGATACTATGGAGAAGTCATACCTGTTTCCTGACAGCCTTGGTCTACACACATGATTTTCTTTTGCATTCCATTCAAGAAAACTAGATACAAAGCCCCACTGAGATGCAAGGGAGACCGGGGAATGTCATCTGGTGGAGTAGCTGCTTCTCGGCAATAATTCTTTATTATTTACAGGGAGCTCACATTTCAGTGAACTATATTAGATGTCTGTGTCATATTACCCTAGCTTTCATAGAGAGTTAAGGCTTCTCCTCTGCCCCCTAAGTTTCTCACAATATAATGAGGCAAGAAACTTATTTTTCATACAGGAATTGACAAAAGAGCAAGAAGTAAACACTTTATGACAAGGACAGTAAGGAGGAGATTCCTTTTAGCATTTAAGAGTTAGATGAGAAAGCCATGGATAAGAAGGTTTCAGAAATTAAAATAAAAATGGTATATTATCTTAGGGAGAAGTTTTTAAGGAAACAGGGGAGAAGTTTAGAAGCATCACTGAGCTACCAGGGAAGCAAAAGCATCACACTGTCATGTAAAAACTAGAACAATGTAAAGGTGGCTTGTAGAGGAACATTAAGGAAGATAGAGACTGAGACACAAAGTAAATGACCAATCCACAGGAAACTCATAAAAACTCTTTGTTCAAATATTATTTCATTCAATTAGGAACAATCAAACATACAAAAGCAAATACTTTCAAGCAACTACTATTTAGTGAGTTTTTAATCATTTGTTACTTCTGTAGCAATTATCTGCATTTTCTTTATTCTCCTAGAGGATTTCATTTTAAGGGCTTTCCTGGTGGCTCAAAGGGTAAAGAATCTGCCCGCAATGCAGGAGACCCATTTTAAGGAAGCTTTATGGGAAAAAAGACCCCACTTACAAGTTATAGACTTACCTTAAACTTTATATTCAGTGTGTCAAGCACTTAGGAGATCTAACACAATTATATTTCCTTCCCTCAATTTGTTTAACTCAAGAATTCATAGAAAAACTTGTGAGAAGTAAAAAGAAAAAAAAAAAAGCAAGGGGTATTTTTTTTTCTTTAGTATCTAATTACTATATACAGTATTTAAATCCTATCAATTAGAACCTGTTTAAACATTTGCCATGCATCTTCAAAGCACTCTGTCAAAACAGACATTTTCTCAGAGAATTTATGATTTCATTTCATATGGTAACTGAAAAGTCTCTAAGATGACTTTAAGGAAACAGAAAAAAGGAAAACCCCTGCAAAGGAAGGTCGCTTCTCATTCACGCCAAATGATGAAAAGCTTACAGTCAACAAATAAGAGACCTCACAAGGACTCCACACAGCATTCATCCCAGCCTCCCTCACCAGACCCAGACCCACTTCAAAACCTTCAAACCGAAAGAAACCCAGAGAGGGAAGTCTGCCAGCTCTTCTCGCCAAGTTGGCACAGCCCTAAAGGTTTGAATAGGCTTCTCGATGTATAAGATAAAGGCCGGCATTCGAAGCCTGTGAAGCCTCCCTGGGCATAATGGGACCTGAGGTGAAATTCCATCAACCGCTGCTACTTGCACAGGAAGTCAGGTATGCAGACGGCACCGCTTAGGGTCTGACTACTTGAACAGGTTTGCGATACAATAAGACTGAAAGAAGTCTTAAAGTGGGAGAGGGTTTTTCCCCTGAAGATGATCTTTTCCAACTTTGATCTTTGACCTCTGGCTTCTACGTAACGGGAGGCGTGGGAAGGCAAGCTGGGTCTCCTCTCAGTGCGAGTATGAAAGCCTCAAGAACTTGCAATTATGAAAGCCTCAAGAACAGGCGCAGGGGCTGGAATCGCTCCTCCTCCGCTGCTTTAGCCACCAGGAAACATCACTTCTGAGCTACTTTCTAGCCTCTGGGCACCTAGGTCTCCATTCGTTTCCAAATGAGTAACCACTTAGACTTCTTGACTGACTGTAGGTTTTCCTTATTCGCGGCTCCAATCCTGCCTATACTCGGGATCCCTCCACCGCTACCTTTCCCCCAGCCCCAGCTGCGTGGTTATCCTCACGCCAGTATCTTCTTCCTTCACAGTGGGAGCTCCCTGATTCAGAATTCAGTGCTCTTTCTCATCAATTGACAAACACAGAATGTTTCCTCACACACTGGAAAACAAAGAACAGCTCAGTTGTTATGCGATTTCTACAAATCACTCCCAAGGTTCGCCTTGCATTTAATTTCTCTTAAAATATATCCTCCTATTGGGAAGGAAAATCTGTCTGTTTGCTCTGGCTAATATCATTGGGCTTCACAGATTTCCTTCCCACTGCCTTTGTATTTTAAGTTCATTTTTATCTACCCTATTCTTGACCTCCCTGGGAATTCGTGCCAGCTAGAACAGACTTTCTGTATCTTTATGTCTCATTAACTCTCCATCTCATTCCAACTGAAATCATTTTCCTCCCTCCAGACTGTATGTCTTAAATAATAACTAGGTTGACAGAAATTAACTCTTTATTGAACTGTGTAGTATAGTTTCATGGAACAAGTCAGGGTAGAGATGCCATGGAAAGCTCTGTACAGAATGAAACTTTATAATACCTCATGATTATTAAAATAGTATGCCCTGGAAAAGATGATTAAATCAAACATGCAACAATATGTACAATTTTTTTTAATGTCAGCATCATGGAGATCTATAATTTTATAATTTACATGGAGATTCTTACACTGTAAAATATAAAAAACAGTTGGAGAGCCATTGGAGTTGGGCTTTTCACATACCAAGCTCAACAGACAGGATGTTTAAATACGTTAAGTGTGCTGCAGCTAAGTCACTTCAGTCGTGTCCGACTCTGTGCAACCCCATAGATGGCAGNGCAAAGGATGACAGAGGATGAGATGGCTGGATGGCATCACTGACTCGATGGACATGAGTTTGAGTGAATTCTGGTAGTTGGTGATGAACAGGGAGGCCTGGCATGCTGGAATTCATGGGGTCGCAAAGAGTCAGACATGACTGAGTAAATGAAATGAACTGAAAGCTAATCACCTTGCTGTTCATCTGAAACAAATATACAGTGTAAATCAATTATACTCCAATAGGAAAAAAAAAAAAAAAGAATCCATCAACATCTAGAACAATTAGCTCAAAATACTCATCAAAAAATTCAGAAGCATTCCCAAACCTAGGCTCTAAGAATGATCAACAGGGAATAGGGTCAGAGGAGAAAAGGAACATTCAAGTTCTGAACATGTGCCCCTGGGAGATTACTCAGAATATAGGGAGATTACACAGGTGGAAATCTATCCTAGGTGTGAGTTGTTAGAGTCATATATTGGACACACCAGTCCTGGTGTCTGACACAGGGAAGACAAGCACCCTTAGCTGGTTGTAGGGCCATGCAGATTAACAGGAGGACTGTGTAAAGCCTGGACTACCCTCTCAACGAGCACGTGCTCAGGGGTTTACTCCCAAGGCACAATGAAGAGGACATATTGAGCCTGCAATTGTGGCTGCCTGTTTACCCCACATCTACCCACCCCTGCACATGCCCTGCTTACTTCATGTGGCTACTCTGCACTGCAGCAGGGACTGCCATTACAAGGTAGAGAACTGGGATGTAGGAAGCAGAGGTGCATCTGGCCCAGGGCGACATATGTGTGGGATAGCTGGAGCCATGCTCATGGAGTGCACCTACACAAGCAGCACATCGGGAGCAGTCGTGATATCTGAGGAGACCAGACTGCCATAGCAGATGATGCAGTTCGTGCCCAGAGCCCATGAGGGCCTCACTTGCTCAATAGCACCCCTCTTAAAGAGGGCAGGGGTAGCAGATGCTAGGGGAAATAATCAGCTTTGAGGGACCAAGGGGTCTGAGACCACAAGCTATGTTTAAGTAAGGTGGGAGATGCTACTGCTGGTGCTGGCACAAGTGGAGAGTTAGAAGTAGCCTGGAACTCTGTCAGCAGCCAGCCTGTAGACTGGATTCTCTGTTTCCAACCTCCTCATTCCCCTTTTGTCATTCTGAAGCAAGGCTTGCAGTCCTGGAAGAGGGGAGGACACACACTTAGAGGGAATACATCCAGCTCTGGTCTGACAATCAGGGCTTCTGCTCCAGAAACATAGGAGCCCACACTGCCCCCAATAGGCCTGAGAAAGCCACTGAAAATACAGGAAGTCTCTGCCTCAAATCTGGCTCAGACACTGGCTCCACCAATCTGCTATCAAGATGATAGCTTCTGGCACACCCTGAGGAAAGACATGACTTGTGGTCCATCAAATCCAACCCTCCTGCTGAGTACCACAGAGACTGTGTAGGGATACTCCCCTACAAGGATAACAATTCAAGATCATAATAGATAATTGATTCACTTAAATTCATAGAGACATAAATGAGAAAACAAAGGACTGGTTTCCATTGAAAGACTGAGTGAAAAACTCTGACAAAACAACAAAAAAAGTAGAGATAAATTCTGGAAGAGATGGGAATACCAGACCACCTAACCTACCTCTTGAGAAACTTGTATGTAGGTCAGGAAGCAACAGTTAGAACTGGACATGGAACAACAGACTGGTTCCAAATAAGAAAAGGAGTACGTCAAGGCTGTATATTGTCATCCTGCTTAATTAACTTATATGCAGAGTTCATCATCAGAAATGCTGGGCTGGAAGAAACACAAGCTGGAATCAAGATTGCTGGGAGAAATGTCAATAACCTCAGATATGCAGATGACACCACCCTTATGGCAGAAAGTGAAGAGGAACTAAAAAGCCTCTTGATGAAAGTGAAAAAGGAGAATGAAAAAGTTGGCTTAAAGCGCAACATTCAGAAAACGAAGATATGGCATCTGGTCGCATCACTTCATGGGAAATAGATGGGGAAACAGTGGAAATGGTGTCAGACTTTATTTTTTAGGGCTTCAAAAATCACTGCAGATGGTGGCTGCAGCCATGAAATTAAAAGATGCTTACTCTTTGGAAGAAAAGTTATGACCACCTAGATAGCATATTCAAAAGCAGAGACATTACTTTGCCAAATAAGGTCCTTCTAGTCAAGGCTATGTTTTTTCCCGTGGTCATGTATGGATGTGAGAGTTGGACTATGAAGAAGGCTGAGCATCGAAGAATTGATGCGTTTGAACTGTGGTGTTGGAGAAGACTCTTGAGAATCCCTTGGACTGCAAGGAGATCCAACGAATCCATTCTGAAGGAGATCAGCCCTGGGATTTCTTTGGAGGGAATGATGCTGAACCTGAAACTCCAGTACTNTACACACACACACACACACCAACCAGATATAATCTCAGAAATGTTCAATTATCAAAAAAACTGTACATACACGTTTTCAGTTACTGTGGTCCCATCTATCCATAACTAGGATTCACTTGTTTCATTGATTTTGAGACTTATCAATCCTTTTACTTCAAGCATTGATAAAATTTCCTATTTGGAAAAATCATAAACCATAAATGTGTACATATTATAATTCACTCCTTTCTGACTCAAAGATTATTGATTAAATTTCTCCCAAGGGCTTGCACACATCCATGTAGTATTAATAAGATTTTTTCTCAAGATATCTCATTTATTAATGTGCTTTTTTTCCTAGCATTAAATGTTCAAAAAATGGAATTTCTCTAATAAAACTGAGTCAAAGAAACAAAATATCATAGACTTTTGAGAACCTCAGTTTTCCCAAATTATAGCATCAATCACTAAAGTTTTCAAACCAAATACAATTACAGTATAACAACAACAACAACAAACAAATAAACAAAAGCAGAAGTGTTTCCCCTACCATCTCTCCCTTGATATCGATCTTTAGAAGGTGGATATTTAGCGCTTCACAGGCAGCATGGCTCTCCATCCAGGTTTTGGTTTTACTCGAAAGATAATAATAACTACTTCCAAATCCAAACCAGTGACTTGAACAATGGTCACAGGAACATTCTAGAAAGTAGAAATATATTTAATGTGTACTCTGTACAATAAATCACTACTACTAACACAATTCTCATATCTTCCTGTTTGTTATACAGATGGATATTAAGTAGAAGCAAAATAAGCATTTTATTTTTTTTTTGGTAACATTTCTGGGAAAGTTTTAAACAAAACCATAGCTAACTTCACCAATACGTGACCCATGAACTTCGAGATGTTCAAGCTGGTTTTAGAAAAGGCAGAGGAACCAGAGATCAAATTGCCAACATCTGATGGATCATGGAAAAAGCAAGAGAGATCCAGAAAAACATCTATTCCTGCTTTATTGACTATTGCCTTTGACGGTGTGGATCACAATAAACTGTGGAAAATTCTGAAAGAGATGGGAATAC
>SJYV01023165.1:19678-31704 GCA_006410875.1 Neotragus pygmaeus | reverse complement strand
CCTGGGATTTCTTTGGAAGGAATGATGCTGAAGCTGAAACTCCAGTACTTTGGCCACCTCATGGGAAGAGTTGACTCACTGGAAAAGACTGATACTGGGAGGGATTGGGGGCAGGAGGAGAAGGGGCTGACCGAGGATGAGATGGCTGGATGGCATCATGGACTCGATGGATGTGAATCTGAGTGAACTCCGGGAGTTGGAGGACAGGGAGGCCTGGCGTGCTGCGATTAATGGGGTCGCAAAGAGTTGGCCATGACTGAGCCACTGAGCTGAACCGAACACCTTAGAGTCTCGTTGTTTTGGATGGGAGGGAGGAGCCGGGTGCTTTTACTAAGGAACAAAGGCCACTTAAGAGATTTGTTTCCAGGTGGAAGCCTGGCCCTAGGGGACTGCAGGAGGGGGGCTGGGTGCAGCCTGTGAGATGCCCAGTGGATCTTCTGGCACCATTGCCTATTTTCTGTTGGGAGAAATCATGTTGGAGACTTGACAAGGGCCACTGAGTAAGCTCTCATCCAGGCGCCTCTTTTCTTCATGTGTATGTGAAAGTGCAACGTGTATATGCATGTTATGTGTGTGCCGTGCTGCTGGCTGCATGTGCATTTCTGACACCCACCACCTTGTGCAGGGTGTGACGGGGTGGGGAAAGTTGGGCCTTATTCGTCTTCTAGCACCGGGACAGGGCCTGGCACAGCAGGTGCTGGCGTCATTTATTCCTGGCCACCCTGCCCGCCCCCCAGCATGAAGCCTATACTTTAGCCCATCTACAGAATCAATTCCCAGCTTCTCAGGAAACCAGTTTGCTGTTTCTCATATTGTTTCTTTTACCTGGACTATCCTCCCAAGTTGATGATTGCTTGGGAAGTTGAGATCATGCTCTCTGGCCCTCCTTCTCTGGAATGATTTTCCTGATCAATTGGACCAGCCAAAAGCCACCAAAGGCATTGCTCTGTCTCAGACAGAGCCACCCTGAAGCCTAACGCTCTCACACAGTGACCCTCCCTGACCCTGCTCCCCATCCTGACACCGACACCGGTGGCATGATATTATACGTGTAGATGGAACGTTCTTCGCCCAGGACTGTGGCTTCTGATGACACCTGGAACCAGAGGGCTGGGACAGCCTGGGGCCTCTTCCGTGGATCTGTGGGGAGCCATAGTCTTGCAGCGGGGAACCCTTGGCAGGTAACTTCTCTATCTCACTATCTGGTGGCTAATCTTCTCTTTAAACTGAAAAAGAGGGAGGTGGAGACCGATGAGGACTTGGCCCATAAATCCCCATGATGCAGGAGGGCTGAGCATTCTTCTCCTGACCTGTCTGGGTGTTGGTTCACCTGGGGATTGGCAGTCCCAGGCCCCATCAGCTGTGGGCAGAGGAGAGGAATCTCAGCGGTCTGGGGCTGCCCTCAGAATTCACTCCCTTAATCATCACTTACTCAAAAGGTATTGGTTGAGCTCCTGACATGGATGGGGATAGTGGGGATAGAGCTGTGAACATCACCATGTCCCGCGCTTGAGGAGCGGATCTCCAGGGAGGGAGACCACGAACACACAAGTTAGTGATGAGCAGAGAGCGAAGGTTCAGCAATGCTGTGAAGCAAATGGAGGAGGAAACCTGGGTCTGCAGTGAGCTGGGCACTGGCAATTGTCAGGATGGTCAGGGAAGGGCTTTCCGATGAGGAGATGCCTGAGCAGGAGCTCGAGGGAAGTGAGGGAGGCCATGTGGGAGCAGAGGGAATGGCAGGCTGTACCAGGGGGTGTTCAGGGGAGAACAAGGGCCCAGTGTGCCTGGGAGGAGTGAGCCAAGCGGTAAGAGAGGAGGCCCAGGTGAGTATGCGGGCGTGGGAGCATAGCATACAGGCCACAGAAGGGACTTTGAATTTGACTCCCTGGTGCCATCACTTCATGGGAAATAGATGGGGAAACAGTGGAAACAGTGTCAGACTTTATTTTGGGGGGCTCAAAAATCACTGCAGATGGTGACTGCAGACAGGAAATTAAAAGATGCTTACTCCTTGGAAGGAAAGTTATGACCAACCTAGACAACATATTGAAAAGCAGAGGCATTACTTTGCTAACAAAGGTCCGTCTAGTTGAGGCTATGGTTTTTCCAGTAGTCACGTATGGATGTGAGAGTTGGACTGTGAAGAAAGCTGAACGCTGAAGAATAGATGCTTTTGAACTGTGGTGTTGGAGAAGACTCTTGAGAGTCCCTGGACTGCAAGGAGATCCAACCAGTCCATTCTGAAGGAGATCAACCGTGGGTGTTCTTTGGAGGAATGATGCTGAAGCTGAAACTCCAGTACTTTGGCCACCTCATGAGAAGAGTTGACTCATTGGAAAAGACTGATGGTGGGAGAGATTGACGGCAGGAGGAGAAGGAGACGACAGAGGATGAGATGGCTGGATGGCATCACGGACTCGATGGACATGAGTTTGAGTGAACTCTGGGAGTTGGTGATGGACGGGGAGGCCTGGCATGCTGCGATTCATGGGGTCGCAGAGTCAGACATGACTGAGCAACTGAACTGAACTGAGCTGGGAAGGGTCCTCTGGACTCGAATGTTCTAGAAGAGTGATGTCAGACTTACATTTTAAAATGCTCTTTCTCCAGGTGGTAGTTTGTAGAGGGGCCATAGCAGAAGCAGGGAGACCAGGGAGGGGCCACAGCGATGACTCGGGTGGGAGGTGGTGGTGCTTGAGCCAGGGTGGCGGTGGAGGAGATGGGAGGTGGTCTAGTTCTGGACAGATGCTGAAGGAAGAGCCAGAAGATGCTGTGGGAGGAAGGGAAGCCCTAGAAGCAGGAGACGGGGAAGGCTCTGAGGTGTCCAGGACAGACCTAGGACGCCCCCAACCTCGCCGACTGGCTCAGCAAAACAAACCTTCTCCAGAATGGGCTTCAGCGTCTTCTTAACGCTTATAACTTGTGGGGGTTCGAGACACAGGTTTGAGGAAGACAAAGCCTTGCTTCCCTTTGGGATCACGGTACAGGGGGCCTCCTCATAGGTAGGGAGACTGAGGGGCCCTTGCTTTCACTCCAACAGCCTGACCAAACCTGGCTGTTCTTTGCAGGAAAACCATCTGTAGCAAGTAAACCCATTTGTCACATTTAGAGCAAATTCTCAAATTTGATACTGGAAGATGGCTTATAGTAAATAATTTTGGTAAAATGATGCCTTTTGCCGTAAATAAATGGCCCAGTCAGGCTGGTCTCACTGCAAGATGTGAGAAATTCTGACCCCATTGGCCATTGCTGTGGGAAATGCTACTCTGTGTCCTTTCAAACAATAGAGTTTGCAGAAATGTAAACACCGCCTTTTTCCCTTGGTGTCCTGTTAGGACACTCCCCTCCCCTCTGCCAAGGTTGAATAGCCTCTCCAGGACTCTCTTCACCAAAGTTAAAGGTCAGGGCTGAGCCTGAACCCTAACCATCACCCTGCCCTTACCCCCCCTCTTCCTCCCAGCAGGACTCCAGCTTTAAAAGAGGAAGTGGGGAGGGGGCTTTGTGAGTCTGGGCATCTGTAAGTTTCGGGGCCAGAAAAATCCTCAAATGTCTGTGTCTTGGGACACTGCTGCTTAAAGCTTTGTTCTGAGGACTGCCTTCCAATAGGCTGCCCCCACTCCTCACAGAAGGCCACGCCAGGGCTGGGCTGTGAAGCAAGACAAGGACCCTGGAGTCGGGGAGGCAAACGGGGTCCTCCAATGGCTGGTTCTGACCTGCAGGCTGCCAGAATTTGCAGGAATCATGATGGTGGTGGCTAACACTGATTGTGTGTTTGACACTATTCTAAGCACTTGGCATGAATGATACCATCTAATCCTGATGCTTTTGAACTGTGGTGTTGGAGAAGACTCCTGAGAGTCCCTTGGACTGCAAGGAGATACAACCAGTCCATTCTGAAGGAGATCAGACCTGGGATTTCTTTGGAAGGAATGATGCTAAAGCTGAAACTCCAGTACTTTGGCCACCTCGTGCAAAGAGTTGACTCACTGGAAAAGACTCTGATGCTGGGAGGGATTGGGGGCAGGAGAAGAAGGGGACAACAGAGGATGAGATGGCTGGATGGCATCACGGACTCGAACGTGAGTTTGAGTGAACTCCGGGAGATGGTGATGGGCAGGGAGGCCTGGCGTGCTGCGATTCATGGGGTCGCAAAGAGTCGGACATGACTGAGTGACTGAACTGAACTGAACTGAATCCTCACAACTGCCAAAAGAAATACATGATACTGTGGTGCCGTCTGACAGTTGAGGAAATCTAAGCTTGGTGAGACAAGGCACTGAGCCTGGGGTCACATGCTCTAGGAGTGGTGGGCCCAGAGTGGGAGCCCTCATGGCACGACTCAAGACCCTGCCTGGTGACGGTAAACAGTAGTCACTGGCCCTTCCTCCAGAGTCAGGTGTCAGGAGTAAAATCACCCCAGCTGAGAACCACTGCCATCTATTTTGATTGTACCAGATTAAGAAATTCTGTTTCACGTGGAGAAGTATTGGCAATTGTTAAAAGTGTGGTTTTTGTTTTTTAACTTAGCTCTCTTGCTGTTCTTAGAACAATCTTTAATTAAATAAAATTCTTGCTTTGAGATCTGTACAAAAAAAAAAAAAACATGTTCTTGCAGCAGTCCAAGTTAATGTGTTGGTAGTTTTCAATGTACTGAAATTTACATGTAACACATTTGTGTGAGTGTGTTGTTTTCACTACAATTTTGAGGAACAGGAAATTTTCATGTTAAAAACATTCAGACCAAATGTTGGCAGACCCTCTAAGTCTTTCAGAGGCAGGTTCAGAGAGATTGGTTTCACACTGGAAGGCAGCTACAGAGAGAAGCAAGGATCTGATGAAAGTGCAGGTCAGGCAGGAGAGCAGGGTCACCCTGAGGCTTCATTAGACAAATCCTGCAGGAGGCAGGGAGGGCGTGTGGAGGAATGGGTCCAGGCAGGAGAGGATCCAGAATTGAGGGAAGAAAAATAAGACTGATTCGGGCAGCAAACAGAAGAAAAAGAAAGGCCTCTTGCCCCATGCGGTTCTAACAAAGAGCCCCCAATTCTCAGTGACGCAGGGCCAGAAGGTTAAACTCAGAATAATCATAATGAAAACAATCTGTTTGCACCATTTTATGCTTCCAGAAATTCCCTGGAGTGAGTCCAAGGTGGAGAATCCCAGAGGAAGTGCTGCTTGTTGGAAGTGAGAGGCGGGTGGTGGGAGGGAAAGAGGACAGTGTTTTCCCAGGTCCCAAGGATTGGGGGGCGCCGGCAACTCTGGGGATGATAGAGTGAGGGGCACCCCCGCAGGCTGCAGAAACAACAGCTGTCTTAAATGTTCCAGAAAACATATTCTTTCCCTGGAATCAACTTGTTCTCCCTCCTCCGAAATTGGGAGCCAATTTCAGGGCTCCCTCCTAGGAAATCTGCCTTGGATGCAGGGGTAGCTGACCTTAGGCCAGGACTCGCCACACAGCAAAATACAACAAACCTGACCAGGGGCGGGACACCAACCCTCCGGCAGCATCCTGAGCTCCTGGGCAGTCCCGGAGAGAGGGAGACTGGCCCCAGTAGACAGGGGGCCCTTGAGCACATACCCCGCCCTCCTTTTCCAGCCATTGTGGGGAATTTCCTTCTTGGGATAGGACTGGACACTTTCAATGTGTCAGAGTTTGTGAGATGTGGTCCAACTCTTCATTTCACAGACGGGAATCTGAGGCTCAGTGTGCGACTTTTCCAAGGTCACCCGCCCAGGCGTCCTGATCACCAGCTCAGGGCTCTTCAAAACCACCACTTCCTTTTGGCGGAGTTCGGTGACTGGTCCAGAGCCTCTCGCTTTGTCATCCAAAGACACACAGACATCCTTTCCTGTGTCTTCTGAGAAAGGGCGAGCGCGTGAGGGGGGCGTGTCCTGGCCCCGAAGGGAGAGCGGATGGATACACTCCCATCCTTCCCGGCAGGACAGACCCTGAGCTGGGTGTTGGGTTGAGGTGAGGGCTGGAGAAAGGGTTAGGGCTGGGAGTGTGGTGAGTGCTGAGAACCTGGCAGTCCCGTGTGGGATGAGGAAAGTCCTTGGAGGACTTTGGGTGGTACCGAGTGGAAGTCACTCTGGTCAGAGAAGGCCTTCTGGGAAAGGGGGCCCACAGAGGATGCTCAGGATGTCAGCTGGTGAAGAAGGGCCTGGGAAGACGCCCCCACAGAAGGAACAGGAACTGAGAGGCTGGAGAACAAAAGACGTGCTTGGAAAAGCTCAGGGAGTCCGTATTGACTACAGGGCAGGGTTTACTGGGGGAACAAATAGCCGCTAGACATATACTGAGCACCAGCTGAATGCAGGTGCTGTGCTAGATGCCAGAGACAAAGGCAGATGAGACTTGAGCTGAGAGTTTTCCAAGAGTTGTTCTGTTCATTTTCGCAACATACGTACAGAGGCCCTTCTCCTGGTATACTCTGTGGGCCTAAGGAATAAAGTGTGGTCCTCACTCTCGAGTGTGGTCCTCACTCTCAGTATATGCCAAGGCCCTTCTCCTGGCATATTCTGTGGGCCTAAGAAAGAAAGTGTGGTCCTCACTCTCAAGAACTCACCATGGAGAAGGCTTCAGGAGCCAGAGGGCTGTGGGAGCTTCCTGGCAGGGGTTCCTGCCTCCTTCTAAATTCCCAGTCTAATTCTAACTCCTGCACACACACCTCTATGGGTCCTTAACTGGGATCCTTGTACATCCTGCCCTACCCACCCGGGAGTCTATGTTTTCCCCTCCCATCAAGGATTCTCAAAGGACTCCCTTAAGAACCACCAGCCCCAGTGCAAGCCCATGTCTTGGCTTGCCAGGAGGGTTCAGAGCCCAGTTCATCTGGAGAAAAGAAACCCAGGGCTCTGCATTTCAGGATGAGGGGTGCTGAGAGTCTTCCGACCTTGCTTGGCCCCTCAGGCAGCAGAGCCCCAGCTTTGCAGAGTCTCTGCTTCACGTTGAGGGCTGTCGCTACCTTAACTCAGTGTCCTCCCCTCGGGTGACTGGAGCCTGATAAGAGACTCACCTCACACTTGGAAAGCACCATACAGTTTCCCGTGACCTCAAAGCTTTCCTTTGGCATTGGCAGAGCAGCCGTGGTTTCCATGTCACAGACGAGGCCACTGAGGCTTGGAGAGCACGAGGCTGGGCTTCCTCCAAGGTTGATCTTCTCCCCACGCCCAGGCCCTGCCCTGCAGCCCCCACCCCTTCCAACCGCCCATGACTTCCCTCCCAACACAGGCCACAGAGCTCTGTTCCTATGTGATGGGAGTGGATTCCAAAACCAACTGTGAAGTTTCCTGAAAGGAGCTCCAGGGCCGCCAGTTTCAAGGGCTCTGGCCGGGCCCTGCCCAGGAAGTGCTGAGCCAGTACTGGCTGGGGCATGCTGTGCTGACTCTGGCCTCAGGGGCCTTCCTCTCCTCATTAGGGAAGGAGGCTGGGGATGCTGAAGGAGACCCTTCTGGGAACCATCCTAGGGGAAATATTTCTCCTGCTTGGCCTGCCCTGTGCTGGGCCGCACCCACCCTTGCCTTTAGCAGGGCTTTGGCATTGGGAAGAATGGGGCTTAGCTCCTGGGCCTTGCAGGGGGCAGAGGTCAGCACATTCCAGGGTTTGGCCTTTCCGCCTCCATCAGAAAACTCACAGCAGACGGAAGGCCCAGGCCTCCTGGTCTGCGTGGAGCTGACAGTGGACAGGCAGTGGGGACCAGCTGTCCCGTGTCTGCTGGGCAGAGCTCGTGGTGCTACTTGGCCTCTGCTGAGCAGGAGCTGACCTGGGAGCCTCCCTCCACAAGGTGCTATGAGGCCCGGGCCCCTGCCTGCTCCCAGTCTCTGAGCTGCTTTAGAGAAGGGTGTGCATCTCTGCTGGTGGACAAGACACATCACTTCCGGTCCCACCTCCCCTCTGGACATCCTCAGCTCACCTGCCTCGTGTCCCCTCTTGAGCCACACAGGCCTCCTCTGGCCTTCACAGCTCTGCCTCCTCCCTCCTCTGCCTGGAATAACCTCTCCCCCATCTTCCCCTGGTGATTCTTGCTCTTCCTTTGGCCCCAGTTCCCCACTCCCTACTCCAGAACCCCTTTATGGATCCTGGGATGGTTGGTCCCCTGTCCTATGCCCTGACCTTTTTCTTCAGAGCACATGTGTCTCACAGTCAACTTTAATGACTTGAGGTTGACCCACGGACCTCCTGTCTCCAGGCGCAGGAGGGCTAGGACAGTGCCTGCCTCTTGTGCCAGGCCAGAAACAGTGAAAGCTGCTTAACTGTGTTTATCAGTTATGTCGAATATTCTAGCTGCAATGGGATTTCTGGAAGATACTGCCATGAGGGCTTGCACACACCTGGAGTATGAGGTATCATGCATGTCCCAGAGAAAGCCCTTTAGGACAGGGCAGGTGGGAAGTGGGGCTCACAGTGAGAGACCAGGGTGCAGTGTCAAGGTATAGGGCTGGTGGGGCGGTTAGTCCAAACAGGACAAAATGTCTTGGAGTAGGTTTGCAGAGAGAGGAGAGCCCTGGGGAAAGGGCAGTGACCGGCTGGGGATGGCCAAAGGCAGATTTACTCAAGCCTTCGTGCCCCAGGGATCACCGAGCAGGCAGTGGGTCCACATCTGGTGCCATCTTCTCTGGAGCCCCACTTTCCTCTTCTGTAAAGGAGGGACCTAGCCGATGGGGTTACTGGGAGGTCAACTGAGGGAGTGTTCGCGAAAGATAAGTCAGATATCACTTTGCTTTTTCCTTTTCTGCAGAACCTCTGGTCAGAGGTGAAGCCCATGGAAAGTGGTCGTCACTGGGTACTTGCCCTCCTCTGACACATACTTTGGGTTCTTGCAAATATTGCCAAGGTGAAGGGAGTGTTCCTTGCCCATTCAGTGGCTCTTCCCAGGGACCACGCCCTGTGTGGCCACCAGGCAGAGGCAACAACACTCTGCCCTTGGAGGGCCCACTTTCCCGGGCTCAGGGATGCCAGACCCCTGGAGGGGAGCAGACGTTTCTAGAGAGCTGGCCCTGACCAGCTGCTTAGCGGGAGACCAGGGCCCTGCTGTCACCATACTCAGTCTGTGGAGGTCTGGCCGGTCCCTGACTTCCTGTCCTTCGCTGTGGGTCTCCAGTCCAGACTCTGGAACTCAAGGCTCCTGTGGCCAACTGCCCTGGAGTCTTCCCCATACAGGGATGACTAGACAGCTCGCCTAGGGCCCAAGTCTAAGCTCACGAAGCTCCCTGACTCTCACCTCAAAGTATGACCGCTCCAGCCTTCCAGCCCTCAGGCGGCAATCCTGGTGGCCCCTGTCTTTCCCAGGCCACACCCAGCCTGCCCAACAGCCCAAAAATGCATCAGTAGTGGCAGAAAGCAGACTGGAGTTTGCCTGGAGTGTCGGTGAGGGAGACAGGACAGAGGGCCATGAGGAAGCTTCTGGAAGTGATGGGAAATTTTTTTCAGCTTTATTTATTTGGCTGTGCCTGGTCTTAGCTGAGGCATTCAGGATCTTTAGTTGCTGCCTGTGCCTTCTTAGCTGGGCATATGGAATCTAGTACCCTGAGTAGGAATCGAACCTGGGCCCCTGCATTGGGAGTGAAGAGTCTTAGCCATTGGACCACCAAGGAAGTCCCAATGTGATGGGAACGATAAGTATCCTGACTGTGGAGCTGGTTGATGGGGATGTATGTGTGTCAGAACTCACCCAGCTATGCACTTCATGTGGAGTTTAATAGATGCTACTTATACTATAATAAGGCTGTTTCTTGTTTATTAAAAAACAGGTGTTTCCAGTGACCTCTGTGAGATCCTGGACAAGTCTCTTCCCCTCTGTTACCCTCAGCTTCCCCACTGTAAGTTGAGGGTCTCTAAGAGACGTTCCAGCTTGACCTTCCTGAACTTCCATCCACACATCTCCTTAGAGGCAGGGCCCATCCTCAGGGGAGGGCATGAGGCTGTGTGGCCCAGGTCTGCCCAGCACTTTTCTGATTCCAGCTCAGCTTACCAGCTCTCCCCACGTAAGTGGCTCAGACCAAGTCACTGACTGGGTAGAGGTGGAGGCCAGGAAATAGGGCCAAGTCATGTAGGAAAACAAGGAAGTGAGTAACGCTGTGACTTCACAACTGCCCGGGCTCCTCTCAGGCCCAGAGAACTCCCAGAAGGCTGGAGAGAAGCGTGGAAATGGTATCAACACGCACATTTGTCAGGTGGGGAAACAGGCCCAGAGAGATGTCGTCTCTCAAGTCTGCTGAGTTGGGACATGGCAAAGTTGATGCAGAAATGCAGGTTGCTGCTAGCTAGACTTACTGTGGTGACCACTTGCAACATATACAGATATTCTGTTGTACACTTGGAACTAATGTAATGTTGTATGTCAATTATATCTCAATTTTAAAAATAAACAAATGCAGGTTGCTGGACTCCTGATCCAGTGCGCACACACAGCCTCCTGCCCTGAGGGTCAGGAGACATGAAGTTCATCCCTGGATCCCTGGGCCTCTCTAAGCTGGTTCCCCAATGACCACGGGCTCTGCCTTTGATGCTCACAGAGGACTGTATCCTGTGAGCCCCATGGCTGGAGGGTACCCATTTGGGGCAGGGGATCAAGGGTTCAGAGGCCCGATCTGAGGGGCCTTGACCAAGCTGGCTGGGACTGAATGCCCCAAAGAATCGATGCTTTTGAACTGTGGTGTTGGAGAAGACTCTTGACAGTCCCCTGGACTGCAAGGAGATCCAACCAGTCCATCCGAAATGAAATCAGTCCTGAATATTCATTGGAAGGACTGATGCTGAACCTGAAACTCCAATACTTTAGCCACCTGATGTGAAGAACTGACTCACTGGAAAAGATCCTGATGCTGGGAAAGATTGAAGGTAGGAGAAAGGGGTGACAGAGGATGAGATGGTTGGATGGCATCACCAACTTGATGGACGTGAGTTTGAGTAGCTCCGGGAGTTGGTGATGGACAGGGAGGCCTGGTGTGCTGCAGTCCATGGGGTTGTAGAGTCAGACATGACTGAGCGACTGAACTGACACCCATCCATCCATGGGTGATTCTCCAACTGCTCTGTGAGGCTGGCATCATTAATCTTGTTTTTACTTCATTTACTAAAGGAGAAATCTGATATTCTGAGCACTGAAGCAGCTATCTCTGGCCCCAGAGAGCTGCTCACTGGGGTCACCAGGACTGGAATGTCATCTGCCACACTGCAGAGACTTTCCAGAAAGAAGGAGGCAGAGATGGGGAGGGGGAGAAAGAGCAACAGCAGCAGCAGAACCTGTCAGCATCAGGGCCACCTTGTCCACGCCACTGTCCTATTAACTGGTACTTCCTCCTCCTCTCTGTTCCCCTGCCAGGTGTTCTCAACACAGCAGCTGGGATCCCACTAGAAAGCGGTCAGACCATGCCTGCCTTCTCTGCTCAGAGCCCTGCCGAGGTGCCACTTCTAGAGCCAAGCCCAGCTCCTGGCAGTGGCTGTGAGCCTGCCCCCAGAGGCCCTTTTCTGCTCTGACTTCCCCTCTACACCATCCTCACCCTCCTCCCTGCCTGTCTGGCCACAGGGCCCCATGCTGTCCCCACAAAACACCAAGCACCCTCCTGGCCGCCGGGCCTTTGCACTTGTTCTCTCTGCTCAGAGCTTTTTTTCCAGGCATCCTCATTGTCTAAATTCTTCCTTCTCCTGAGTCTACGCTCCAGAACACCTTCCCTGAGCTCCCCCCTGTTCCATACTGCAACTTCTTCTCCCCAGCCCAGTGTTCCTGATCATCCCCACTGCTGCATAGGACTTACCACTTCAAACACAGAGACATTACTTTGCCGACTAAGGTCTGTCTAGTCAAGGCTATGGTTTTTCCAGTAGTCATGTATAGATGTGAGAGTTGGACTGTGAAGAAGGCTGAGCGCTGAAGAATTGATGTTTTTGGACTGTGGTGTTGGAGAAGACTCCTGAGAGTCCCTTGGACTGCAAGGAGATACAACCAGTCCATTCTGAAGGAGATCTACCCTGGGATTTCTTTGGAAGGAATGATGCTGAAGCTGAAACTCCAGTACTTTGGCCACCT
>SJYV01023165.1:0-18257 GCA_006410875.1 Neotragus pygmaeus | reverse complement strand
ATGCTGGGAGGGATTGGGGGCAGGAGGAGAAGGGGACGACAGAGGATGAGATGGCTGGATGGCATCACTGACTTGATGGACGTGAGTCTGAGTGAACTCCGGGAGTTGGCGATGGGCAGGGAGGCCTGGCGTGCTGCGATTCATGGGGTCACAGAGTCAGACATGACTGAGCAACTGAACATATAATACAATTTGATTGTTGTTGTTTAGCCAGTCAGTCGTGTCCGACTTTTTTGTGACCCCATGGACTTTAGCCCACCAAGCTCCTTTGTCCATGGGATTTCCCAGGCAAGAATACTGGAGTGGGTTGCCATCTCCTCCTCCAGGGGATCTCCCCGACTCAGGGATCATACCCATGCCTCTTGTAAGTCTCCTGCATTGCAGGCGTATTCTTTGCCGCTGAGCCACCAGGGAAACCGTAATACAATTTACCTATTTATTATATTCACTGTTTGTCTCCCTCTGGACAACTCTAGCTCCATAAACACAGGGCTCAGTGTCTCTTTTGTAAATAGATTAAACCCAGACAACTAGAGTGGCACCTTGAACAGTGCCTGGCATGGAGCAGACCTCTAATAAACACTTGCTGAGTAACTGAATTTGTTGAGGGTTGCTACCCTCGAAAGATAAGGGCTTGTGAATCACCCTTTCCTGGGTTTCACAGCACCCTTCCAGCACTGACAAGCAGCTCAGTTTTTCCTCCTTAAGCTGCCATTTCTCATCTATGAAATACGATTAATTTTTGATATAATACATATNAGGGTTGCTACCCTCGAAAGATAAGGGCTTGTGAATCACCCTTTCCTGGGTTTCACAGCACCCTTCCAGCACTGACAAGCAGCTCAGTTTTTCCTCCTTAAGCTGCCATTTCTCATCTATGAAATACGATTAATTTTTGATATAATACATATGAGGGGCCTCGCAGAGCGCCTGGCTCACAGCAGCTGTGTGAAAGCCAAATGTAGGGAGAAGTGACTTTATTTAGCAAATAAATGTTAACTAGAAGAAGCTCTGGCACATTAAATAGGACAAGGAGCCTGAGAGCCTGCAAACTTGACTTGGGTGTTAAGCTCTTATCAGAGGAAATATTTTCTTCCTTCCTTGAAGGGAAATGTTGTAGTCCCTGAAGCAGGGAGTTTGAAGGAACAGTGCCAAGGAGTGAGGAGCCCAGTCTCAGCCCAGAACATTCACTTCCTGGCAGGGGGTTTAGGGACACTAACTTTAGCTCTTAGGACCTGTTTTCTCATCTGTGAAATGAGATGAAGATGCCCACTCTGCTGACTCCAGGGAAGGTTATAGGGATTGAAGCAGAAATCACTTGTGAAATACCTGGTGGGCAATATGGATTGCTTTTACAGAGAGAGCACCCAGATGCCATCCAGAAGTAGATGTTTGCTGCTTGGGCAGGTGTTATAGGCTGGGCTACGCCATCTCAGATTCACATGGTGAAGCGCTGCCCACAGAACGTGACCATACTTGGAAGTAAGATCTACAATGTTGTGGTTCAGTCACTAAGTCGTGTCCGACTCTGCGAACCCATGGACCGCATCACACCAGGCCTCCCTGTCCCTCACTATCTCCTAGAGTTTGCTCACATTCATGTCTATTGAGTCAGTGATGTCATCCAACCGTCTCATCCTCTGTCACCTCCTCTTCTCCTGCCCTCAGTCTTTCCCAGCATCAGGGTCTTTTCCAATGAGTTGGCTCTTCACATCAGGTGCCCAAAGTATTGGAGCTTCAGCTTTAGCATCAGTCCTTCCAATGAGTATTCGGGGTTGATTTCTTTTAGGATTGACCAGTTTGATCTTGCAGTCCACGGGACTCTCAAGAGTCTTCTTCAGTAACAATTTGAAAGCATCAATTCTTTGGTGCTCTGTCTTCTTTATCCAACACTCACATCTGTACGTGGCAACTGGAAAGACCATCGCTTTGACTATATGGACCTTGGTTAGCAAGTGATGTCTTTGCTCTTTAATATACTGTCTAGCTTTGTCATTGCTTTCCTTCCAAGAAACAAGCATCTTCTAATTTCATGGCTGTAGTCACCATCTGCAGTGATTTGGGAGACCACAAAGAGAAAATCTCACTGCTTCTAATTTTCCCTATCTACTTGCCATGAAGTGATGGGACTGGACCCTGATCTTGGTTTTTTGAATGTTGAGTTTAAGCCAGCTTTTTCACTCTCCTCTTTCACCCTCATCAAGAGGCTCTTTAGTTCCTCTTCATTTCCTGCCATTAGGGTGGTGTTATCTGCATATCTGAGGTTGTTGATATTTTTCCTGGCAATCTTGATTCCAGCTTGTAATTCATCCAGCCTGGCATTTGGCATGATGTACTCTGCATATAAGTTAAATAAGCAGGGTGACAATATGTTGCCTTGCTGTACTTCTTTCCCAATTTTGAACCAGTCTATGTAGAAGCCTAACTACTGCTTCTTGACCCATGTATAGGTTTCTCAGGAGACAGATAAGATGGTCTGGTATTCCCACCTCTTTAAGAATTTTTCACAGTTTGTTGTGATCCACATAGTGAAAGGTTTTAGCATACTCAATGAAGTGTAAGTAGATGTTTTACTGGAATTCCATTGCTTTCTTTATGATCCAACAAATGTTGGCAATTTGATCTCTGGCTCCTGTGACTTTTCTAAATCTAGCTTGGACATCCAGCAAGTTCTCAATTCAAGTATTGCTGAAGCCTAACTTAAAGGATTTTGAGCATGATCTTACTAGCATGGGAAATGAGCTCAATTGTCTGGTAGTTTGAACATTCTTTAGCACTACCCTTCTTTGGGATTGGGATAAACAATGACCTTTTCTAGTCCTGTGGCCACTGCTGGGTTTTCCAAATTTACTTACATATTGAGTGCAGCACTTTCACAGCATCATCTTTTAGGATTTGAAATAGCTCAGCTGGAATTCCATCACTTCCACTAGCTTTGTTTATAGTAATGCTTCCTGAGACCCACTTGACTTCACATTTCTGGATGTCTGGCTCTAGGTGAGTGAGCACACCATCGTGGTTATCTGGGTCATTGAGACCTTTTTTTGTGTAGTTCTTCTGTGTATTCTTGCCACCTCTTCTTAATCTCTTCTGCCTCTGTTGCTGCTGCTACTGTTGCTAAGTCACTTCAGTCATGTCCGACTCTGTGTGACCCCATAGACAGCAGCCCACCAGGCTCTCCCATCCCTGGGATTCTCCAAGCAAGAACACTGGAGTGGGTTGCCATTTCCTTCTCCAATGCATGAAAGTGAAAAGTGAAAGGGAAGTCTCTCAGTCATGTCCGACTCTTAGCTACCCCATGGACTGCAGCCCACCAGGCTCCTCCATCCATGGGATTTTCCAGGCAAGGGTACTGGAGTGGGGTGCCATTGCCTTCTGCCTCTGTTAGGTCCTACTATTTCTATCCTTTATCATGTGCATCATTGCATGAAATGTTCCTTTGATGTCTCCAATTTTCTTGAAAAGATCTCTAGTCTTTCCCATTCTATTGTTTTCTTCTATTTCTTTGCATTGTTCATTAAAGAAGGCCTTTTCTCTCCTCGCTATTCTTTGGAACTCTGTATTCAGCTGGGTATCTTTCCCTTTCTCCCTTGCTTTTCGCTTCTCTTCTTTCCTCAGCTATTTGTAAGGCTTCCTCAGACAACCACTTTGCCTTATTGCATTTCTTTTTCTTTGGGATGGTTTTGGTCACTGCTTATTATAAAATGTTATGAACCTCTGTCCATAGTTCTTCAGGCACTCTGTCTACCAGGTCTAATCCTTTGAATCTATTCAGCACCTCCACTATATAATCATAACCGATTTAAGTCATTGCTGAATGGCCTAGTGGTTTTCCCCACTTTCTTCAGTTTAAGGCTGAATTTTGCAATAAGGTACTGATAATCTGAGCCACAGTCAGCTCCAGATCTTGTTTTTGCTGACTGTATAGAGCTTCTCACATGGAGAAGGAAATGGCAACCCACTCCACTGTTCTTGCCCGGAGAATCCCAGGGACAGTGGAGCCTGATGGGCTGCTGTCTATGGGGTCGCACAGAGTAGGACACGACTGAAGCAAATTAGCAGCAGCAGCAGCAGCAGCATAGAGCTTCTCCATCTTCAGCTGCAAAGAATGTAATCAGTCTAATTTTGGTATTGACTATTAGGTGATGTCCATGTGCAGGGTTGTCTCTTGTGTTGTTGGAAAAGGGTGTTTCGTGTGACCAGGGCCTTTGCTGTGAAAAGAGTGTCTGCTTACAGACCAGGTCTGTAAGGAGGTAATTAAATTAAAAAGAGATCCTTAGGATCATTCTAATTCTATATGGCTAGTGCTATAAGAGGAGGGATTTTGGTCACAGACACACAGGGAAGGAAGACCACGTGAAGTTGCAGGGAGCAGACAGCTGTCGACAAGTCAAGGAGAAGAAACCACCCTGGCCATCACTTTGACCTTGGGTTTCTGGCCTCTAGAGCTGTGAGACAATAAAGTTCTGTTGTGTCAGCACCCCATCCTGTGGAACTATAGTTACAGCAGCCCCAGGAAACCAAGAGAGAAGGTCTGGATGAGATTCACGGAATGTTAGGAAGCCCAGGAGCTCACTTCCTGTCCGACCCCTCCCCAAACCTACCACTGAGGATGACCCCAGCGTCAGTCCTCTGGGACCCTGAGTTCACCCGCCGTCGCCCTGGGTCCTGGAGTTGTCCAGTCGAGTCTCTCAGTGAAATATTCAGTAATTTAAGGGGAGTCCTGGTGGCACCATGGGGCTGCTCTGGGCAAAGACCCTCAGGAACACACCCCACTGAGGTTCCGGGAGGAGAGGTGTCTGGGAGGGTCTTGGTCACGTTGACTGAGAGGGGAGGGGCAGCCTCTGCTCACCTTTTTCCTCTTGGCAGTGCAAGGAGAGCAGGTGCCTGTTCGTTCTGGAAAGGACTGGCACCGCCCAAGGCCCTGTGCCCACCCACTCGGCCCTGCCTCGGGTGCTGGGCTGTCGGGTTTGGGAGAACTGACTGTATGGAGGGATCCCTCTGGGCAGAGGTGGCTCAGACCCCTCCCATGGGAGTGTCGGGCTCTGGGGACCTGTCCTCAGAGGGTCCTCCCTCCTCTCTGAGGTCACTTCCGCTGGGGCAGCGCATCTCCAGAGCCTCCTCTGCTGTAGTGGACTTATTTAGTCACGACATGCAGTGGGTCCACTCGCCTCCCCCAGATCCACCCACTTTTGTCCCCATTCAGATCCCACATGCCTTTAAAGTGCTTCTGTCAACAATGCAGGCTAAAATCAGGGGACTGAGACCCACACATCAACTTTGTGAAGGTGGACCCTCTTGGAAGAGTTTCCAAGTCAGGTGCTGGGCTAGAAATCCTGTAAAACCTTGGTAGAAAGTTGCCTATTTCTGCTGTAGAGTNTAATCCTAGGAAAATGTCATCGATTTGACAGCTCCCAGTGTGCACATCTGCGGCCAAACCTGAAGCTGGAACAAAATGAAGCTTTTTTTTTTCTTTCATTTCCTGTGTCTGTATTTGTACAATGGAATAAAAGAGTATGAGTGTGTGACTTTTGGTACTTCAAAAATAATTTTTAAAACCTTGCAGCTTTATCTCTTAATCCATTTTTAAGAGAAAAAATATTGTAAATTCCCTTAGATTTTAAATTATGCATCTCATTTTTTCATGTTCCAAGCTTTTCATGTTTGTGTATATGCTAATGAGAGGCCTAATTGCAGATAATTTGCCTCGATCTTTCCCCAGATGCTACTTGCTGAAGTGAGAAACATTATAAATTCTGAGTTTGGCTTTACACTCTTATTAGAAAGGGTTAGTTCGTTCATCCATTTAGAAAGCATTTATTGAGCATGTACTACATACTGGCTTTTCTTGTTCTGTCAAACTGGAACCTCCAATTGGAGTTCTCCAAACACATTTATTTGAATCTCTGTCTTGGCCCAATGAGATCAGAATCTCAGGCTTGGATTTTGGGAAGCCAGGAGTTCAACAAAGTCCACATGATTCTTAATTTTCTCACTTTATTCTTTTTTTTTTAGTTTTATTAAAAAATGTTTATATAGGTTTAAGGTACACAGCATGATGGTTTGAATTATATATATTGTGAAATGATCACCACAATAGGTTTAGATCCATCATCTTTGTTGTTGTTCAGTTGTGTCGAACTCTGTGTGATGCCATGGGCTGCAGCACACCAGGCTTCCCTGTCCTTCAGTAACACCAGGAGCTTGCACAAACTGACGTCCATAGAGTCGCATATGCCATCCAACCATCTCATCTTCTGTCATCCCTTTCTCCTCCCGCCTTCAATCGTCCCCAGCATCAGTGTGTTTTCTTTTGAGTTGGCACTTTGCATCAGGTAGCCAAAGTATTGGAGCTTCAGCATCAGCATCAGTCCTTCCAATAAATATTCAGGGTTGATTTCCTTTATGATTGACTGGTTTGATCTCCTTGCNAAAAAAAAAAAGAGGAAAGAAATAGAAAAAGAAAGAGAACATTTGCCTCTGCAAGAAAAGAATAGGCAAGATTGTAAAGTGCCAAACGATTCTGGAAATAAGTAAGGATGCTAGTAGTTTACAAAGAATTAAAATTAAGACTTAAGTAAAAGTAGTACTTTTAAGTATTTTACATATATTTGTGGCTCTAGTGCTATACTATTATCAGGGACATGTTACTCTACCAATTGAACAACTAAATTACTAAGGTATCTCCACAGATTGTAAAAGTTTCAAATGGATAAGGAAAAAGAAATGCTTATGCAAAATAGACAAATTAAAAATTTGTATGGAGCAGAAAACAATAAAAGTATATCTTCAATAATATTTGGATACGCTGGNACCAATTGAACAACTAAATTACTAAGGTATCTCCACAGATTGTAAAAGTTTCAAATGGATAAGGAAAAAGAAATGCTTATACAAAATAGACAAATTAAAAATTTGTATGGAGCAGAAAACAATAAAAGTATATCTTCAATAATATTTGGATACGCTGGAGGTAAGCTCTCAGTTTTATTTGAAGTTTTAAAATCAGAGATTTGAGCCTCCTTTTCTCTTTTTTTTTTTCAGGAATATATTGAAGCATTCAAAACAAAGCTTTTTTTTACTGATATGTGTGAGAAAACAATAAAGGAAATACAGGATAGTGAATTAATACGTGACATAATAAATTGCAAAACTTTAAAAGTCTTTTGTTACTATATACTGCTAAAATATTTTCCGCTAAAAGTACAAGGAAGCAATATTGTGTGTTTGAATGTGTGCGTATGTGTTTCTTTGCTGATGCTATATATATTTTTTTAATTTTTTCATCTGTTTTACAGCTAAAACAAAGAATAACGAAGGAAAATAATGAGAAATTACACAGAAGTTACCGAGTTTATTCTTCTTGGATTGACAAGTGATCCACAATGGCAGGNATTTTTTTTTAATTTTTTCATCTGTTTTACAGCTAAAACAAAGAATAATGAAGGAAAATAATGAGAAATTACACAGAAGTTACCGAGTTTATTCTTCTTGGATTGACAAGTGATCCACAATGGCAGGTTGTACTGTTCCTGTTTCTTCTTGTTGCCTACATGCTAAGCATGACTGGGAACCTGGTCATCATCACCCTCACCCTTTCAGACCCCCATCTGCAGACTCCAATGTATTTCTTCCTTCAAAACTTCTCATTCCTAGAAATATCATTCACGTCTGTCTGCATTCCCAGATTCCTTATCGCGATCATGACCGGGGACAGAACCATTTCTTATAACGGTTGTGTGGCTCAGCTGTTTTTCTTCATCTTCTTGGGGGTGACAGAATTTTACCTCCTGGCTGCAATGTCCTATGACCGTTATGTGGCCATCTGCAAACCTTTACATTACACCACCATCATGAGCAGTAGAGTCTGTATACTTCTTGTGTTTAGCTCCTGGCTTGCAGGATTCCTGATCATCTTTCCACCAATAATCCTGCTGCTGCGATTGGATTTCTGTGCCTCCAATATAATTGATCATTTCATCTGTGATGCTTCTCCCATCTTGCAANGGGTGGGGGGCAGAATCAAGGTTTTTCTTGCCAAACAAGGCTACCGATATACACTCCTTTAAAAAAATCGAGGCACAACTGTGAATGTTGGCCTGGTGTTGGGTAACTGTCAGCCTGCAGCACATGGTCTGAAGCCATCTCCTCGTTTGGCTCCTGACTTAGGAAAGCAGGAGCCCGAGGCCAGGCCAACATTCCCCCAGCCGCCCACACCCGTGTGCCCAGGCCCGTGAGGAGAGAGGTCTGAATTCCAG
The DNA here is from genome assembly GCA_006410875.1 of Neotragus pygmaeus. NCBI lineage: Eukaryota > Metazoa > Chordata > Mammalia > Artiodactyla > Bovidae > Neotragus > Neotragus pygmaeus. The sequence continues at coordinate 9,999 of SJYV01023165.1, read as the reverse complement.
CCCCACAGCCTCATGCCTAGCTGCCGCCTGGGCTGAAGGAGACTCTAAAGGTCAGTCATCCTTGGTCAGTTCAGGGCACAGCTCCCAAGGAGATGACTGTCCTGGAAAAGCCCTGCTTCCGCAGTAGCTGCTAGCATGTGGGGTTTCAGAGCCACAGGGAATACTGTTTGACGTTAGGCAGAGCCCAGAATCCAGATTGTAGCTTTGGGTGTGAATATTCCCTCCCACTCAGTCATTTTCAGTGAAGGATTTGGGACTTTTGCTCCTTCCTTTAAGCTTCTCTCTAAATACGGATATTTTGTAACAGGATCTGGACCACACGCTGACATGAAATTTGCGGTCTCTAATGTATTTATGCAAAGGATCAAATTGAAATGGGCTGCTCCTGACAGTCCCAAGGGAGGGTAGCGTGGTGGCCTGTGCTTGCGGGTGTTATGGGCTGAGTGACCCGAGACCCCCACCTCTGTCCTCTATCAGCGGAGGAGGCTCCTGGGAATGCAGATGACTGAGGAGCCGGCCTGGGACCCTCCACGCCTGGGTGCCCCCCAGAGGCCCCTTGGTGCAGGTGGCCTTCTGCAGCCAAAGCTAAAAGGTCCCAGGGGAAAGAAGCTGCCTTACTCAGGGACCCTGCCTGCATCTGCAGCCACGACGCCTGAGCTCACTGAACCTGCTGCCAGGGAATTTCCTCTTTGTTGCCTCTAAATTAACGCTAAGGCAAAAAACTCATCAGGAATGTTTAAAAAGATGTTTAGGGAGTTTCCTGGTTGTCACCACCATCAGCTCTCCGTCCCTCCTGCTTTGGCTGCTTGAAGCACTTGGAATGCAGAAAGATGCCCAGGAATCATAAAATCCTGACTAGTTTTTGTAGATATTCAATTATGCTTACTAGATGAATCTCGCCAAGTCAGGAAAATGAGAAATATGTTCAGAAAAAATTTCCAATAACAGTATTGGAAACCACACTGGCCAACCTGGGATTGGTAGAGTGTCTTGCCCCAGCCCCAGGGCATCTGAGAGTGACTAGCTGTCCTGACCACAGCTGAGCGCCTCCCCAAGGCATCTGCTCACTGTGGGAAAGAAGGCTGCTTTGGGTGACTGAGCTCAGGAAGGTGGTGGAGACCATTCCTAGATAGCAGTGGAGGGAGGGGCTGGTGTTCCTGCCCTGTGCACAGAGGAATAGCCACCCAAAGGTGGAAAATTTGCTCCTTTTAATTTCAGAGTGGTTCTGCACTGGCTAGAATCTGACTGTTGCTAAGGGTCCCCTCTTGGGAGTTTTAGGTAGGGACACACAGTGTAGGAAGCAGAGACAGACAGACAAACATCCAGAGATGGGGGGAAGTCACCTCAAGAGAAAGGCAGATCCACCAGGTCAAGAGCCACAGACACCAGCCTCTGCGAGCGGCAGGATGCGGGGCCTCCTTGGTACGTGGATGGGCCCCTAACAGCGGGGCTCACGTCCCAGCCCTGCACTCACTAGCTGCAGGACTTCAGGCAAGCCACAAACTATCTCAGCCTCACCATCCTCTTTGAATGGACAGTGATGGGAACTCCTCCAGAAGGCTGCTGTGAGCGCCCCTTGATAACACACACTAGGAATCTGGTGCTGTGCCCAGGACCCAGGTGGGGAAGACACTTTTCTTAGGGTTAAACCCAAACTCAAGTCCCAACTGCAGGACACTGCTGCGGTCCTGCCCATGCATCTCTCTCTGTCCCTCTTTTCTTCCTTCCAATAAACAGCCACCATTCCAAATAACCTGAGTGTCTATGTTTCTGTGTTTCTGACAGCTTGGAATAGCCTCTCTAACACAGAGATAAGGGGAGCCGTATTGATTTGTTCCAGAGTCCAGGTAGCTAGGATGCCAGTTCCTCCAGCACTCTATGTTCAATGTGTGGGAAAAACAGCTGGCAGGTGTTGGCTTGGCCTTCGAAGGGTGGGGTCTCACAGGGAGTGCCCTTTGAGTCAGTGCAAACAGAACCAGATGCAGTTACGGGGCCCCGCCCAGTTGGCTGGGCTCAGGAAGGTGGCGGAGACCGTTCCTAGATGGCAGTGGAGGGAGGGGCCGGTGTCCCTGCCCTGTGCACAGAGGAATAGCCACCCAAGGGCTTGAGAGCCGTCAGCAGAGAGGCCCGTGCACCTGTCTGTGTACTGGGCATGAGCACACGTAGGGAGACTGGATGTGCAAGAATGCAGGGTTTCCCAGATGGCACTAGTGGTAAAGAACCCGCCTGCCAATGCAGGAGACCTAAGAGATGCAGATTCAGTCCCTGGGTGGGGAAGATCCCCTGGAGGAGGGCACGGCAGCCCACTCCAGCATTCTTGCCTGGAGAATCCCATGGACAGAGGAGCCTGGTAGGCTACTGCCCATAGGGTCACAAAGAGTTGGACGTGACTAAAGTGACTTAGCACGCACAGGGTGTTCCGTGTCTGTGCTCGTGAGTGTGCTTCTGCCAGGATGGGTGAGTGAGGGCTGAGCTGGGGGAGGGGTGTGTGCAGGCTTGTGTTTGGGGAGAGCTGCCAGGGGGACGGGTCACACCTGCACAGGCGTGAGTTCTGTGTGAACCACGTGCAGAGCCACACGCCCGGTTCTGTGTGTGGCTGGCGTGTGGGGAGATGACCCCGTGTCAGCACAGGGTTGGGTGGAGCAGCCACCTGGCCAACGGGGCTATGATGACAGCCTCTGCAAGGCTGTGTGTGCCAGGAACCAGAGCCACGCAGGAACTGCGCCGGAAGACAGGAATGCGGAAGTCACAAAGGTTTCCCTGGGTCTCATTTCAAGGGACACGAAGTGACCTTTGCCTGTGCTCCTTGGGCTGCTGTTGCCTTGCCCTCCCCTGCGGGAGGTTTCGCTTTTCTTCCCGTTGTTTTCACTTTCAGACTCCCTTGATGAAACACCGGGGCAGGATGGTGGGACAGCTGTGGTGATGTGTGCCCAGCTCAGGTGCCAAGGCTGGCCATCCTGCGTGGAAGCCACATGCTTGGTCCACACCAGTGGCTGTACTGGGCCAGCATGGCCGGCCCAGCATGAAGCTGTGACTTTCCAGAGCACATGAAGGGGGTCTCCTGTGTTGCTGTGAAAATAGCTCCGGAGAGGAGACATGGTTTCTCTAAAGAACACAGATGGTGCCAGAACTGGGACCAGACCGGCTGTCAGGTCATGGTGGGAGACACTTGGCCGATTGGTCAACAGCAGGTAAAGGCAGGAGCTAAACGCCTGATGCATGTCCTAATGGTCTCAGTCAGACAGTGTATGTGGCTCCTTTCACCCCTGTCCACCCCGGCTGAGTGGGACTGCTCTCTGTCTCCATCCCCAATGCCCCCTCCTGTTGATGTGCCAGGCGGGCCCCAGTCTCTCCCACTTGGGCCACAGTCACCCAACAACCTCTGAGGTCCCCTCAAGACTTCTGCCAGGATAATAAACCTGGACTTCTCAGCTCTAGTCTCCAGCCCTTCAGACAGACTCCCCCTGCCACTCTCAAGAGGGTCCCTTCTGTGTGGCGGGCCAAGAGCAAACCTGGACTTCTCTCTGGGCGACTAACCTCCAGCTCCCATGCCAACTTCCACTTATGATACCGAACAGAGCCCTATGGGGCTTCTGGGCACAAAGCCTTTCTGTGCCCACTATTTCCTTGGCTATAGGAAGCAGCTTTCATTCAGCCTACAGGACCTCCCCGGGTTCCAATGGACAGGTTTCAAGCAGTTACGAATTAGGGAAGGGAGAGTATGTGAGGCCAGTGAGAAACAGTTAAGAGCAGCCTTGCGGCAAGGTCCCGTTTCTCCATCAGTGGATGCACCACAATATCTTTGAGCTATTTTGCAGATACTGAAACACCCTCTGGGTGGGAGAAGTCAACAGTTAATAATGGTATGCTGCCCACAAACATGTAGATCCCAGACCAGTTGGAACCAGAAAGTTGATGATGCCGACTCCCATTCACCTTCACACCAACCAATCAGAAGAATGTCCAGAAGCTAACCATGTCCTTTTGATCAATCACTGTAAAACTTCTCACTATTGTCTCCCAAGTTGGGACAGATGGTTTTGAGGGCATTGGCTTGCTGAGGCCCCCTTTGCCTGGCAAAGTAAGAAAGCTATTCTTTTCTACTTCACCCAAAACTCTGTCTCCAAGATTCAATTCAGCACTGATACACAGAGAAGCTGAGCTTTCAGCATCACTTGGGGTCTGCCTGACTTGCCCCTGCTCACTGCCCTCCAGGGCCTTGGACTCTGCATTCTGGGCTCTGCATTCTCCACAGTGTCCCCCAACAACAACAATGCCACACACACATGGCCCCCAGGTGGCCGTGCGCACCCACAGATACTATGCATCCTTAGGGAACACCCCCTCTCCCAAAGCACTGCTTGTCTGCAGGCTGCCTTCCCCTCTTCTGGCCCTTGTGAACCAGTCCAGCTCTGCCTGAGGCTTGCTTTCCTGGCTTCCTCTCCTATCATCTCCAGAGTCTCCATCTGGGTTGTGAATCTATCAACAAGCGGTGTCCTGATGGGTCTTTGACAGTCCTCAGGCTGGAGTATGCATGTTCTCCATGTCAAATAAAATAATGGTAGTCTTTCTCCAATTAACAGAAAAAGTTCATAAAGAGAACTCTCCATTAAGTCCTGCTGCCATTAAGCTTTTGACATCTGTGACCTCAAAAAAAAAAAAAAAAGAATAACACGTTTGATATAAAGCATCTAGATTCCAGCATCAGTTTGTCACCCTTAATCTTCACATTAAATTTGCTACTGTTTATTTTTATCCCACTGACATATGTCAGAAGTGAAATGGTGGCATGGGGACCCTCCCCGCACTGGTGGAATGGATTCAGTGGGCTTATTCTCTCAGAAGTCATTCAAGAGCAGCTCTGCTGTCACCTGGCCAGGGGTACGCCTGATCTGAGTGTCTGGGGAGGCCTGGCCAGGTGGATGCCTGTCCCCAGCACCCTGACTTGGTCCAGAAAGGCCCTCAGACACCTAGTATAGCAAGTTGCTAGATTTAATGAGTAAAAATAAAGAACACACAGTTCAGTGTGATGCCCAGTTAACAATGAATAATTTTTTAGTATAAGCATGTCCCATGAGATATTTAGGACATACTTATGCTTAAAAAAAAAACTGTTGTTTGTTGGAAATTCAAATTGAACTGGGCATCTGGCATTTTATCAGAGGACCCTAACCTGGCGCTTACATCTATGGTGTGTGCCATCCAGTGTCAGCGACTCTGCAAGTAGCTTGTAACTGGCAGTCAGAACTGAGCTTGGTCAATAATCTATGTGTGTGGGCAAGTGGAGGCCTTTCCTGGCATAATGCCCCTCTCTGGGGTTCTAGAAAGTACATACAGCCTCTAGCTAATCTTACGGATGCCCGGATCCTCAACACCCCCAGAGGTCACTCCAGCACATCAGTATATGCAGTGGTCAAACATGTAATGCTCTGGATGTATGCTTCCATCATCTTTCTTGCTTTTCTTTCTCTTCTTTGTGCATTGCTATAGATTGAATTGAAGAAGGAAATGGCAACCCACTCCAGTATCCTTGCCTAGAAAATCCTGTGGATGGAGGAGCCTGGTGGGCTGCTGTCCGTAGGGTTGCACAGAGTCGGACACGACTGAAGTGACTTAGCATGTGTGCACGCATAGGTTGAATGCTGTGCCCCTCAAATTCATATATTGACACCTGACCTGGACAGTGATGATATTTGGAGGTGGGGCCTTTAGGAGGCAATGAGGTCTTGAAGGTGGAGCCCTCAGGAATGGGATTAGGGCCCTTATAGAAAGGACCCTAGAAAGCCTCCTTTTCCCCTTGTGAGGACACAGTGAGAAGACACTGTCCACGAACCAGAAATCTCCCAACGCTTTGATCTTGGACTTCCAGACTCCAGAAGAATGAGAAGCAAATTTCTGTTGCTTATTAGCCTCGGGCTATGGTATTTTGTTATTGCAACCTGCTGCTGCTGCTGCTGCTGCTGCTGCTGCTGCTGCGTCGCTTCAGTTGTGTCCGACTCTGTGCGACTCCATAGACATCAGCCCACCAGGCTCCCCCGTCCCTGGGATTCTCCAGGCAAGAACACTGGAGTGGGTTGCCATTTCCTTCTCCAATGCATGGAAAGTGAAGTCGCTCAGTCATGTCGGACTCTTTGTGACCCCATAGACTGCAGCCTACCAGGCTCCTCCGTCCATGGGATTTTCCAGGCAAGAGTACTGGAGTGGGGTGCCATTGCCGTCTCTCTATCACAACCTAAACATCCTTTTTTTTTTTTTTCCTGAACACATTTTTAGAAAGGAAGAAAGCAGCATGACAAAAGCCCTCAGCTCAACATCATAAGCACAATAGACATGGACAGCATCTCTGTGACTGATTCCCATGTGAGCTCAGAGCTGGACATTGTCCAGGTTAACAACACTGCTGAACATATCTGTAAGTGAGATAAACGTGTTTTCTCTATTCTTCAATAGCATTTCCAAACCTTCTTAATAATACTTGCGGATTGGAGATATACAAATAGAATCAACATTTATTGAAAAATACTCAGTATTTGAAACTTAGATTAATTATTCACTTTTCCTCTGAAGAGTCACACTTTAGGCTGGTGTTTACTCATACACTTGTGAAATACTTTGGGATGATTTCTCCAAAGACAATGTCTGCAGCAAGGTCTACCCCATGACCTTGCATGGGTTTCTGGGGAAGTGTCCACGCCCCAGTCAGCCTTGGGAGGGGTGGAAGACTGGGTTCCTGCCCCTCCCCAGTTTCAAGGGGCAGCAATCACATTTCCCTCGACATCAGTCTGGGCTAAAATTGCTGGCAGGTTGACTCCTATTTCTTTTTGTCATGAGTTCCCTGAATATGCCAGGTCATGAACTGCATTGGATGTTGACAGAAGGAATGGGAGAGAGTGGAGCTACACTGTCTTTTATTTGTGGAGGCAAATGGCCAGGATGGGAGGGTGGTAGACCCCGGCCTTGGCTGAGTGGTGAACAGACTTCCTGCTTGCTGTGCTCCAGGGGCTCTGCTCCAACAAGTCACTTAGGCATCTGAGCCCAGAGAGGAAGACCTGGGCTCTGATTTGGGGCTATATGGCCCAGTAGGGCAGCGCAATCCAGCCCCATCCAGCATGCTCCATGTCTGCCTGGCCAGGCTCGGGAGCAATAGTTATCTGCTAGAGCCGCACATGGGGAGTCTTCTTAGGCCAAGGGCTGGAAGTCACACTGTCCAAGGAAAGGAGCATATTCGGTGGGGGGCATTTGGCATGAGTTTAGCCACATGAACTTTAGCATTTTCGTAAAGGGTTATAAATTTTTTTCTAACGCATTCAAAGCTAGAAAAATGTGACACCAGACTCACCAGTGATCATTTATGATACTGTGACAGGCTGTAGAATGACTTCTTTAACCTCTGCCACGTTATCACGTTGTGTGGCTATTTGATGAAGGTGGCTTTGTCTGCCCAGCAACACTGTGACCTCCTTACGGGGAGGGCTGTGTGGTGACAGCTTGATCCGTAAGGGGAACCAGGCATGAAAGAAGCAGAGTTGGGCGAGATCTTCCCAACTCTTAGCTCCAAAAACCAGGTTTATTTTACAAGTTGGCGATCAAATCAATTCATTAAAAACATCTTTCATCTGCCTTTTATTGACACCTGGCTCACATCCCTGACCCTTCATTGTTCTTGGTCCTCGTTCGAGGCCCCAGATCTCCTGAGGCCTGAGAATGCAGGGCGCACGTCATGAGGAATGTACAAGGGGAGGCACACCTGCACAGTTGCCAGGAGACACCTGCCCTGGCAGATTCCAGGAGCTGCAGGTCTCCAGAGAAGGAGAGGCAGCTGTCCGGTCATTTGGGGGCTGCCACGGGCTCCCTCTGTGGTGTGGCCGCTGGAGGGTGGCTGGGCTGGCTGAGGGCACAGGGAGACCACTATCAGGGATTTTCATGTGTGTGTTGGTNTTAAAATGTCATATGTCACCAAGAAAATGTTATAATATTTAGAAGCATTATTAAAATATTTCCTTGAATTTACTAATAAAATAAAGCATGTTGGAAAATAAAATAGAAATTTAATATAAAGTATGCTGTCAGTATCATTAAATTTGCTATTTGAAATGAGGCTGTATTTATTTTTTATTATTTTCCCCAGAAAATAATGGCAATTTCTGTGCAGTAGAAAGAATAAACTTTATCTTATTTTCCTTTGATTATACCTCCCAAAAATTAGATCCTTTAACTTAAGATTAGCTTATTTTTGCCAACCATATTTGAAAAGGAAAACTATGGTCTCTGAAGGCAATTTAAGCTATCCTGATAAAATTCATATTTATATTCAGACTCTTTCAATTCATACAAGAGTGTTCTCTCCTACAGACATGAAGAACACGATAAATGCAGAATCTAGAATGATGTGAGACTGACATTTTGGAGGGTATCTTGGAAATGGCAATATATTAAATTTTTTGCCTTTGTTTTCCTTTATTAGCAAATCTACAATATTGGCTTTCTCTTTCCATTGTCTTTTTCAGAGAAGTTTCTATCTCCCTCATTCATAGCCAAGAAAATGATCCTGGGAGTTAATACTTGATAACTTTAAAAATATGGCAAAGCCTGTTTTCTGTGNTAGCAAATCTACAATATTGGCTTTCTCTTTCCATTGTCTTTTTCAGAGAAGTTTCTATCTCCCTCATTCATAGCCAAGAAAATGATCCTGGGAGTTAATACTTGATAACTTTAAAAATATGTCAAAGCCTGTTTTCTGTGGTTATTGAGCCCCTCAACTCCAATGTATTAGTAAGAAAATTGGTTGCCTTAGGATAGTAGTTATGTCTAACTAGATACAGGATAAGAGGATTTGACTTTGGTTTCTTGATTTCCAGCTTGGCCTGATAGAAGTACTACTCTTGGTTAAGGTAAAGAAGCTCCATACTTTGGCCACCTGATTTGAACAGGCAACTCACTGGAAAAGACCCCGATGCTGGGAAAGATTGAAGGCAGGAGAAACCGGCAACAGAGGATGAGATGGTTGGATGGCAACACCAATTCAACAGACATGAACTTAGGCAAACTCTGGGAGATGGTGAGGGACAGAGAAGCCTGGCATGCTGCAGTGCATGGGGTTGCAATGAGTTGTACATGACTTGGCAACTGAACAACAACAATGAGCTCTACATATTTCCTAAGTCCATGATAAAAATATCTCTTCTAATTGGTCATTGAGAAATGTGATTCTCCTTAAGCTCTCTCCTATTCTTAAATTATACTTTTATGGAATGGATTGCTTTTTTTCAAACAGAATTAATATAATATTACCACAGAAAGAAAACTAAATGATAATTTTCTTTGATTATGAATTATTGGGGCAATGTGTAAAGAAATAATACAAGTTTGCCTTTAGAAAACTATGACAAGTAAACAGAAATGCAAAAGTGAAAATTAAGAGTGTGCAAAACAATATGGAAACATTAACTAGATGAAGCTAAACTATGTTATGATATATATGATCGACAGCTAAAAAAGTAGACAGGTAAGAGAGAAAGCGAGGTCAGAAAATAAGATGGTAAGGGGTGGTGATCGTTTCAATTGGCAAAAACTTACCTAAAGAATAAAATTTTGCCATTTGAAACAAGATGGACCTGGAAAGTATTATATTAAACAGAATAAGACAGAGACAGTTACTGTATGTTAACTGTGAAAATCTAAAAAATATGTGAAATAAAAAAAAATTTTAATGATTGAAACAAACCAGAGAAAACAGATTCACAGGCATAAAAAATAAATTAGTGGTTAATAAGTTAGTGAGAAAATGAATGTTCAGAGGGGCAAAATAAGGAAAACAGTTAAAGAGATGCAAATTACCTGTATTATTTGTATAAGTATAAAATAAATATGTTACAAGAATACATAGTATAACACAAGGAAAGTAGCCAATCTTTTATAATTACTATAAATAGAATATAAGACTAACAAATTGTGAATCAGCATGTTGCACACATGAAATTTACATAAGACTTCAAATCA
>SJYV01023164.1:970602-999921 GCA_006410875.1 Neotragus pygmaeus | reverse complement strand
TCAATGAGATAGCTCATCATATCAGGTGGCCAAAGTATAGGAGCTTCAACTTCAGCATCAGTTCTCTCAAGAGTCCCTTGCATCTTGGACTCTCAAGCATCAACTAAATATTTTTTACACAATCAACCACATCAATATTACTTATAATAGCTTCTCCAGCACCACAATTCAAAAGCATCAATTCTTTGGCCCTCAGCCTTCTTTGGATCATAGAAAAAGCAAGAGAGTTCCATAAAAACATCTATTTATGCCTTATTGACTATGCCAAAGCCTTTGACTCTGTGAATCACCATAAACTGTGGAAAATTGTGAAAGAGATGGGAATACCAGACCATCTGACCTTCGTCTTAAGAAATCTGTATGCAGGTCAGGAAGCAACAGTTAGAGCTGGACATGGAACAACAGACTTGTTCCAAATAGGAAAAGGAGTACGTCAAGGCTGTATATTGTCACCCTGCTTATTTAACTTACATGCAGAGTACATCATGAGAAATGCTGTACTAGAAGAAGTACAAGTTGGACTCCAGATTGCTGGGAGAAATCTCAGTAACCTCAGATATGCAGATAACACAACTCTTATGGCAGAAAGTGAAGAGGAACTAAAAAGCCTCTTGATGAAAGTGAAAGAGGAGAGTGATAAAGTTGGCTTAAAGCTCAACATACAGAAAACTAAGATCATTGCATCCATCCCATCAGTTCATGGCAAATAGATAGGGAAACAGTGGCTGACTTTACTTTTTTGGGTCCCGAAATCACTGCAGATGGTGATTGCAGCCATGAAATTAAAAGATGCTTACTCCTTGGAAGGAAAGTTATGACCAACCTAGATAGCATATTCAAAAGCAGAGACATTACTTTGCCAACAAAAGTCTGTCTAGTCAAGGCTATGGTTTTTCTAGTAGTCATGTATGGATGTGAGAGTTTGACTGTAAAGAAAGCTGAGCACCAAAGAATTGATGCTTTTGAACTGTGGTGTTGGAGAAGACTCTTGAGAGTCCCTTGGACTGCAAGGAGATCCAACCAGTCCATTCTAAAGGAGATCAGTCCTGGGTGTTCACTGAAAGGACTGATGCTGAGGCTGAAACTCCAATACTTTGGCAGCCTGATTCAAAGAGCTGACTCATTTGAAAAGACCTTGATGCTGGGAAAGATTGAGGGCAGGAGGAGAAGGGGATGACAGAGGATGAGATGGTTGGATGGCATCACTGACTCAATGGACATGCATCTGGGTAGGCTCTGGGAGTTGGTGATGGACAGGAAAGCCTGTGGTGTGCTGCGGTTCATGGAGTCACAGAGAGTTGGACACGAGTGAGTGACTCAACTGAACTGAACTGCCTTCTCTACGATCCAACTCTCTCATCCATACATAACCAGTGGAAAAACCATAGCTTTGACTCTATGGGCATTTGTCAGTGAAGTGATATTTCTTCTTTTTAGTATGCTGTCTAGGTTTGTCATAACTTTCCCTCCAAGTATCTTTTAATTTCCTGGCTGCAGTCACTGTTCACAGTGACTTTGGAGCCCAAGAAAATAAAAGCTGTCTGTGCTTCCACAAAACTATCTAATCACGTCTTATGCCTAGTTTTAATCAGTTTTTTTCTTAACTAGTTGTATGAGTTCTGTATATATTTTGAATATTTTACACACACACACACACACACACACACACACACACACACACACACAATCCCTTTATTGGATGTTTTCAAATATCCTCTTGCATTCAGTAGGCTTCCCTTTCACTTTGGTAATAGGTTCTCTCATGTGCAGAAGCTTTTTAGTATAATGTCTAATCTGTTTATTTCTGAATTTGTTTCCTTGCCTTTGGAGTCAAATTTAAAAAAAATAATAATTGAGGCCAATTTTCAGGATGTTATCTCCTGTGTATTCTTCTAGGAATTGTATAATTTCAGATCTTATATTCAAATCTTCAATTCATTTTGAGTTCATTTGTTTGTATGATATAAATTAGTAGTCTAGTTTTATTCTTTTGCATATAGTTGAATAATTTTCCTAATACCATTTATTGAAAATACTGTCCTTTCTCCACTGTATGTTCTTAGCTATTTTGTCACTGATTGATAGATAAGGATTATAACTTTGGTCCCCTGAACCTGCACTCTTTACTGTAATATTGTGACAATATTTCCACCTTCTGTTTATACATGTGGTCAGAGAAATCAGTCTATATGTAAAGATATAAATGAATTTATACCCTCTGGAGAACTTTCACATCCATCTTCTCCACCACTTTTAAATTGTGCATTAAATCATATGCCTTCATCCATTACATGTAATGACCAAAATCATATCTTTCTCAGAAGTTCTACCATTGCACAATTATTTATCTCTATCTCTTAAAGAGCAAATAATTCTTTCTCCTTTAAATTTCCTTTGCCATCAAATTACAATGGTCCCATTCTTGTTTATAAATAATCCATGAATGAACTTCACATGAAATCTGACTCCTGACCCTCTCTGTAATTCCATGCTCATTGTGAAAGAAATGCTTGGCTAATAACTTCCATTATTAATTTTATTGTTTTGCCTCTTTGCATAGAAAATATTCTGACCAATTTTAACATTTTGAATAGAAGTGATTATTATCTGACTATATTCTTGGTAAAAGAGAAATTTGATAATAAACATGGTAAAAACTTGTGCTATATTTCTTTTTTTATTCAAACAAAATATATTTCCATTTGGTGTAAGAATGTTGGATTTTACTCTCCAAAACAAATAACAAAAAGAACTTGAATAGTTTTTCATTTTAATTGATTTTCAAAAATTGGCATAAATGAAGTTATAGTAAAAAGATATAAAATGTTCTTAGGAGTTCTATTGCTGTACTGAAGTGTCTACTAGTTGTTGTTCTTATACCAGCTCATCACTTCCTGTCAAAGGTTAAAAAATAATTGTTTGGGCACTGAATAAACCAATAATAAACACAAGTAAAGGAGAAAGAAACAATATTGAAATGTCTAAATCCTATGTTATTTCTAAAGGTTAGGAAAGAATTCATATTTTCTTTTTAAATGTCAGTTTAATCTGAATGGCAGTGAACCTCGAATAGCATTTGAATTTAATGTAGAACTTTTGAAAATCAAGCAATTGCCTGGCTAACTGCCTCTTTTGCTTTTGGATGAGCATCACATTTGGCTTTTGGCTGATGGATAGCTGAAGTATCATTTACATTTGGAAGTATAAACATAATAGTTGGCAGTTATTAAAACAGAAGAAAGAAGCTTTATTGTTGACCAGTGATCATCCTGGGATTTCTGAGGCTCAAAGGGCTGGATAATGAATGGAGTTATGTAGTTCATCTGTTGTTCAGCCGCTAAGTAATGTCCGACTCTTTGCAACTCCATGGGCGCAGCACGCTAGCGTTCCCTGTCCTTCACTATCGCCCAGAATTTGCTCAAACTCATGTCCATTGAGTCGATGATGCCATCCAACCATCTCATTCTCTCTCACCTACATCTCCTGCTCTGTCTTCCCAGCATCAGAGTCTTTTCCAGTGAGTCAGCTCTCTGAGTTAAGTGGCCAAAGTATTAGAGCTTCAGCTTCAGCATCAGTCCTTCCAATGAATATTCAGGACTGATTTCCTTTAGGATTGGTAAGTTTGATCTCTTTGCTGCCCAAGGGACTCTCAAGAATCTTTTCCAGCATCACAGATGGAAAGCATCAATTCTTTGGCACTCAGCCTTCTTTATGGTCAAATCCACATATGACTACTAGAAAAACCATAGCTTTGACTATATAGACCTCAGTTGTTCTAGACATTTTGAGTGCTAACATTCTGGAAAGAGAATTGTACAATATACATATATTAAAAATTCTAAAATTTGAAAGCCCAGAGACTTCAAAAATGCATACACTGCCAGACAAGCACTCTTTCTAACACATATTTTAAAACAAAAAGTATAAATGGAATTAAATTATTTGAACTTGGAATTAATAAAAAATCTCTTGCCTAAATGAATCAGCAGCTCCTTGTATATATCAGGAAATAGTCCTTCAAAACAGTTCCTTTCACTGCCTTTGCTCTAAGTTTGAAATAGAATGTCCATAGTTTATGTATCTAGCATTAGATAAAAAGTGGAGAAAGAATTATAAAGAAAAATAACTAAAGTACATTGCTATTAAACTTATCCTCAAGATTTTGATTATCTTTCAGTATGTTTTCCTTATCAGTACAGATAGAAAATATATAGGGCCTTCTTCAGGCCCTATAAAGAAAGCTAAACACGCAAGTAAGAACACAATCTTTGACTCTATCCATGCAAAGATGCTAGAATAAATAGCCACTCCTCACTCTCCTACCTATTACACAGTCAAAATCTCCAAAATGTCTTAAGTCAATTCTTCCTAACTGCACATTTAGAGAATAAGAGTTACACGATAAGGCATATGTTATCACAGTCAAATTTTATTGGAAGTAAGTTATCAAGATGACTTTCACACTTTATTAGATATTTATCAATGACAAATATGCATTGCTGATAGATTCTTAAATGGTGCCAACACATCTTTCATTCTTATATCTTTTGATAATATCCTATCTCATCAATGGCCTGTCTTCTCTGGGTACTAATGCATTAATAACATACCAATATGATTATATTGTATGGTTTTCTTTTCTTCCTCTGACTATTCCAAATTCCAAATCCTACTTTCTGCCCTATTCCACAAGAAGAGAAAAATACACTGAGGCTTGTCTTAGTCTGGTCTGCTCTTTGAAATATTTGAGTTTTCCCAGCATGCTTGCAATAGGAACAGATCTGTGAGTTTGGGTTGGAATTGATAGCCAAGTGGCTGTAACTTTTCTTCCTGAAATATCAGTTGCCTGTCATCTAGTTTGCATGATTCTGCTTGTCTACTTTTCTAGCAAGCCTGATATCAAGAAACTGTTTCTGGTCATCTGTCCTGAGTAAAGAAACCTAAGCTCAGAACAAAATTAGGATCATAACGGATCTCCACAGTCTGAAGCTTTGTATAAACTGGTATTCAAATTACTTAGAGTTTAGATGTTTCACTTGAGCTAGTACTGGCAGAAAGCCATCTATGGCCTGTTCCTCCTTTCTTGCTTTTGCCTGTCCATATAGATTTACTGGCCAATTCTATTCCAGAAGAATTCTTAGAAATAATTTGTAGCAAACAATCTAGTACTTGTTTATTCTGGAATACAACTCTGTTTTGATTGCTTATCCAGCTACCAAAGTTTTTGTGGTGTTTAACAATGTCCTGAGCTAGAATCTCACCAGCCTGTTCTTATGGCTCAGTCCCAAGTGAATGTAATTCCAATGATTTGAGAATTTTTCTTTGGGATATAGCTCTTAGTGATTTTATCTATCAGTCTTTAAAGATTAATAAGCTGTTTTAAATCTTTAAGCCTCTAAAGGTAATTGAGATTTTTTTTTTAGCTTTGTACAAATCTACTCTCCATGTTACAATGTACTATTCAAACAAGAAGCTGATGTAATGAAAATAAAATGATTTCAATTAAAATATAAACCATCAGTCCTTTTAAGGCCATATAGGTAGATTGACACTGAGGAAAATCCTACACTGACATTTTCAAGAGATTTCAGTTTTATGGCTATTCTATCACCAGTTACCCTTTAAAAAGTTCTTCAAAACAAGGAACTAAAGGCCCAAGAAATTAAACTTTCCCCCAAATCATGAAGTAGGTATTTTTGTAATACATAGAATTAACATGGTGACCTGGAAATAACGCGAGTCTTATAACTAATTGTAAGCATCTTTCAACTTATGTTTTGTTAGGTCTGTTTGCCCTCAGAACGTGAGTAAATTGCCCCTGCTTCCTCTGCTTTGGACAATATCTTGTCCAAGCTGGCTTAAGCTTCTGGCAGCCAGTCCTTTTGTGGTTCCATCTTCTACTCAGTAACTTCAGTCTGTCCAGTCGCTCAGTAATGTCCGACTCTTTGTAACCCCTTGGACTGCATCATGCCAGGCTTCTCTGTCCATCACCAACTCCTGGAGTTAACTCAAACTCATGTCCATCAAGTTAGTGATGGCATCCAACCATCTCATCCTCTGGCATCCCCTTCTCCTGCCTTCAATCTTTCCCAGCATTCAGGTATTTTCCAACGAGTAATTTCTCCCCATCAGTTGGCCAAAGTATTGGAGCTTCAGCTTCAGCATCAGTTCTTCCAATGAATATTCAGGACTGATTTCCTTTAGGATTGATTGGTTTGATCTCCTTGCAATCCAAGGGACTCTTAAGAGTCTTCTCCAATACTACAGTTTAAAGGCATCAATTCTTTGGCACTCAGCTTTCTTTATGGTCCAACTCTCACATCCATACATGACTGCTGGATAAACCATAACTTTGACCTCTGTAATTTAGGTAAACCCTATCTCCTTCCTTTATCCTTTTAGCCTAGGAGTGAGAGTGACTTCCTGTTACTGCCAGCCTCTAGGCTTCCTCACTGCCCTCTGACTAACCTTTTGTTATCTATGTAATCCATTTCTTGTGTTAAAAAGTATCCTCATCTCTGTTTTCCTAGTGGAACCATGCCTGATACACTAACTGCATGATTCTGAGCAAGTTACTAAAGGATGTTCTGATTCAATCTTCTTTTTTTAATCCTTTCTTACTTTAAAAGTGTAATTAATAATAGTTGTTTATGGTACTACTGTGTAAATTTCTAAGATAACTTTCTATGATATATATTAATAATTTGAACTTAATAACTCATGACTATTACATGATTGTCATTATGGTGGTGTTAGTTTTTGTTAGTTATTAATATATATGCTACTGTTGTCACTAGGATGCAGATTAAGTTTCTGACTGATTCTTTCTCCACTGCCACATCACTGTTGGGTCCAAAAAAGCAAGATTGTTTTCCCAACCATTTTATCCTTTGGAAGCTCAGTAAAAAATGATGCAAGCAGACTAGCTTGTGTATATTTCTTCAACCAATTAAGTAATCTATGAACCTTAAATATTTGGGAACACTGCTTGTAGATAACTTAGGGTACAGGAAAATTAATCAAAGACAATATATGTTATGCCTATTAAATCCCAGACAAATCAGTTACCTATAGGGAAGGTGGACTTTTGTGAAAAGGGATAAACTTTGTTTTCATGCTCAATTCAATATTGATTATATTTCTAGACAGCAATATATTGTTATATTTTCCAAATGAACTTTTCCCAGTCTGCTCTGTTTACCACATGAAACACCAGGTTCTGAAGGACTTTAAGTTTTTAAATGTCAGTTTCAAAGGTGAATGTGAAACACAGGTCACACTGTGTAAATAACACCTGTTTTTAAGAATCTAAGATAGTGTAGCTCCATGAAACTCATTCACTGGATCACAGTCCTTCTTCAGTTGATACTAAAAGTATTTCCATTTCTCTAGTTAATTCGAATAGACCGGCAAATTTTTAACAAACATCATGTAGTAGAAAGATCTAAGATGTTGAAATCAGGAAAGCTTCAATTCTAGGCTGTTATGCCACTTNATATTTGGGAACACTGCTTGTAGATAACTTAGGGTACAGGAAAATTAATCAAAGACAATATATGTTATGCCTATTAAATCCCAGACAAATCAGTTACCTATAGGGAAGGTGGACTTTTGTGAAAAGGGATAAACTTTGTTTTCATGCTCAATTCAATATTGATTATATTTCTAGAGAGCAATATATTGTTATATTTTCCAAATGAACTTTTCCCAGTCTGCTCTGTTTACCACATGAAACACCAGGTTCTGAAGGACTTTAAGTTTTTAAATGTCAGTTTCAAAGGTGAATGTGAAACACAGGTCACACTGTGTAAATAACACCTGTTTTTAAGAATCTAAGATAGTGTAGCTCCATGAAACTCATTCACTGGATCACAGTCCTTCTTCAGTTGATACTAAAAGTATTTCCATTTCCCTAGTTAATTTGAATAGACTGGCAAATTTTTAACAAACATCATGTAGTAGAAAGATCTAAGATGTTGAAATCAGGAAAGCTTCAATTCTAGGCTGTTATGCCACTTGCTAGCTGCATGATTTGGGACAGTTCCCCCATCTCTCTAAGCATCACATTTCTCATTCGTTTAAAAAAAAAAAAGACTAATAATAACTGCTATAGGAACAAAGTGGAATTGGAAATAATCTTACCCTCTGAGAACTGAGTAATGAAATCAATTCACAGTCATCTAAATATTAAGCAGTCAGGCTATGAAGACACATACAGCTTGATTTTTGCCCTGAATTCTCCACATAACATTTTGTGTTCTTGAGGAGGGATTTTAACATTCTTTAAGATCGATTTCCTTATTTGTAAGACAGAGATTTAAAAAAATATATATTTCAAAGTTTATCATGAAATTTAAATTAAAACAGGAAATGTTTGGTATAACAGTTAGCTCATTAGCTCATGACTAGTAGTTTAGTTCAGTTCAGTGGCTCAGTCATGTCCGACTCTTTGTGACACCATGAATTGCAGCATGCCAGGTCTCCATGTCCATCACCAACTCCCGGAGTTTACCCAAACTCATGTCCATAGAGTGGGTGATGCCATCCAGCCATTTCATCCTCTATTGTCCCCTTCTCCTCCTGCCCCCAATCCCTGCCAGCATCAGGGTCTTTTCTAATGAATCAACTCTTCTCATGAGGTGGCCAAAGTATTGGAGTTTCAGCTTTAACATCAGTCCTTCCAATGAACACCCAGGTCTGATCTCCTTTAGGATGGACTGGTTGGACCTCCTTGCAGTCCAAGGGACTCTCAAGAGTCTTTTCTAACACCACACTTCAAAAGCATCAATTCTTTTGTGCTCAGCTTTCTTCACAGTCAAACTCTCACATCCATACATGACCACTGGAAAAACCATAGCCTTGCCTATTTGGACCTTTGTTGGCAAAGTAATCTCTCTGCTTTCTAATATTCTATCTAGGTTGGTCATAACTTTCCTTCCAAGGAGTAAGCATCTTTTAATTTCATGGCTAGTAGTTAGCTTATGACTAAGTTAAATATCAACCTACTGTTGTTGAGATGGTTTACAATAGAGATGTTTGAAATTGACCATCTTAAGAAAATTCCTTGTTGACTGCAGCCATGAAATTAAAAGATGCTTGCTCCTTGGAAGAAAAGCTATGACCAACCTAGACAGCATATTAAAACGCAGAGACATTACTTTGCCAATAAAGGTACATCTAGTCAAAGCTATGGTTTTTCTAGTAGTCATGTATGGATGTGAGAGTTGAACTACAAAGAAAGCTGAGTGCTAAAGAATTGATGTTTTTAACTGTGGTGTTGGAGAAGACTCTTGAGAGTCCCTTGGACTGAAAGGAGATCCAACCAGTCCATCCTAAAGGAAATCAGTCCTGAATGTTCATTGGAAGGACTGATGTTGAAGCTGAAATTCTAATACTTTGGCCACTTGATGCGAAGAATGGACTCTTTGGAAAATATCCTGATGCTGGGAAAGTTTGAAGGCAGGAGAAGGGGACTACAGAGGATGAGATGGTTGGATGGCACCACATAACTCGATGGACATGAATTTGAGCAAGTTCCAGGAGTTGGTGATGGACAGGGAGGCCTGGTAGGCTGCAGTCCATGGGGTCACAAAGGGTCAGACATGACTGAGTGGCTAAACTAAACTGAAGTAAACTCCTGCACACCAAAATGAGAAAGTAACCTGACTGAAAATATGAATATATGAAGAGAAAGACTGCAACAATTATAAGGAGAAAAATTATCAATGAAGAAATAAAAATAGAAAAAGTAAGTGACAGGCTAAAATATTGGCAATGAATATTCAAACTAGTCAGCAGGAGGAGATACCCTACCAGACTGAAGTTAATACCTGGGCTGCCTGGCAAGCCCANGAAAGATGGTAACAATAACCCTGTATGTGAGACAGCAAAAGAGACACAGATATATAGAACAGTCTTTTGGATTCTGGGAGAGGACGAGGATGGGATGATATGGGAGAATGGCATTGAAATATGTGTAATATCATATATGAAATGGATCGCCAGTCCAGTCCAGTCGATGCATGATACAAGATGCTCAGGGCTGGTGCACTGGGATGATCCACAGGGATGGTATGGGGAAAGAGGAAGAGGGGGATTCAGGATGGAGAACACATGTGTACCCGTGGTGGATTCATGTTGATGTATGGCAAAACCAATACAATATCGTAAAGTAATCAGCCTCCAATTAAAATAAATAAATTCATATTGAAAAAAATAAATCACTATTCGAACTGGAAAAAAAAAAANGAATGATACAAGATGCTCAGGGCTGGTGCACTGGGATGATCCACAGGGATGGTATAGGGAAGGAGGAAGAGGGGGATTCAGGATGGGGAACACATGTGTACCCGTGGTGGATTCATGTTAATGTATGGCAAAACCAATACAATATTGTAAAGTAATCAGCCTCCAATTAAAATAAATAAATTCATA
This sequence comes from Neotragus pygmaeus, assembly GCA_006410875.1. Lineage (NCBI taxonomy): Eukaryota > Metazoa > Chordata > Mammalia > Artiodactyla > Bovidae > Neotragus > Neotragus pygmaeus. Next base: position 989,487 of record SJYV01023164.1, on the reverse strand, counting down.
TTGAAAAAAATAAAACACTATTCGAACTGGAAAAAAAAAAAAAAAACTCTCACTGGCTAAAAGACACTGGTATTTCTCAATTTTCATGTAGTTGATCTAGATGGTAAGAGAAATGTGGTTTTGTCACTACTGTCCTAATCATGATTGAATCGATCCCTTAGCTATCTATATGGGTTCTCTTAGTACTTCTAAAAGTAAACAAAAAGTTCTGAAACCTAAATTATGATTACTGTAGAAATTATTACCTGATATAAAACACCTCTCCTTTGTCCCCACCTACTAAAAGAGAACTTAAAATGAACCATCATAATTTAAACATGAATCTATAAGGGAAACAATGAAGATATATTCTCTAAATGTGCTATTTATATTTTTTTCTTATAAAAGCCATTCAGAAGCAGCAAGCCTTTCTCTACTGATTTTCTAGATATGCTCTAGATATGTCATAGCTGTTTCACCCATCATCACATCACATTGTAATATTTCATGCATTTGTCTATCATCCCCAGTAGGCCCCATGAAAAATCAGAGTTTACTTAACTCTGGATCCCCAGAACCCAGTATAATATATATCAGGGCCTAAAATTGGTAAATATTGGAAGAGAAGGGCAAATGAAGAGGGGAAAAGAAGGTAGGGAGGGGAAAAAGAAAGGGGGTACAGAGAAAGAGAGGATATCAGTTGGCAATTTATATAGAGAACAGGAATTCCAAGTTTTAAGAAAATAAAAAAATACTAAAACACATCACTGTAGTAAACTGATTTAATATATTAGTACATAGTTTCCTATTACAAAATAAAATATTCAGGGTGATTCTAACATTTGCTGGTTTCTAGTTAGTGCTATCAGATTTGCTGACTTTAGGTCCAACTATTCATTTTAATAGTGAATGAGATCAGTGGTGCTTATAAATTACCAATAAACCAAATTTCTTAGTTTGAGTTTGGTTAGTTTTAAATCAAGACAAAAATGTTACAAATATGAACTGATATCAGCATAATGTTTTTGCTTGACTTATCTTTATTTCAGTGTATATTTATTTTTACAACTACACAATATTGCATGTCAATGTAAGAAATGTAGAAAATGTGATGAGCAAATATAAAAGAAAAAAATACCCCCAGGCTCACCAATGAAACAAAACCCTCAATATTTTGCTGAAAACCCCTCCAAATCTTTGTTTCTGTGTGTGTTTATCTAGAAATTTTAAAAGACATTATATATGGAACACACTTTTGAAATATGATCAATAATATTAATTAATAATCTATTGCCATTAATTAATTAATAATATATTGCCATGAAGAAATATATGTCTCTGATTCCTAGCAACAGTGGAATAGCTTCACTAACCTTCCCACAGATAACATTTATATAATCTAGCAAAAAATGCACAGCACAGTACTTAAGGCTGAAACTGTAGTGAATACTACCTGTGTTAGTCTCCTCAGTCTGCCATTGCAAAATACCATAGACCAGATGGCTCAAACACTAGAAATTTAAGGTGGGACAGGATAGACATCCCCTTTCTATAAAAGAGAAGAAGAACAAAGGGTAGCGATATCAATACGTGCAGACTTGACAGGGCAAATTGCATTAGATCTTAAGGGTCAAGACTAATCTTCTTTGGTTCATTGCTCTGCCCTGTGGGCTGCCTACCCCTTCGGTGTCATGGGACACCATCTCTGTGGTAGGGCTCTACCCACGTGGCCGTGCCTCCTTTAGTACTTGCTGGCGGTGTTTCTGCTGATACCGTCACANGTTAACCATTAATATTTTGCCTATGTTTTTACTCTTCTAAACAATGCAGTTTTGTATATACTTGCATATATATATATGTTATAATTTTTTCCTTAGAATAAATTCCTAGAAATGAAGTTATTGATTACAATGGGCAGAGAGGTACCTGTTTCATAATGAATGGCTTGATCATTAAAAGTATTGCATTCTTTGACCTATGCCCTCATTTTCAGCATTGGTAGAGGTTACTTCTAAATACCTTTGCGAGCTAATTGATGAGACATAAAAATTTTGGATATTTAGATTATCTTTACAATAAACAATATTAAGTTATCTTTTAAATTACTCAAAATCTAGTCAGAGCAAGTGAGAAAAACATCACAAATAGTTTCAATAGTTAAATGTGGTCTGTTGATATGTAAGAGGTGGCAGGTCCACATGAAGAGCTCTGAAGTAAATCACAATTATATCATGCTATAAAAGTATCAACCCAGTGGAGGAGCACAATTAGGTGCCTAACTATATGGGGAAATGTAATCACATCCAGGGCAGGAGCCTAAGCCACAAAACCTGTTGCTAAAGTTTCCAACATAGTGTTCTGCAACTCTGGGGCTCTGCCACGGCTTCAGTACTCTCCACTGATTCAGACTTTCCACAAATTTGCCCCAGATTTTACTTCATATCTCTCTCCTTAAGGCCTAAACTCTCTCATCCTCTCTGTCATATTATCTTCATTAAAGTCCCTTTATAAATTTGCTTGGTTTCTTTCAAACAATCTGTCAACCTAAAAGCCACCCACAGATTTGCTTAGTTAAACCCTGCCAAAATTNTCTCTTCTTAAGGCCTAAACTCTCTCATCCTCTCTGTCATATTATCTTCATTAAAGTCCCTTTATAAATTTGCTTGGTTTCTTTCAAACAATCTGTCAACCTAAAAGCCACCCACAGATTTGCTTAGTTAAACCCTGCCAAAATTCAGCATTCAAAATTTGACACCCATCCTAAGAGACCTTTCTGTTTAAGAAACCAGAAGAGCTTGGCAAAAGAATCCAACTCTCAATCAATTCCTCCTTCGAAAGACGACACCTAAATGAAACTCTTTCCTCTATAACCACAAACTGTATCTTTAAACGACTCATGAAAGTACAGAAGACACAGAGAACACAGAACCATACATTTGTCTCTTTCTTTTTAGCCAATATGAAAAGCTATAAAAGTTTTAACTTGGGAGAGGAACATAGATTTATGGCGCCCATGGTCACTTGATCCCAAGGAATCAATGGATATTATTTCCATATATCGTTTCCTATTAAAGCCCATGAGGGTTTTGTTGTTGTTGTTGTTGTTGGGGAGGGAGTGATAGAAAAAGAGGATCAAAAACATTTAGTCACTTAAATCTATCTACTAACCCCATATTCATCTACTTTCATTTTAATTTCATACTAAAACCATCTTGATGAAAGTGAAAGAGAGTGAAAAAGTTGGTAAAGCTCAACATTCAGAAAACGAAGATCATGGCATCTGGTCCCATCAGTTCATGGGAAATAGATGGGNACACCAGCCCCAAGCATCCTGCATCCTGTATCAAACATAGACTGGTGATTCGTTTCTATTCTTGTGTTTTACCGTAAGCCATCAAGAGGAACCAAACCTCTCCAACTACGTTTCTCAAATTCTTCTCAGATAAATACCCATTTTCATCACTCACAAGTTCTAGTTTGCTTAACACATTCAGTTCAGTTCAGTAGTGGCTGACTTTGCGACCCCAGGCTTCCCTGTCCATCACCAACTCCTGGAACTTGCTCAAACTCGTCTCCATCAAGTCAGTGATGCCATCCAACCATCTCACCCTCTGCCATCGCTTTCTCTTCCTGCCTTTAATCTTTCGCAACATCGTGGTCTTTTGCAGAGTCAGAAAACACACTAGAAGGCAATTTAACAAAGTTCTCTGTCATTTTATAAGGACTCTACTTTCTCCTGTTTCCAGTAATATATTCCTCATTTCCATCTGACATCATACCAAAATTGCCTTTAATGTCCATATTTCTAGCATTCACCTCAAGACTCTTCTAGACTCTATCCATAACTGAGTGTCAAAGTCGAATCTACATTTTTAGGNTCCTGTTTCCAGTAATATATTCCTCATTTCCATCTGACATCATACCAAAATTGCCTTTAATGTCCATATTTCTAGCATTCACCTCAAGACTCTTCTAGACTCTATCCATAACTGAGTGTCAAAGTCGAATCTACATTTTTAGGTATTTGTTACAAAATATCCCACTTAGGAGTTTCCAGGGTGACTCAGAGGTAAACAGGCTTTCCTGGTGGCTCAGACAGTAAAGAATCTGTCTGTAGTGCAGGAGACCTAGGTTTGATCCCTGGGTCTGGGAAGATCCCCTGGGGGAGGAAATGAAGTGAAGGCATGAGCGCTGTTGCAAATCATACTTGTCACTGATCTGCAGGGTGAGGCAGTCCACGGGATCACAGTTCCTCCAGTTTCTATCAGACTTCTTTACCTCTTCTGAATCCAAGAACAGCTAGATATGTAACAGTGTGCTGAAAGGTGCAAGTTTATCTAGAGTTCTTCATCGTAAGACTGGGCAGGTGGCAAACACACACAGTCCTCCCAGATCCAGATTTCTCCTCTGGTCTTTCCCACTCCATTTCCATTTCCCCTTCTTGACAGCCAGACTTCCTGACTTCAGCCTCGGAGAAGACAGACTTATATAGACTATTCAATCAACTCTCACAGTAGAGTTAGGTTCAAACTTTTTTGTTGTTATTGTTTTAAATTTCCTTTATTGCAATCGAGAAAATAGGGAAAAGGATATCTGTGCTGATTCTTAAGGTGGTTTTAGAAATTGTTGTTCAGACACTGAGTCATGTCTGACTCTGCAACCCCGTGGACTGCAGCATGCCAAGCTCCCCTGTCCTCCATCCCTCAGAGCTCTCTCAACTCATGTCCATTGAGTCAGTGATGCCATCCAACCATCTCATTCTCTGTCACCCACTTCTCCTCATCCCTTCAATATTTTCCAGCATCAGGGTCTTTTCTAATGAGTTGGCTCTTGGCATCAGGTTGTCAAAGTATTAGAGCTTCAGCTTTAGCATCAGTCTTTCTAATGAATCATCAGAACTGATTTACTTTAGGTAAGATTGACTGGTTTGATCTCCTTGCAGTCCAAGAGACTCTGAATAGTCTTCTCCAACACCACAGTTCAAAAGCATCAATTCTTTGGCACTCAGCCTTCTTTATGGTTCAACTCNAGTCTTTCTAATGAATCATCAGAACTGATTTACTTTAGGTAAGATTGACTGGTTTGATCTCCTTGCAGTCCAAGAGACTCTGAATAGTCTTCTCCAACACCACAGTTCAAAAGCATCAATTCTTTGGCACTCAGCCTTCTTTATGGTTCAACTCTCATGCACATATGTGACTACTGGAAAAACCATAGCTTTGACTATACAGACATTTGTGGGCAAAGTGATGTCTCAGCTTTTTAATATACTAAGTTTGTCATAGATTTTCTTCCAAGGAGCAAGTGTCTTTTAATTTTGAGCAAGGTCCAGGAGTTGGTGATGAACAGGGATGCCTGGGATCTCAGAGCCAGCTACGACTGAACTAAACTGAATGGGTTATGCAAACTAGAACTTGTGAGTGATGAAAAGAAAATCTCTCTGTTTCCTCATAAAATAAAAAAAGATTTTATTTTCTTGTTTCCTCATCTATTTACCATGAAGTGATGGGACAGGATGATGTCATGATCTTTCTTAGTTTTCTGAATGTTGAGCTTTAAGCCAGTGTTTTCACTCTCCTCTTTCACTTTCATTAAGAGGCTCTTCCATTCTTGGCATTTTGCTATAAGGGTGGTGTCATCTGAATATCTGAGGTTGGTTATATTTCTCCCAGCAACCTTGATTCCAGCTTGTATTTCATCCAGCCTGGCATTTCTCATGATGCACTCTGCATATAAGTTAAATAAGGTGGTTTTAGAAGTTAAATATCTTTAATTATACCAACTTCTTTTCCAAACATATTTCAGATTACACTTTGCTGTATACCTTCCCACTGCAGTGGACTGCTCATCATTATTCCTTATGTACAGACAAGACTGTCCTTCTTCTATATTTTTGACATGCCAAGATATGAGATATGGCATTCTGTTGAGGTTGGGAGACTTTAGCAGGGGCCTATCCATGTTTAAGGTCAAGCTCAAATACCAAAACATTCAGAGACATTTCCTTAAATGGTTCTTGGCCATATGCAATCTTTATTTCCCTCTGACTCACATTTTTGCAGAAATAAAATTAAAGATTTCATATAATGCTAATCACCATAAGGATGCTGAATTGTACTTAATTTTGCTATTAGATTATGTGCTTAAGGACCAGAACTTACTTTAATCCCTGTTTTTCCATGCCCTGCCTAGACTGTATCTTTAAATTCCCTGGCAATCCAGAAGGGTTTCTTGATTTGTACTGGGTTTATTGGATTCCTATAAATATTTTGAATACATGAAAAAACCATTAAGAACANCACCAATACAGTATACTAACGCATATATATGGAATTTAGAAAGAAGATAATGATAACGCTGTATGTGAGACAGCAAAAGAGACACGGATGTATTGAACAGTCTTTTGGACTCTGTGGGAGAGGGCAAGGGTGGGATGATATGGGAGAATGGCATTGAAACATGTAAAATATCATATGTGAAACAAATCGCCAGTTCAGGTTTGATGCAGGATACAGGATGCTTGGGGCTGGTACATGAGGATGACCCAAAGGGATGGGATGGGGAGGGAGTTGGGAGGGGAGGCTCAGGATGGGGAACACATGTACACCCATGGCAGACTCAAATCAATGTAGGGCAAAACCACTACATTATTGTAAAGTAAAATAAATTAATTAAAAAAATAAAAAATATATAATAAATAAATCTTTAAAAAAAAACTTTTTCAGAAGTTCATCAGATTATTAAGACTCCTTTTTAGCTGACAGGAAATTTTGGAGAGCATAGGAAAACATGGAGAAGGTAAATGTAGCAATGGAAGCAGTGACTGCAGTGGAGTTAGTGTTCCTTTTATTATCACATTATTTATACACAAGAAAAACACCTATTTCTGCTTTATTGGCTATGCCAAAGCCTTTGACTATGTGGATCACAATAAACTGTGGAAAATTCTNGAGCCTGGTGGGCTGCCGTCTATGGGGTCGCACAGAGTCGGACACGACTGAAGTGACTTAGCAGCAAAGTTATTTACCTCACATGTGTCATTTTTTTTTATAAGACAGAGGGAGGACAGGAAGGAGATTTTAAAAATAATTTTGAAGATGCTGTTGTTCTTTAGTCACTAAGTTGTGTCCAGCTCTTTTTGTAACCTCATGGGCTGTTGCTTGCCAGGCTGTTCTCCTGCTCCACCCAGTAACTGTATGAGTTGGAGTAGTGGTTATTTAAGTGCTAAGTATATACAAACCATGATCTTGCAGATGTTCAAGCTGGCTTTAGAAAAGGCAGAGGAAGCAGAGATCAAATTGCCAACATTCACTGGATCATCTAAAAAGCAAGAGAATTCCAGAAAAACATCTACTTCTGCTATATTGACTATGCCAAAGCCTTTGACTGTGTGGATCACAATAAACTGTGGAAAATTCTTCAAGAGATGGGAATCCCAGACCACCTAACCTGCCTCTTGAGAAACCTGTATGCAGGTCAGGAAGCAACAGTTAGAACTGGACATGGAACAACAAACTGGTTTCAAATAGGAAAAGGAGTATGTCAAGGCTGTATATTGTCACCCTGCTTATTTAACTTATATGTAGAGTACATCATGAGAAACGCTGGGCTGGAAGAAGCACGAGCAGCAATCAAAAATGCTGGAAGAAATAACAATAACCTCAGATATGCAGATGACACCACCATTATGGCAGAAAGTGAAGAAGAACTAAAAAGTCTCTTGAGGAAAGTGAAAGAGGAGAGTGAAAAAGTTGGCTCAAAGTTCAACATTCAGAAAACTAAAATCGTGGCATCCGATCCCATCAGTTCATGGCAAATAGATGGAGAAACAGTGGAAACAGTGGCTGACTTCATTTTGGGGGGCTCAAAAATCACTGCAGATGGTGATTGCAGCCATGAAATTAAAAGACACTTACTCCTTGGAAGGAAAGTTATGTCCAACCTAGACAGCATATTACTTTGTCAGCAAAGGTCCGTCTAGTCAAGACTATGGTTTTTCCAGTAGTCATGTATGCATGTGAGAGTTGGACTAAAAAGAAAGCTGAGTGCAGAAGAATTGATGCTTTTGAACTGTGGTATTGAAGAAGACTCTTGAGAAGACTCCTGCAAGAAGATGCAACCAGTCCATCCTAAAGGAAATCAGTCCTGGGTGTTAATTGGAAGGACTGATGTTGAAGCTGAAATTCCAGTACTTTGGCCACCTTATGTGAAGAGCTGACTCATCTGAAAAGACCCTGATGCTGGGAAAGATTGAGGGCAGGAGGAGAAGGGGATGACAGAGGCTGAGATGGTTGGATGGCATCACTGACTTGATGGACATGGGTTTGGGTGAATTCTGGGAGATGGTGATGGGCAGGGAAGCCTGGTGTGCTGCGGTTCATAGTGTTGCAAAGAGTCGGACATGACTGAGTGACTGAACTGAACTGATACACATAGCATCAACATTCCCCTAAGATGTGTTAGAAATCAAATTCTTGAGACCCCTCCCTTTTGCCCACTAAGTTAGAGTTGATGTGTGTGATGGGGTCCACTAGTAGTGGGGCCCAGCAATCTGGGCTTTAACTAGCACTCCAGATGATGCTGATGCATGAGGGGTTTCAGAGTTGCTGACCTGGAGTAAGCAGGTTATTGAGGATGTCAATCTACTATTGCCTCAGTCTTGGTAGACTTATTCTCTCGTGTGAGCTGTATATGATTCTTCATTTGAAAACCAACTTTATATTTTCCAGGCAACATGGTTGTTACACACAAACCAAACTATCTTGAGTAATATTTAAGCAATGTCACAACAGTGTTCAAAATTTGGGTATACGTTCTAATGAAAGTTACTGAACAGTTAAAATAATATCCAAGGGAACCTCTGACTATATGCAATTTTCACCTTAGAAACTGCCTTTAAGGCTTACTACTGTCATGCACAAAAATGGTAATTGCATGTAACTACTTCCTATGTTTTCCTGGATAAAATTCATAACAGGTTTGGAAGAGGGAAGAAAAGGAGATCAATGAAAATATTTTTGACGTTTTCATTCATATGATATACTANTGCCTTTAAGGCTTACTACTGTCATGCACAAAAATGGTAATTGCATGTAACTACTTCCTATGTTTTCCTGGATAAAATTCATAACAGGTTTGGAAGAGGGAAGAAAAGGAGATCAATGAAAATATTTTTGACATTTTCATTCATATGATATACTAGATAGTCATGATTTCATTTAATAGAACTCATTTAAGGCTCCCAACAAGCTTGCAAAGTTGTTACAGAAAAGAAAGCTGAGTTTTCAGAGAGCTTAAATACAGGTTTTAGATGCTTTTGGTAATCTTTATTATGCTAAAAATCACATAGCATAAAAGTTAATATACTAACCATTTTAAATGTACAGTTCAGTTATTCATATTCATATTGTTGTAAAACAGAACTTTTTCATCTTACAAACCTGATAGTCTATACTCATTAAACAATAGCTCCCTTCAGCTCCTAGTAATCACAATTAGGTTTCTGAGAATTTGACTATATTAAAGATGATGATTATTTAATCAACCTGTGAATCTAAATCTTTCCGGTCCCAAAGCCTGTATTATTTTTCATGTATATTACTTATTGAATTAAGTTAAAACAATATTCTCAATAGTTAATTCTTATTATCAATCTGGATATATACTATATTCACTTCTATCACGGCTGATATTTTGACAGTTTCTCATAAGTACAGCCTACTTTCCCCTCCATGTATCTCTTTCTGTTATGGTTTAGTCACCAAGTCGTGTCTGACTCTTTGTGACCCCATAGACTGTAGCGTACCAGCCCTCCTTGTCCCTCACCAGCTCTTGGAGTTTGCCCAGGTTCATGTCATTGAGTCGGTTATGTCATCCAACCATCTCATCCTCTGTCACCCTCTTCTTCTGCCTTCAATCTTTCCTAGCATCAGGGTCTTTTCCAATTAGTCAGCTGTTCACACCAGCTGGTCTTTAAAGTGGACTCAATGTTCCTTTTGATCTATAGAAACTAACCTCCATTTACACTCCAGTTCTAATCTCTCCACAGTGGTTTCTCCATTTCTTTGTCCCAAATTCCCAATAGAAATCATTGCTTCACTACACATATTGTCAATAAGAATAATGGATTCTCTGTGCTTGTAAGAACCTTAAATTTAAACTAAATCAATTTACCCTGTGTATCAATAATGCACAATAATGTGTAGACTTGTTCACCCCCAGAAATGTCTGGAGCCCATTCTATTTTTGCACATCTCTTTTAGAAATCTTGCCTTCATTTGGAATTAAACTTTGTGCTATTATAGCTTTCACCCATTTGCAAAGGGCCAACTCATTGGAAAAGACCCTGATGCTGAGAAAGATTGAAAGCAGGAGGAGAAGGGGATGACAAAAGATGAGATAGTTGGATGGCATCACTGATTCAATAAACATGAGTTTGAGCATGTTGAAGGACAGGGGCTCGCCAAGAGTCAGACATGACTGAGTGACTGAACAACACAGTCTCTTTTTGATTCTCCCCCTTGGTGCTATACGGGATAAACCTAAAACACTTTCCAAACAATATCTCATAAAATATTAATATTATCATGAATCTTTTTCTCCAATTTAAAATTTTCCAATTCTAATCAATAATTTCAAGGGTCTTCTTCGCTCTGGCTACAAGCTTAAAAATATGACCAATTTCTTTCTCTAACTAAACCAGTTCTGTGTGTTCTACTCAGTAGAGCTGGGGAAAAAAAGCATTTTCTCACATTTGGATTTTAATAAAAGCTAGGTAGTATTATCATTGTCATTATTATTGGCACTCACCCTTCTCTGATATCTATCAGTTCACTGTTTCTATAAACTCATTTCTGATAGAAACTCTTAACTCTGTGTCAAATATGCCACTAAGACAAGTGAGGACAATCCTGATTCTATTACCTTTTGACTATTTTCTCTACATTTTTTCTGGGTATGTCTTTCATATATGTGTTCCTAATGAAATCAGTGTGTTCTTGCCTTATATAGAAGTTATAAACACAACTGTTGTAACTCACACAGGAGAACAAGGTTGAACAAACTCAGTAATCATATGTGGGGGAAACTATACACACATTTTGTTATTCTAATTCTTTTCAAATTACCCTGTTTATTACAAAGTTCCTGTCCTCCAAACTTGATCTAAAACTCCAAAACATTTCATCAAAACATGTCCAACTTTGGAAATTTCCATCATTGGAAGCAGGTGTGTTTTAAAATCTTCCCTAGTCAACAGTTCCAGAAACTCTTGTCATTAAATGTTTTTATAAGCAGAAAGCTCTTTCTCATGATATGAACCAGGATGAGAAGAGATGAAGCCTTTGTGTCTATTTCTGGCTCTGTCACTGACTCACCCTTCATTGCAGCAAAAAGCCAATTAACCTCCTCCAGTTTCCCCATTTCTGACAATAAAAAAAAAAATCACTTGTAGGTTAAGAAAGTGGAGGTTGTGGAAACTTTCAATATGCATAGATCAAAGGTGTTGTATTAAATGAAATCTCTATTTTTTTAAATGATTGAAGTAGACTCAATTTAAGTCTACAATTATTGATAACCATCTAAGTCATTTTTAGCAGGCAGCACTTAATATTTGTTTGTACTTCTATTCAACATTTATACTGAAAATCCAACCGTTTTGTATTTACCTAATCACCACACTTCTGAACTCTCTTATGAAATGATGAAATAAGGTAAGATTAGCTATTTAGCATGCCTAGTAAATGCTTTAACAACATAATGCCTAAAACCTGGTGAAATTCATTTAGAGGACTGGCAAGTAAAATATTCCAATCTCCTAAATTCAGAATCTAGAGAGTTCTGACAATGAAATGGCAATTCAAATCTCGCAGCCTAAGTGAGGAGAATATTATGACTAAAGTGTCATTAGGAGGAATGGATAGAGCTGTTTATATGGCAGAACATTGTTTAAAAATTCTGTCATTTATTGTGTTCTTACTAAACAGTCATGTTTTTATGTTGGGTGAAAAACCTTAGCCATGTAGTTTCTTTGATACCATCTTATTTTATTAGTTATTTTCATGATCTGTGAGATTTAACAATATCTAGATTTAACAATAGGTAGATAACTACTGATGGGTCCTCATCAAAATAATTTCATTTCTGAATGTGTCTTCATCCTTTCAGAAATAAGCAAAATTCTATCACTGTACTGTAAGTTAGAATGATTCTTCAAATGAATGTATCTCTTTAAAATACAACCTTACTATACCAAAAAGCCAGATAAATTTCATTTACCACTAAGTTGAAATTTTTAAGAAATTAAAATCTATGAATAGATAAAATGAAAATGATAAAACTAGAAGATTCATTCAAGGCCATTAATATGGTATTTTTTTATATTGGTTCATTTTAGTTCTAGAGTATTTGTATATCACATAAAAACTCTGGTAAGTTGACTGTTATGATTAACCAGTGTCTAAAGGGGAACTGCTGGAAAATTATGAGAGCTCTCTCATATATTGAAATCAAACTTCTTTAAAACCAAACAGATGCAACCAACAGCATATGATTAAATACATTTACCTTGGATGAGCACACCTCTCTACCCCTCTTGCTCTTCTCCCTGCCCTCTCTCTTTCTCTTCTCTCTCTCTGTCTCTTTCACACACACTCATACATGTACAGCTCTTAGCAGAAAGATCTACAATCCCTAAATGTAAGATCATAGCACACATTAAGTCCAAGGCAATAATTAATTAGAAATACACACCATTTAATCCTTTGTCCTTAGTAAACTGAGTTAAGAATAGTTCAGATTATATAGATCCAAATGGTCTAGAAAAGCTTCCAGTTGAGGAAACCCTACAACCACCTTGTCTCTCTGAAAGTTTAAATGAAAGCATACCAATTTCTGAAAATTTTTCTTGATGTGAACATCGAGTAGTTATAGTTTCTGAACAATTACACAATTGTATTTCTATATCCTTCAGGAATATTTAGAGTTTTGCCTTATATATATATATGATAGAAACTTTATATTAATACATGTTTCTTGTCATACCCATTTAAACTTCAATTTTAACTTTTGTGAGAGTCACTCACATTAAGCTCTGCATAGTTGACTACTGCTAAGGCAGATAAATATCAGTGAGTATCTTTTGGGGAGCTTGGAGGAAAACATGAGTGATAGAATGATTAGGTGAAAAAGGAGTTGAAAGTTAGAAAACAGTTGGAATCATAACTAGTCAGGACTCAGTATAGAATTAATTGAAGCCAGGATTGAGATAATGGAATGAGATATTGAGAAAAATGGAAAGTTAAGAGAAGGAGGGTCTAAATTAAGAGAAAGGGGGAAGGTGAAAGTTTTGAAGGCTGGGAGAGAGTTAAAGATCCTAAATTTTGATGAGCCTGTTATAAACTCAGAATCTTTCTCCATAGCATACTCCAGGCAACCACTGCTGATTGATATGTGTGCATTTGAGATGAAAAATTATTTGGTTTATATTTTGGAGTTAGATACTTAGGTGGCTAAATTCTGCTTTTGATGGCAATATCTTGAATGAATCATTTCTCTACAGTGATGTCGAGTGATGGCTTTTATGAACTTGAGTGGTTATATCTGCATCATATGAGAGGAAACAATACTGGAAGGAGATCATTGAAATCAACACTGTGGCATTTAGTGAGAAGCAGGAACATACTGCTTTGTGACACATTTCATTTCACTGACAAGAACATGCTGGGTCATGTGTCTTAGTGATACACCAGACTCTAGCTTCTTGAAGGAAAAAAAAAATTTCTTTGGGATGATGATTGAAGGTGACACCCATGTTATTGGATCCTACCTCAGATGTGTCAGCTAATGAGACATGATTTGCTAGAACAGAGCATGGGTCACCATCAACCCCACCAACTACAAAGAATATGCCACTGTTAATTAGAAACAGGTGCTCTTATCATTGTATGAAGAGTCTTTTATTTGCATGGGTTGGCAGGCATACTCATTTTTGGACGTCCCTCAAAGTGCACCTCTAAAATTATAGTCTTCATTTTAGAGTGATGGGGTATGTACTGGGGCAATATTTAGATGTCTTCCTTCAACAAATACTTATTATTTACCAAATGAATAGCAGAGTTGGTAGCAATAGAAGATGAAAATGCAAAGTATATAAAGCCCTTGTCTGCATAAATTCAGTTTACCAGGGAGAATACTTGTATTCATTCATACTTCTTATCTTAACACAAATGTGATTTGAGATCAGATTTTTCATTAGTTCTTATGCACTTATGTTTCACAGAACTCTTGAAATTGTAGTGTCTTTTTCGCACTGACTTGTGAAATTTAAATGGTCATCCTCTGAGTTAGTTTCACCATTTGTAAATCTAGTATAGTCTGACACATAGCAGGTGCTCAATAGGTAATGTTTCAATAAACAGATAAAATCAATATTGAAATTCAATGTGCCATTGAAGTTTGGGGGAGAATGGAATTGCCTCTGACAAGATATATCAGGAAAATTACCATAAAGCATTTTATTTATTTATTTGTTTTAAATATTTACATTATGTTGCTATATAATCAATTTGCAATGTTGTGATAGTTTCAGGTGTACAGTAAAGTGAGTCAGTTATACATATACCTACATCTATTATTTTTCAGATTCTTTTCCCATGTAGATTATTACAGAGTATTGATTAGAGTTCCCTATACAGTACTATACTGTGAGTGCTTAGTCGCTCAGTTGTGTCCAACTCTTTGAGACCCCATGGACTGTAGCCCTCCAGGCTCCTCTGTCCATGGAATTTTCTAGGCAAGAATCCTGGAATGGGTTGTCATTTCCTCCTCTAGGAGATCTTCCCAAACCAGGGATTGAACCCAGGTGTTCCGCATTGCAGAAGGATTCTTTACCATCTGAGCCACCAGGAAAGTCTTCTGTACAGTACTATACGTAGGTCCTTATTGAATATGTATTTTATATATATTAGAATATATATGTTAATCTCAACCTCCTGATTTATCACCCCACCACCACCACCACCTTTCTCCTTTGCTATCCACAAGTTTGTTTTCTGAGTCTGTTTCTTAATGATACAATAAGTTCATTTGTATCATTTTTTAGATTCCAAAGTGATATCATATTCGTCTTTTTCTGTCTGACTTACTTCACTTAGTATGATAATCTCTAGGCCATCACATGTTGCTCCAAATGGCATTATTTCATTCTTTTTTAAGGCTATGTAATATTCTGTTGTATATATGTACAATATCTTTATCCATTCATCTATAGATGGACATTTAGGTTGCTTCCATGTCTTAGCTATTGTAAATAATGCTACAATTAACATTGGGATGCATGTATCTCTTTGAATTATGACTTTGTTCAGATATTTGCCAAGAAGTGACATTGCTAGATTACCTGGTAGCTCTATGTTTAGTTATTTTCAGTTCAGTTCAGTTCAGTCGCTCAGTTGTGTCTGACTCTGTGACCCCATGAATAGCAGCACGCCAGGCCTCCCTGTCCATCAACAACTCCTGGAGTTCACTCAGATTCACATCCATTGAGTCAGTGATGCCATCCAGCCATCTCATCCTCGGTCGTCCCCTTCTCTTCCTGCCCCCAATCCCTCCCAGCATCAAAGTCTTTTCCAATGAGTCAACTCTTCGCATGACGTGGCCAAAGGACTGGAGTTTCAGCTCTAGCATCATTCCTTCCAAAGAAATCCCAGGGCTGATTTCCTTCAGAATGGACTGGTTGGATCTCCTTGCAGTCTGAGGGACTCTCAAGAGTCTTCTCCAACACCACAGTTCAAAAGCATCAATTCTTCGGTGCTCAGCCTTCTTCACAGTCCAACTCTCACATCCATACATGACCACAGGAAAAACCATTGCCTTGACTAGACAGACCTTAGTTGGCAAAATAATGTCTCTGCTTTTGAATATACTATCTAGGTTGATCATAACTTTTCTTCCAAGGAGTAAGCATCTTTTAATTTCATGGTTGCAGACACCATCTACAGTGATTTTGGAGCCCCAAAAAATGAAGTCTGACACTGTTTACACTGTTTTCCCATCTATTTCATTTAAGGAACATCTACAATGTTTTCCATGGTGACTGCAACAACTTAGATTTCCACCAATAATGTAGAAGGCTTCCTTTTGCTCCACACCCTATCCAGCATTTATTGTTTGTAGACTTTACGATGGTCACTATGACTGGCATGAGGTGATAAGTCGTTTAGTTTTGGTTTGCATTTCTCTAATAATTTGCAGTGTTGAGCATCTTTTCCTGTGCCTATTGGCTATCCATATGTCTTCTTTGGAGAAATGTCTATTTAGGTCTTCTGCTCATTTTTTGATTGCATTTTTTAAAACATAGAACTGTATTTTATATTTTGAAGATTAATCCTTCATTAATTGCTTTGTTTGCAAGTATTTTCCATTATGAGGGCTGTCTTTTCATCTTGTTTATGGTTCTTTTGTCTTGAAAAAGCTTTTAAGTTTAACTAAGTCCCATTAGTTTATTTTTGTTTTCATTTTCATTACTCTAGGAGGTGGGTCAAAAATATCTAGTTATTATTTATGACAAAGAGTGTTCTGATATTTTCCTCTAACATTTTTATAGTGTCGGCTCTTACATTTAGATCTTTAATACAGTTTGAGTTCATTTTTGTGCGTGTTTAGGGAGTGTTCTAGTTTCCTTCTTTCACATATAGCTGTCCAGTTTTCCCAGCACTACTTATTGAAGAGACAGTCTTTTCTCCATTGTATATTTTGGTCTCCTTTGTCATGGATTAGGTGACTATAGGTCAGAATACTCGCTGCTGTGGGAGAACTTCTGTGATATAATTATTTTCTAATTTGTGGATTGCCCACCTGGCAAGTGTGGGATTTGATTGTGTGTTGAATGTTCCCCTCCTACTCTCTTGTTGTGGCTTCCTCTTTGCTTTGGACGTAAAATGTCTTTTTTTGGTTTATGCTATTCTTTTTTGTCAATGATTGTTTAGCAGTTTGTTGTGATTTGGGGTGTTTTCATGAGAGGAGGTGAGCTCAGGCCCTTCTACTCTGCCATCTTATCAAATGACCTTATGAAGCATTTTAAATGAACTCTGAAAAGTAGAATACATTTAGATTTATAGTGATAAGATGTGATAACAGAAAGTGGTGAAAATTGGGTACAAAATCAAAAAGAAGAATAAAGGAATAGTTTTTATCTATTTATTATCTAGTCATCCAAATATATGTTGAATAAGGCTAATTGAAATAAAAACATGGAAGTGAGTGTTAGGTTCAGGTCATAGAGGAATGGTGATCAAAGAAACAATTGAGCCTCTTGAAAGATATGACTAGTGTTATGTTTCACTTTTATTAAGTCATCAGTGACATATAAACAGTAAACAGACTGAAGATAGTGAAATCAGGTAGAATGCTTTCATAATATAGATAATAGGACCTGACAATGAATATAGGGAGAAAGCCCCAGTTCAAAAGATGTGAAAATACTTTGAAGCCCTTGAAAATTAATTGAATGTGGATATAGGATTGCAAGGAATAGAGAGTTTATAAAAGTGTTGACTTATTCATTTTAAAATAACCAATTATATGTACAGATGATAGAGATTTTAAGCTAAAGGGATAATGAATATGGTGGAACATGTTTTATTGAAATATAATTGATACATAGTATTGTATAAATTTGTTTTATTGTATGTTTAAGTTGTACAATATAATGATTTGATGTACATAAACTATAAAATGATTACCATAATCAATGTAGTTCACATTCATCATCTCATATAGACACGCAAAGAAAGAAAAAAAATTAACCTTGTGGTGGGGACTCTTAGGATATACTCTCTTAACTTTCATGTGTACTATATTGTATTGTTAACGATAGCAGTCATGTTGTACATTACATCCTTAGTACTTTTATAATCCTATAACTAGAGGTGTGTACATTTTAACCCCTTTCCCCTCTCCCCACCTCTAGCAATGGTAACCACAAATTGAATCTCTTCTTCTGATTTTTAAAAACAATTTCCCTGTAATTAAGATCATACAGTATTTGTCTTTGTCAGACTAATTTTGTTTGGCACAATGCCATCAAGTTTCACTCATGTTTTCACAAATGGTAGGATTCCCTCCTTTTCATAGCTAAATAATATTCACCTGTATACAGAGTCCACCTCTTCTGTATCCATTCATCCATCACGGTACACTTAGGTTGTGTCTGTGTCTTGGCTGTGGTAGATAATGATGCTATAAAACATGAGGGTGCACATTTCTCATCAACATAGTATTTTCATTTCCTTTGGATATATTTTCAGAAGTAGATTGTGTTGTTGTTCTATTTTTAATTTTTTTAGAGTTAATTTATATATATATATATTTTTTTTAAATTTATTTATTTATTTATTTTTAAATTTAACTTTACAATACTCTATTGGGTTTGCCATACATCGACACAAATCCACCACAGGTGCACACAAGCTCCCAATCCCGAATCCCCCTCCCACCTCCCACCCAACAACGTCTCTCTGGATCATCCCCGTATGATCCACCTCCCAGAATACTGGAAATAAAAACAAAAATAAACAAATGGGATCTAATTAAAATTAAAAGCTTCTGCACAACAAAGGAAACTATAAGTAAGGTGAAAAGACAGCCTTCCGAATGGGAGAAAACAATAGCAAATGAAGCAACTGACAAACAACTAATCTCAAAAATATACAAGCAACTTATACAGCTCAACTCCAGAAAAATAAACGACCCGATCAAAAAATGGGCCAAAGAACTCAATAGACATTTCTCCAAAGAAGACATACGGATGGCTAACAAACACATGAAAAGATGCTCAACATCACTCATCATCAGAGAAATGCAAATCAAAACCACAATGAGGTACCATTTCACACCAGTCAGAATGGC
>SJYV01023164.1:851113-967075 GCA_006410875.1 Neotragus pygmaeus | reverse complement strand
CCATGAAATTAAAAGAAGCTTACTCCTTGGAAGAAAAGTTATGACCAACCTAGATAGCATATTCAAAAGCAGAGGCGTGACTTTGCCGACTAAGGTCCGTCTAGTCAAGGCTATGGTTTTTCCTGTGGTCATGTATGGATGTGAGAGTTGGACTGTGAAGAAGGCTGAGCACCGAAGAATTGATGCTTTCAAACTGAGGTGTTGGAGAAGATTCTTGAGAGTCCCTTGGGCTGCAAGGAGATCCAACCAGTCCATTCTGAAGGAGATCAACCCTGGAATTTCTTTGGAAGGAATGATGCTAGAGCTGAAACTCCAGTACTTTGGCCACTTCATGCAAAGAGTTGACTCATTGGAAAAGACTTTGATGCTGGGAGGGATTGGGGGAAGGAGGAGAAGGGGACAACCGAGGATGAGATGGCTGGATGGCATCACGGACTTGATGGACATGAGTCTGAGTGAACTCTGGGAGTTGGTGATGGACAGGGAGGCCTGGTGTGCTGCGATTCATGGGGTTGCAAAGAGTCAGAGATGACTCAGCGACTGAACTGAACTGATGCCAGTGGTGCTGGTGGTTTATTCACTAATTAGAGACCCCTTGGACTGTAGCCCACCAGGCTCCTCTGACCATGGGATTTCCTGGATAGGAATTTTGGAGTCAGTTGTCATTTTCTTCTCCAGGTGATCTTCCTGACCCAAGGATCAAACTAGCATCTCCTGTGTTGTCTCCTTCATGGCAGGCAGAGCTTTGACTGCTGAGTCACCAGGGAAGCCTTTTCATGCCAAAACCATACTGTTTGATTACTATAACTTTATAATTAAGCTTAATATCAGGAACCATGAAATTTCTCACTTTGTAGTACTTTCTCAAGATTGGTTTACCTGTTCAGGTTTTTTGTAGTTCCATATAAATTTTAGGATTGCTTTTTCTATAATATAAATATGCCTTTAAAAATTTGATAGAGATTGCAGATTATATATATGGATCTTGGTAAAATGGACACTATAACAATCTTGATTCTTCCAATCCATGAACACAGAGCACCTTTAATTTCTTTGATCATGTTTTATAGTTTTCATTATAGAGAACTTTCACTTTAGTTAAATTTATGTAAAAGTATTTTATTTTTTTAGATGCTGTAGTAAATGGAGTCATAGTCTTTATTTTCTCAGATAATGTACTGTTAGTATGTAAGAATATTACTGATTTTTGCATTTTAAGTTTGTATCTTGCAACTTTACTGTATTCATTGATTTGATATATATATATATATATATATTGGTGGGAGGCTTTAAGAATTTTTAATATATAGATATCATGTAATCTACAAATAGAGACATTTTGCTTTCCAATTTTCATTATTTATTTATTTTTGCTTAATTGCTCTTAAGATTTCAAGTACTATGTTGAATGCTATTGATGAGAGTGGGCATCTTTGTCTTCCTAATCTTAGAGGAAGAGCATTATATGTTAGCACCACTGAATATGATGGTAGCTGTGGGTTTGTCATATGTGGACTTTATTGTGTTGAGGTATGTTTCCTCTATGCCAGATTTGTTAAGAATTTTATCATTAATCAATGTTAAATTCTGTCAAATGATGTTTCTGCTTTTATTGAGATAATAATTGTTTTCTTTCATGCTATTAATGTGATTTACCACACTGTCTTGGATATATCAAATCATTCTCAATTCCCAGGGATTAATTCCACATGGTCATGATATTTTTATATGATGCTGTATTCCATTTGCTAGTATTTTATTGAGAATCTTTGCATTTGTATTTATCAGGAATTGTGCTACCGCTACTAAGTCACTTCAGTCATGTCCAACTCTATGCGACCCCATGGACAGCAGCCCACCAGGCCCTCCCATCCCTGGGATTCTCCAGGCAAGAACACTCGAGTGGGTTGCCATTTCCTTCTCCAATGCATGAAAGNCCGCTACTAAGTCACTTCAGTCATGTCCAACTCTATGCGACCCCATGGACAGCAGCCCACCAGGCCCTCCCATCCCTGGGATTCTCCAGGCAAGAACACTCGAGTGGGTTGCCATTTCCTTCTCCAATGCATGAAAGTGAAAAGTAAAAGTGAAGTCGTTCAGTCGTGTCCAACACTTAGTGACCCCATGAACTGCAGCCCACCAGGCTCCTCTGTCCGTGGGATTTTCCAGGCAAGAGTTCTGGAGTGGGGTGCCATTGCCTTCTCCGTTTATCAGGCATATTAGCCTATAATTTGGAGGAGGGGGATGAGGGGGATTTTATTCGTTTGTTTTCTAGCAGTGTCCTTTTCTGGCTCTGGTATCAAGGTAATGCTGATCTTGTAAAATGTGTCTGGAAGCGTTTCCTCCTCTTCAAGTTTTTTTTGAAGGAGTTTGGGCAGATTGGAATTAATTCTTTAAATGTTTGATAAACCTCCCCTGTGAAGCCACCTGATTGGTCCTGGGCTTTGCTTTGTTCGTATATTTTTGATAGTTGATCTATTCAAATATTTTATTTCATCCTGACTCAGTCTTCTTTGGTTGTATGTTTCCAGTAACTTTTCCACTTCTTTTAGCTTGTCCAGTTTGTTGGTATATAGTTATTCATAGTAGCCTCTTAAGTTCCTTTGCATTTTTAACCATAAAAATCAACTGTAATGCCTCGATTTCATTTATAATTTTCTTGATTTGGGTGCCCATTTTTCCTTGATTTGCCTAGCAAGATTTTTTAATTTTATCTTTTTAAAGAACCAAGTCAGTTTTGTTAACCTTTTAAAATCTGGTGTTTTTTTTTTATCATTTATTTCTGCCTTGTTATTTATTATTCCCTTTATTTTGCTAACTTTGGGCTCAGTTTGTTTTTTCTCTAGTTCAACGCATAGAGTTAGGATGTTTGAAGTCTTTCCTGGTAATGTAAGCATTTATTGCTATGAACTTTCCTCTTAAAACTGCTTTTTACTACATCCCATAAGATTTGGTATATTGTATTTCTATGTTCACTTATCTCAAGGTCGAATTTTATTTCACTATTAACTTATTTGATTAGTAGTTTGTTGAGGGAGGTATTGTTTCATTTCCATGTATTCATAATTTTTCTAAATTTCCTTTAGAAATTGTTGATTGTTGTTGATTTCCAGTCTCATACTATTCAGAAAAGATACTTGGTAAGATTTCAGCCTTGAATTTGCTAAGACTTGTTTTGTGATCTAACATATGTTGTACCTAAAAATGTCCCATATACACTAGAGAAATATATATATTCTGCTGTTACAGAATAGAATATTCTGTTTATATGTCTCAGGTTCACTTTTTCCAAGTGTTTTTCAGATATGTTCTTTTCTTACTAATTTCTGCCTGTGTGTCTACTCATTACTAGAAG
The DNA here is from genome assembly GCA_006410875.1 of Neotragus pygmaeus. Taxonomy (NCBI): domain Eukaryota; kingdom Metazoa; phylum Chordata; class Mammalia; order Artiodactyla; family Bovidae; genus Neotragus; species Neotragus pygmaeus. The sequence continues at coordinate 963,720 of SJYV01023164.1, read as the reverse complement.
CAAGGTATTAAAATCTCCAACTTTTATTATATTGCTGAGTATTTCTCCTTTTACCTCCTGTTTTGGCTTTATGTATATTGGAGTGTTCTGATATTGGATGCATATTTACAATTGTTTTTTCTTCCTGAAGGACTGACCCCTTTTCTCAATATATAATAAGCTTCATTGTCTCTTTTTACCATTTAGCTTAAAGTGTAATTTGTATCAAGTATAGCTACCCCTCCTTTTTGGATGTCATGTGCTTAAAATACCTTTTCCCATCCCTTCGCTCTATGTGCATCTTTAAGGTTAAACTGACTCTTTTGGAGGCCACATTTTTGGATCTTGTTGCTGGGCTTTTATTTTAATCTACCCAGAGATTCTATAGCTTTTGATTGGATAATTTAATCTATTTACATTAAAGTAACTATTGACAGCTGTGAACTTACTATTACCATTTTATTTTCTGGATTTTTTTAGACCCTTTGCTTATTGTTTTCTACACTATTGTTTCTTTTTTTTCTACACTATTGTTTCTTAATACTATCTTTTTGTGTATTTTTATGTTATTTGGTATAATTACTACTGGTTTCTTCCTTATGGTTACCATGAGAATTACATGAAGTATCTTAAAATTATAACACACTATTTTTAACTGATAATAACTTCAACAGTATCCCTAAACTTTACACTTTTACATTTCCTTGCTCTCACATTTCAGATTATTATGTTTATTATTTATATTATGTTACATAACAGACTATTAGTAAATATCACTACATTTAATTTTTAACCTAGAGTTGAATGAATTTCACATCACATCATCATTACCATATTATAGAATCAAATTTTGACTATACATAACATTCACCATTGAGTGAGATTTATGCTACCTTCTTATGTTTTTTTTTAATGTTAATTAGCATCTTTTTATTTCCCATGAAAGAATTCCCTTCAGCACTTCTTGTAAGGTTGTTGTAGTGGTGATTGACTCCCTCAGCTTTTGTTTATTTGGGACAGTATTTATCTCGCCTTCATTTCTGAAGGACTGTTTTGCTGGGTATGGGATTCTTTTTTTTTTTTTTAAGCTTTTAATATGTACTTTTATTGTGCAGCTTTAAATAGTAAAGAGCAACCAATACATCCACTTCTAGATAGTGTTATAGGGGTTCTCTTGTGGCTCAGGTGGTGAAGAACCCACCTGCAGTGCAAGAGGTGGTGGTGATGGTTTAGTCACTAAGTCGGGTCCAACTCTTGCGACTGGGTATGGGATTCTTGATCAGCAACTTTATCTTTCATGTTTTAAATGTATCCCCTCATTCTTTTAGCATGAAATGGTTCTGTTGAGAATTCTATTGATAGTCATATAGTGGTTCCCTTGTATGCAGCTTCTCTTCCTGCTTTCAAAATTCTTTCTTTTGTAATTTTGACAATTTAATTATAATCTTTCTCAGTGTAGCCTTTTGGCTCCTTTGGACCTCATGGATTAGGATGTTCATTTCTCTCCCCTGTATTTAGGAAGTGTTTAGGCACTGTTACTAGATATACATTTCCCCTTTTTCTCTCTCTTCTGGAATTCCCATTGCATGCATAACATTTCTTTGATTGTGTCCCATAAGTCCCATATATTTTCTTCATTATTTTTTTTATTTTTGTTCCTCTGTCTAGATAATTTGAAGTGTCCTCTCTTCTAGGTCACTAATTCTTTTTTCTTCATAGTTGAATCTGCTTTTTAAAATATCCATTGAATTCTTCCATTGAGTGATCATATTTTTCAGCTCTAGGATTTTTGTGGGGTTTCTGTTGTCTGTTGATAGTATCAGTTTTTTTGAGAACTTCTTGTTTTGTTCATGCATTTTCATAATCTCATTTAGTTGGCTCTGCATTTCCATAGGTCACTAAACTTCTTTAAGAAGAGAATTATTCTGAATTATTTGATAGTTCATTGATCTCCATTTTTTTAGAGTTGTTTATTGAAGCTTAATTAGTTTGTTTGTTTGTTTTTGGTGATGTCATGTTTACCAGATTTTTTTTGAGATCCTTAATTTCTTATGTCAGTATTGGAACATTTAAGTAAGTGGTTTCCTTTTTCAGACTTACAGTCTTACTTTGTCAAAAGCAGTTCTTCACCAGTCAGCTCAGCTTATTTTTCCTACATATGCCTGTTGATAATGCCTTGTACAGATAGAGTTTTCTATCAGAGTCTATTTTGTGGTGAGGCCACTTCCCAAGCTCTGAAGTGGGAGGATGTCTCTGGTTGTAAACAACTGGACAAGACTGCTGAGTTGGTTTCCGACTCTGGCAAGGGTTAGACAGTCATGTGGATTGTCTATCTAGGCTTAATTAGATAGTCAGGAAGGACTGTGTACTATACGAAGTAGTAGTTGGGGCTATGAATTACCTTTTCTGTCCTTGAAGAGTAGCAGGAAGTGCCCTGGATCTGCATAGCTTGTTTGGGGGAATCTAATTCAGTCAAAATTGTGTATTGATGCCTTCGCCAGATAGAACCACTGATTTTACTTTGCAGACAGGGAGAGGCAATGGACTTCCCAGGTGATTCAGTGGTAAAGAATCTGCCTGCCAATGCAGGAGCCAGAGGAGACGCAGTTCAATCCCCAGGTTAGGAAGATCCCCTGGAGGAGGAAATGGCAATCCACTCCAGTATTCTTGCTTGGAGAATCCCATGGACAGAGGAAAGTCCATGGGGTCTCAAAGAGTAGGACACAACTGAAGGACTAAGCACCCCACCAAGGAGAGGCACGGGGTATTTTCTCTGTTCAAATGCCACTGTAAGAAGGGTATTGGATGGGCTGTGGAGCTTCCTATGTGCTCCTAAGTTCCCTGGTTGGGCAGGCTAAAGATGTATTTGGCAATGGACAGGTTTACAAATCAGTTTCCCTCTCCAATGCCAATAGGAGAACAAGCTCAAGGGCAGTAAGGTTCTGTGATTGTGGTTTAAAGCCAACCCAAGTACGCAGATTTGTACCCTGCTGAGTTCCCTGATCAGACCTTGCCACTGACCTGGTTCTGCAAATGAGCAAAGCTGTTGGCCAGGATTTATCCTTGGTCATTACAGATAGGAAATATCTGCTGAGATTTGAGTGCTGATTGTTGCAAGCTCCTCTCCCTTTCTCAGTCATATGAGATTCCTAGTCAGGGAATCCCCTGCAGTTCCTGTGGGGTTTTGAATGGGGGTGATTTTGATAAGCTACATTTATTTAGGGAAAACAGAGCAAGTATTTACATTTTAATGCAGATTTAAACTAGTGTTCTTGCCTGGAGAATCCCAGTTCCCAGGGGGAGCCTGGTGGGCTGCCGCCTATGGTATCGCACAGAGTTGGACACGACTGAAGCAACTTAGCAGCAGCAGCAGCAGTAGTAAACTAGCCACAACAGAGTAAGGAAGGGGAGAGAGACAGAGATAAAAAGATCTTCAGAAAGTCTCAAGGGTAGTAGTGACAGAAATATTTGGGAACCCACTTTTATTATATTCTTCCCTAACACTGAGGAAGAAAAAAAAAATAGTCGACCACAGTGTTTTTCATCCAAGCTCTCGGCTTTCTTTGTTCATTGGGGACAATGTCGTCTTTCAGGACAAGACAGTCTTGAGGAAATAGGTCTAGGTTCAATTTATCATATAAAATGTATGATAGTGCAATGGTTCAGAGCATGAGCATCTCAATAGGTAACGACAAAAAGAGATTCTCTAAACTCTGGCACTGCTTATTTGTTGGGTAATAGGGAACAATTTACTTGCAAAACCCAAGCAATCTCTTCTGCAAAACAGGGATAATAATATCGTTATGTGGTAGATGTGAGAATTAAATAATTGCTAACATTCATTGAATTTTTAATGTTTCAGGTTGTGTGCCAATAATGTTAAAATATAGAAAAATAAATAGAAGTATATTTTAACTTACTAATTTGATTTTAAGCATCCACAAATGTAGGCATTGTAACTTACATTTCTTTGTAGGCTTTACTGAGCTTAGCACAGGCAATCGTACAGAATGAGAGATTTAAATATATTCAATTCACAATTTTGGTAGCACATCTTTTGGCTAGTCTAGTCTCTTTACTTCTAGAGGTTGTTTGTGTGTGTGTGTGTGTGTGTTTTGTTTTCTTTCTTTTTTTTTTTTTTTGCTGGGGTACAGTTATACCAAGGAATTTTTATTGGAAGAGACCAGATACCAAAAGCATATACTATGAAATTATGTAATTTTAGAGTATGTCAAAACATCAACTATTGTCTAAATCCAAACTATTCACTACCAACTGAGCCACAAGGGAAGCCATAAGTTATTCATAAGCTTAAGACACATCTATACTTTTTTCAAAGCTTGAAGACATTTATTTCTTAAGTTTCTACCATTTGTATAAGATACATTTTTATTTTATTTGCCCCAAAGTTAAGTTCTTCATGTCTATTATTTGTGTTAGTTCTTTCCTTAATTTTATGGATTCTAACTGTTTATTTGATTTATATGCAGAATACATCATGAGAAATGCTGGGTTTGATGAAGCACAAGCTGGAATCAAGATTGTTGGGAGAAATATCAATAATCTCAGATATGCAGATGATACCAACCTTAAGGGAGAGAGTGAAGAAGAACTAAAGAGCCTTTTGATGAAAGTGAAAGAGGAGATTAAAAAAGTTGGCTTAAACATTGGCTTAAAATTTGGCTTTCAACATTCAGAAAACTAATATCATTGCATCTGGTCCATCACTTCATGGGAAATAGATGGAGAAACAGTGGAAACAATGGCTGACTTTATTTTTCTGGGCTCCANTGGCTTAAAATTTGGCTTTCAACATTCAGAAAACTAATATCATTGCATCTGGTCCATCACTTCATGGGAAATAGATGGAGAAACAGTGGAAACAATGGCTGACTTTATTTTTCTGGGCTCCAAAATCACTGCAGATGGTGAGTGTGGTTATGAAATTAAAAGACCCTTGCTCCTTGGAAGAAAAGCTATGAACAACTGAGATAGCATATTAAAAAACAGAGACATTACTTTGCCAACAAATATCCATCTCAACAAGGCTATGTTTTTTCCAGTAGTCATGTATGGATATGAGAGTTGGACTATAAAGACAGCTGAGCACCGAAGAATTGAAGCTTTTGAACTGTGGTGTGGGAGAAGACTCTTGAGAGTCCCTTGGACTGCAAGAAGTTCCAACCAGTCCATTCTGAAGGAGATCACCCCTGGGTTTTCATTGGAAGGACTGATGTTGAAGCTGAAACTCCAATACTTGGGCCACCTGATGTGAAGAGATGACTCATTGGAAAAGACCCTGATGCTGGGATGGATTGAAGGCAGGAGGAGAAGGGGACAACAGGATGAGATGGTTGGATGGCATCTCTGACTCAAAGGACATAATTTTGGGTAAACTACGGGAGTTGGTAATGGACAGGGAGGCCTGTTGTGCTGCAGTCCATGGGGTCACAAAGAGTCAGACATGGGCGAGTGACTGAACCAAACTGAACTGAATCTTATCTATAGCTACATCTATCAAGTATACCTGCTGCTGCTGCTGCTAAGTCACTTCAGTTGTGTCTGACTCTGTGCGACCCCAGAGACGGCAGCCCACCAGGCTCCCCCTGGGAGCTGGGATTCTCCAGGCAAGAACACTGGAGTGGGTTGCCATTACCTATAAAGTGTATATATTTATTTATTTATTTATTTAGCTCAAGTGTGTATCTATCTGTATCTCAAGTATGTATGTACATAAGCATATTATACGTGTACGTGTATATGCATCTACATTTGATACATATGTTAGTGGTAGATAAAGATCACTTGTGTGCATATGTGTGTGTGTATGTGTGTGCAATATATAGAGTTGTTTAGTTGCCCAGTTGTGTTTGACTCTTTTGTGACCCCCATGGACAGCAGCTCACAAGGTTCCCCTGTCTTTGGGATTTCCCAGTCAAGAATATCAGAATGAGTTGCCATTTCTTTCTTGAGGGGATGTTCCCAACCCAGGGATAAAAATGTGCCCCCTGCATTGTAGGTGCATATTACAAGTGTGCGGATATCTGCTTTACTCTAGGTTTGGAGCTCATTTGGTATATCAATCACAATTATAAGAGTCTGGATTGCTTTTGCTCAAAACTACCCACAGTTATAAGTTTCTAAAATATAACTGGAAACTCACATCCAAATGACATGCAACACTGTTGTACTGGTTCCTGGGATAATTAGACTAAGCTAAGGCTTTGGATTTTTTGAGCAATACATATTTTGCTTCTGTTCTAATATATAAAATATGATTAAATTATAGTCCATTAAGCATAAATAGATGGAAAATAGGAACATTTATCACTGATTTTTTTTAATTTTAATAGTATATCAAAGGAAACATGGAATCTCAATTCAAATTAAACTTTCTTCTGTTATAAATGGGGGATATAGCTCTTCTTTTTCAGATTTTCCCTTACTCATATTCCCATGGGGATCCCTCCCCCATTTCATTCCAATCCCAACAAAGGCAATGCCAAAGAATGCTCAAATTACCACACAATTGTACTCATCTCACACGCTAGTAAAGTAATGTTCAAAATTCTCCAAGCCAGGCTTCAGCAATACATGAACCATGAACTTCCTGATGTTCAAGCTGGTTTTAGAAAAGGCAGAGGAACCAGAGATCAAATTGCCAATATCCACTGGATCATGGAAAAAGCAAGAGAGTTCCAGAAAAACATCTATTTCTGCTTTATTGACTATGCCAAAGCCTTTGACTGTGTGGNACGTGAACTGTGAACTCCCAGATATTCAAGCTGGTTTCAGAAAAGGCAGAGGAACCAGAGATCAAATTGCCAACATTCGCTGGATCATGGAAAAAGCAAGAGAGTTCCAGAAAGACATATCTTTCTGCTTTATTGACTATGCCAAAGCCTTTGACTGTGTGGATCACAATACAGTTCATTAGTATCAACTAAATTCACAGATCTCTAGAACTTTACCATTCTGCAAAATTAACTCTCTCTATCCATTGAACAACAATTCCCCATTTTCCCTTCCTCCTAGCCCCTGGTAATCATCTTTTTTTTGTTTCCATGAGCTTGACTACTTTATATATCTCATATAAGTGAAATCATACAGTATTTGTCCTTTTGTCAGTGAATTATCAATATTTCACTTAGTATAGTGCTATCAAGTTTCATCCATGTTGTAGTATGAGACAGGATTTCCTTTTTTGAAGGCCAATATTTGTTTGTATATACCATATTTTCTTTATTTGTTCATACATTGATGAACATTTAGGTTGCTTCTGCCTCTTGAGTATTGTCAATAATGCTGCATTGAACATGTGTGTGCAAAAATCTCTTTGAGATCCTGCTTTCAATTCTTTTGGATACATAGCAAGAAATGGCACTGCTGCATTTATTTTTTAATTTTGAGGAAACTTCGTACTATTTTTCATGGCACTGTTTCATTTCACATACAAATATCACACAAGGTTTCTAATCTCTCCACATCCTCACCAACACTTATTATTTCCTTTTTTTTTTCTACAGTGGTTATCCTAATAGAGATGATATCTCATTAAAGTTTTGATTTATGTTTTCCTGATGATAAGTGATGTTGAGCATCTTCATATACTTGTTGGCCATTTCTCTACCTTTTTTGGTGAACTCTCTCACCAAGGAATTTGCTTCTGCTTTTCTCTTTGTGGTTTTCCATATATTTAATCTTTTGCAGTAAGCACTTCTTAACTTTTATACTGAAGGTGATATTGGGGATAATAATAATCATTTCAAAAAATGTGTCAAGCAAGTTATTGCAATATGTAGATGAGCCAATCTTGACTGGTTAATTGAGGTAATCTGTGGATGGGGCAACTGTCCTTGTTTAGGATTAAACACTTGAAGAACACTTAAAGAGGCAACTTTATTTCAAACCAAGGCCCCTGTATCTTTTGTGGCTCAATTAGCTTGGGTGACATGAAGCAGGGCAGGCAGAGGATTAAGCAAGTCAAGCTGAGCTGGCAATGTGGCCATGAAACAGTAACAGCCTGTGCCCAATGCCCAAGTGGAATGCTTGGTAATCTTGCATACAAAATCTTGGTCTATATACTGCAAATAATTGCTCTTTTAGGGATTTTGATATTTAGAAGGGAACTTTATTATGTAATTAAGGTTTATGGCTTTTATCTAGGCAATTCAGAAGGGGTAACTAGCTAAATCATCAATAATTTTGTAATCTGGGTTTCAAGAAATGCTCCATAAGCATTTTAGAGGCCAACTTTGTATAAAATAAAGATAAGCAAAGAAAAGCTCATAATAAAGTTTTAACTTTAAAATTCCAGTCAAACATTTACAGCTTGACTTAAATGATGGGTGTCAATGAGGTGCACTTCCCAAAGGTCTGGACTGGTGAAAGCACTAGCAAAATTTGCTGGATGGAATTATTACCCTGAAAGGAAATAATGAGGAATGATGGCATTTGAGCCTCCTAACTGGGAATGCAAGGTATGATTATCTTCTTGGCCAATATGATAACAGAGTGATCTAAGCAGGTGTACACATTTATTCTGCAGAAGCAAATGCAAACTGGACATCTAAGGTGATTCTAGGGAAGAGATACTGGGTTTAATGAGCCAATCCATATATATGAATAGCTCTCTTCCTGCTTCTGAACTCCTTTACTGAAGTCCTAGAGTGTATGTATGTCTAATACCCACAGTATGTCTTATTATACTACAAATCTTTTCCCGTAATGTCGTGCCTCTCACCCTCAGTATCATCTAATTGTCAGTACCTCTTTCTTTGTGTTATCATTCCATTTCTGTCATCTTTCATGTTCTAATACCTGACTGAAACTACATCTTGGACCACTATGTTGTCTCACTGTGCACCTCCTCAGCATTTCACTGTGGTTTTCTTTTTTGCCCTGATAAGCAGCATTGTATGATGAGCTTATTATTTTACAGCTGAAATTTTTGATCTCATTTTCCATCATTCACTGCCATTTTGACTATATCATGTCTCTGCTCTTCTGTTTTAGATCCGCATCCTTGATTTGGTATTATAATGTCCAGCTACCTACAACATTGATATTTCCCATCTCCTCTTCCTCCTGACTTATTTCCTCTGGGATAAGTCCATCTAAATATCCAGTCTTGTCTCTTGCTTTCTGTACCACAATGCTCCCTGCCTCCGAAGATCAGTGTCCTATTTCCTTTCTTGAAAGATTAGCTTTCCTTTTTTTTCTAGCCACAGAGCCTTGCTCCACATTATTATATGGTTCACCCTTGTCCTTACTCAGCCTCCCATTTCTAGTCACTGGTTATGGATCAGAGTATTCTACTAGTTTCTGATGAGTTTTTAGCCTTCCTCTCCCTTCTTCAGTTTAGATAAAGCAAAATACTCCCTAAGGATATTTTCTTTTTGTTCCAAAGTAAGAATGAACAAACACTCAATAATCTCCCACTCTATAACTGTTCTCCACTTACCCCACTCCCATCCTCCCAATTCAGGTCTCTCTTTCCCTCTGGTGAGTTTAATCTGTCATATGTTTATTTAGCATATCTTCACATTCAAAGCATTTAAGAAGCTAATTAACCCTTGAAATGCCCTTCTGGGATATGCATCCAGGCTACAGAGGTAGTTGACATTAAGGCTGGGGGCAAAGCCCAAGAGTTTCTGTTTTCCAAATCACTGTCCCAACTATGTTTTCTTTCACTCTGGTTCTCTACAACTGAAGTGGATACCATCATGAATAAATTACTTAGATTTAATTTACAAGGAAGCTGCCAGAAATTGTGTGACCTTCCTGATACCCCAGATTTCTCTAATTAAACCCATGTTAGTCCTCTGTGAGCTGCTTGGGAGCAGCTGGGAGTCAAACCACAAAACAAGACTAATGCATATCATACATTTTTCTTTCCCTTTCATGCAGAAAGACAGAATTATTCACCCTAATCTGTCATCATAGCAAGTCACTTCCAAGAATATGGTAAGGAGACCGTGTATGGGGTTGGGGAGTGAACGTATAAGTCTGAAAAGAGGTAGGAATATAAGAAAAACAGGACTACATTAGGGCATAGTTTTGTATTACTGTGGTCAACCACGTTATTACAAAGACACAATGGGACAGGAGAAAGAGCTCCCTTATGCTCAACTCATACCATGGTCCCTTTTTAAAAAAAATCTACTGTTTTCAGCTATATGGCTTATATGCTATATGAGGCCATTTGGGATTTATTATTTGGCTTTTAAGGAGCAAAATGAGTTATTGTTTGCTGAATCACTTTTATCAGGCTATTATTATGATGTGAGCAAGAAGTAAGGCAGGGCTTTTGTATAATGAGGAAAAATTACTAGCAATTAAATGACTTTCTCCTTTCTTCAGTTCAAATGCGAAAGGTAATTGTTTAACCATTACATCTAAATTATGGAGGCCATTGGTGATCATTAATAAATAAAACTGTAAGTGCAACTTCATACTAAGGAGGCCGGCTCAGTCAACTCTTCCTTGATGAAGCAAAAAATTCAATAATCTTAAACATATTGAATTCTCTTTTGTTCCTATTGCTCTGTCCTGCAATAGTGAACATCGCTGTTCAATCTTAGGTGAAATACAGTAATGGTTCTAAGAAAAGCTTTGTAACATCCCCTGTTCATAAACACGATTTGTAGAAGACTAGACTATTTCCTTTTGAGAGATAAAGGATATATTACAGTCCTTATTGAAAGAGGCAGGAAATTTACCACAGCGATTTGGGGGCAATTGTTTTAAACTAACTTAGGCCAAATAGTCAACCCAATATATAAAAGACATGGATTTTTCTTCCTATTAGGCATCAAGTAGTATGGCGGTTCAGTGGTAAAGAATCCACCTTCTAGTACAGGAGCCATGAGCTCAGTCCCTGGGTTGGGAAGTTCCCCTGGAGAAGTAAGTAGTTTTCTTGCCTGGAAAATTCCATGGACAGAGTAACTGGGTGGGCTGCAGTCCATGGGGTTGCAAAGAGTTGGACACGACTGAGCATGAGCATGTGAGTATATATAACAAATACCCTGATCTTATACCACCATCCCCGGGGTTCATTTCATATCAATAATTAGTATAAGAGGAACAACAACTACAACTAACACTCAGGTGCTTAAGTGCCAAGAAAGTCAGGATCAAGGCTAGTCTTATACTTGGCACAGGCTATCTCATTTAACATTCATTTACCTACAGTTGCAGATCCGGTAACTAAGGCTGAAGAATGACGTGCCTTGGCAAAAATTATTTAGCTAATAAATGGTGGAGCTAGAAAGTAACATCAGAGAGCTTGTTCTCGATAATTTATTTAGTCTGTTTGGGCTTCTGTAACAAAATACCAGAGACTGGGTGGCTTTGTCAGAAATTTTTTCATTACAGTTCTGGAGGCTGGGAAGCCCAAGATCAAGGCACTGCAAGATATGGGCCTGGTGAGGGCTTGCTTTCTGGTTCATAGATAGTACCTTTTCTCTGTGTCTTCACATGGTGGAAGGGGCAGGGGAGCTCTCTGGGGTCTCTGGGACAATAATCTCGTGTCCTTATAAGAGATCATGAGACCCTCATGACTTAACCATCTCTCAAAAGCCTCACATCCTAATACTATTCCCCTCAGGGGCTCTGATTTCAGTATATGAATTTTGAGTGGACACATTCAGATCATGGCAACTATTATACTACATCACCTCATCCCAGGTTTAGGAATGGGAGAAGATCCAGAGTTTTGTTGCAAAACTTTACTTGCTAGTAAAACTTTCTGTAAAGCATGTAATTTAATGATTTTCTTTTTAGGACACATAAAAATATCCCCAAGTAAAACAAACACATAGAACAACAACATCAAAAATATAATAACAAAATACCACCATTTCAAATTGCCATGAATTTCAAATATTTCCTTCTCATGGTTCAAAGCTTCACATCTACCTGGTAATGATGATCGGAAAACAAATGCAACTTAAGAAATGTTATCCAAAGTATTTCCTTGTTAGGAGAATTCTATTTATAAATACAAGAAAATAGCAGTGATTTATTTATGGTTCAGTATTTACCTAAGTGAGATGAGTGTATACTATCTATCTCCTGTCCCCCTGGGGTGAGCTATCAAAATTTCACTATCAATGCAAAACAAAGCAAATCGATGTCTTGCACCAATTAATGAAGCAATGACAGCTTTCACTGAATTCAACATTCCTGGAGCATAGAGGTTCCAAGGCTGTTCTCTCATTTCCTCCACCCCTTTTCATTTCCATAAAGGTAACATTAATTAATTTTTTATTTTACTCAACAAAGCTATTTGTGTGCATATTAAATGCATAAATGAATTATTAAGAAAGTAAGGAACATGCAGAATAGGCAAACAGAAACAGAAACCTAGAGAAGTGAGCTTGCTTTTGCTTGGAAGGCATTCATAAAACCATGAATTTGAGCTTTCAGCTTTTTTTACAACTTTCTGAGGTTTGGGAGATTACAGATAAAGACCAGAATCAAGCAGGCGGGACCTCTCCTATAAGATTCCTACTCTTATGTAAAACTAGGATTCCAAAAAGCTGTGTTCCCAGTACAAAGGAAACTGGAAATGAAGCTACTCCTCCTCACAAACTAAGAGATTCTAAAGAAAATTGCCTGTCTCAAAATTTGGTGTTGGATGATGGGGCAAAAATCTCCCCTGAAAATTAAGTCGAAAGTGGCCTTTTGAAAGAAAGAAGGAAGGAAAGAAAGAGGTCTTTTGTTGGTAGTGATTCCATGCAGCTTTTAGTGGGTCAATTGGCTATTCATATGGAAAAGATAAGTTTGGATGCTGTGGCCAATTATTAAAATTCGTGTTAGTCACTCAGTCATGTCTGACTCTTTGCGGCCCTATGGACTGTAGTCCGCCAGGCTCCTCTGTCTGTGCGATTTCCCAGGCAAGAATACTAGAGTGGGTAGCCATTCCCTTCTCCAGGGGATCTTCCTGACCCAGGGATCAAATATGGGTCTCCTGCATTGCAGACAGATTCTTTACCATCTGAGCTGCCAGGGAAGTCCCATAATAAATGATCTCAAATTCTTTGAAATTCTCTTCATTGAGAAGTGAGGTCTATTTCTCCTTCCACTGAAGCTGAGTGGCCTATATGACTTGTCTGAATAACAGAATATAACAGAAGAAGATGTGCTACTTTCTAGGCTTGGGCCATTTAAAAATGGCAGTCTCCACCTACTGCCTCTTGGAACACTTTCCCTGGGAGAAGGTAGTCTGCTCATAAAAAGTTTGACTACTCTGAGACTATTATTCTGTGAAGAAGCCCAAGCCAGCCACCTAGAGAGGGTATATGTGGGTGAAACATTGATAATACAGGCAGATCCAAACCCAAATCTGGACCAAAATATTTTGGGGGGCCATACTCTATGGCATGTGGGATCTTAAGTTACCCAACCAGGGGCTGAACCCATGCTCCCTGCAGTGGAAATGCGTAGTCTTAACCACTGGACCACCAGGGAAGTCTCTAGCCAACGTATTTTGAAATGGAATTTGTGATGCTGATCTATTCCTTCATTTAAGAGTGCTTTCTCATCCTGCAATGCAACCATCCAGTCATAACAGTCAAGCATGAGAAATAGAATATCCTTTAATGGGAAAAGCTGTAAGCTGGGTTTGTGATTAGTGCATGGGTACCAGAACCTTAGGCAGACATATAGATGAAAAATTAAATGTATATTCTAAAAAGTGTAACAAATATTAAATTGGGGCTTATTTAGACCTAGAAGTTCCCATTGTATGGCTACTGATTGCATTTCCAAACTGAACTCACAGCCTACATTCCTTCACCTTTTTCAGCCTAACTTGCATTTTCAACCTCAGGCCCACTGTTTCATCAGAGTACCCTTTTCTTTACTATTAGTTCCTAACAGATTGCTGAGAAACAGACACAGAAGCACCAAGAAGGCACCAATCTCAACAGTCAATGATAGGTTGAGCAGGAAGGCATAAAGAACCCAAAGAATGATTTCTGAGTTGCAAATTTTTCATGAAAGTGGAAAAAATGACTGGCTTCCTCTGAAATATTTGCATTGAAAGAAATGATAAATGAAGCACAGATTCCATCATTCATAGTTTTAAGTGAAATTTGTTTATACTACTGCTTAGGATTTATTTAACCACCTTTAAGAAGTGCTACCTGAATACCCCTCAGTTCAGTTAAGTTCAGCTCAGTCATGTCCAGCTCTTTGCGACCCCATGAATTGCAGCACGCCAGGCCTCCCTGTCTATCACCAACTCCCGGAGTTCAACCAGACTCGCGTCCATCGAGTCAGTGGTGCCATCCAGCCATCTCATCCTCGGTTGTCCCCCTCTCCTCCTGCCCTCAATCCCTCCCAGTATCAGAGTCTTTTCCAATGAGTCAACTCTTCGCATGAGGTGGCCCCTCAGAATCCATCAATAAAAAGGGAGGTCACTGTTACCTAACCCATCTCAAAAGTAGAGAAATTTAGACTCCTATAGCTAGACTTCTCCATTATCATATCATATCACAGTGATAATGTGACCTTGGAGGGAAGGTGGTGATGTCCCTCTATATGTTTGTAATTTGGCTTCACCATTTACCTAAGATAAACTTTCATAGTTTTTGTCCCAAACTTCCCTTACCTCAATATAAACCAAGCTATTGGCAAATGAGAATTCATCTCTGCATCTCACTGTGGGTCCACGAGCATTCCCAAAAGACATGGGCCAAGACAGAAAAGAAGAATTTGTAAAAATGACGTTTTTAAAATGCTTTGATTAGTAATGGCTAGTAATGAATAAACCCTAAGAGTAAAGTCTAGATGTCTAGTTTCTAGACAGGAAGTTGGGATGGTGATAGGAGGGAGGGTGAAAAACACCACAGAATGAGGAGCTCTGAGCAAGACAAACTCTGGTAGCAGCAGGTGACTGAGACTCCACTCTGAGCCACTCTGAGACTCTTGCAACCTACAAGATAGAGACTATTGCTGTCTAGTCACCTACCTTTGAATATGACCAGAGTTATATGCAATACCTTTTTCTGCATGTAAACTTACCACTTTAGCTCTTACTCAAAACACCATAAATGGAATGTAAGTAAATGAAAGTGATGTCATTAGAAGGATCACTTGGAGTGAAAACTCTCTTTGAAAAAATTAAACGTACTCAAATATCTGTACTTTAAATACAATTTTCATTAAATACCTTGTGACACACCAGACTATTCACAGACATGCACATCAGCTAGTAAAACTTCCACTTCCCCTCTTTCTTCTCTGACAAGTTGCACCCCTTAATTTGTATGACTAGAGTCTGAGCAAGGACTGATCTCATTCTTTGAATTCCTCAAATGTACCCGGGGCAGTTCCTGTGGGTAATATGCTGATAAATACTTTTGAAGGGATAGAGGTTGGCTAATAGTTTATACAGTGTTCTTATTTTTTTTTCTTACAATGGAGAAAAGACAAGCTCTTATTTATTTATGTTTCTTTTGAATCATTTTATAAAAATTTATTTAATTGAAGGCTAATTACTTTACAATATTGTAGTGGTTTTTGCATACATTGTCATGAATCAGCCATGGGTGTACATGTGTTCCCCATCCTGAACCCCCTCTCCCACCTCCCTCTCCATATCATCCCTCTGGGTCATCCCAGTGCACCAGCCCTGAGTACCCTGTCTCATGCATAGAACCTGGACTAGTAATCTGTTTCACATATGTTAATATACATGTTTCAATGCGATTCTCTCAGATCATCCTACCCATGCCTTCTCCAACTCTCCAGAGTCCAAAAGCCTGTTCTATACATCTGTGTCTCTTTTGATGTCTCATATATAGCGTTATCATTATCATCTTTCTAAATTCCATATATATGCATTAGTATACTGTATTGGTGTTTTTTCTTTCTGACTTACTTCACTCTGTATAATAAACTCCAGTTTCATCCACCTCATTAGAATTGATTCAGATGTATTATTTTTAATGGCTGTGTAATATCCCATTGCGTATATGTACCACAGCTTGCTTATCCATTCATCTGCTGATGGACATCTAGGTTGTGTCCATGTCCTGGCTGTTATAAACAGTGCTGTGATGAACATTGGGGTACACGTGTCTCTTTCAATTCTGGTTTCCTCCATATGCATGCCCAGCAGTGGGATTGCTGAGTCGTGTGGGAGTTCTATTCCCAGATTTTTTAAGGGATCTCCACACTGTTCTCCATAGTGGCTGTACTAGTTTACATTCCCACCAACAGTGTAAGAGGGTTCCTTTTTCTCCACACCCTCTCCAGCATTTATTGTTTGTAGATTTTTGGATAGCAGCCATTCTGACCAGTGTGAGATGGTACTTCATTGTGGTTTTGATTTGCATTTCTCTGATAATGAGTGATGCTGAGCATCTTTTCACGTGTTTGTTAGCCATCTGTATGTCTTCTTTGGAGAAATTTCTGTTTAGTTTTTTGGCCCATTTTTTTATTAAGTCATTTATTTTTTTGGAATTGAGCTGCAGGAGTTGCTTGTACATTTTTGAGATTAAATTGTTTGTCAGTTGCTTCGTCTGCTACTGTTTTCTCCCATTCTGAAGGCTGTCTTTTCACTTTGCTTATAGTTTCCTTCGTTGTGCAAAAGCTTTTAAGTTTAATTAGGTCCCGTTTATTTTTACTTTAATTCCATTACTCAGGGAGGTGGGTCATAGAGGATCCTGCTGTGATTTATGTCAGAGAGTGTATTGCCTATGTTTTCTTCAAAGAGTTTTATAGTTTCTGGTCTTACATTTAGATCTTTAATCCATTTGGAGTTTATTTTTGTGTATGGTGTTAGAAAGTGTTCTAGTTTCATTATTTTACAAGTGGTTGACCAGTTTTCCCAACACCATTTGTTAAAGACATTGTCTTTTCTCCATTGTGTATTCTTGCCTCCTTTGTCAAAGATAAGGTGTCCATAGGTGTGTGGATTTATCCCTGGGCTTTCTATTTTGTTCCATTGTTCTATATTTCTGTCTTTGTGCCAGTACCATACTGTCTTAATGACTGTGGCTTTGTAGTAGAGCCTGAAGTCAGGCANATTTTTAATCCATTGTATATTCTTGTTTGAAGATAAGGTGTCCATAGGTGTACGGATTTATCTCTGGGCTTTCTGTTTTGTTCCATTGATCTATATTTCTGTCTTTGTGCCAGTACCATACTGTCTTGATGACTATGGCTTTGTAGTAGAGCCTGAAGTCAGGCAGGTTGATTCCTCCAGTTCCATTCTTCTTTCTCAAGATTGCTTTGGCTATTCGAGGTTTTTTGTATTTCCATACAAATTGTGAAATTATTTGTTTTAGCTCTGTGAAAAATACTGCTGGTATATCCAGCTCCATAGTTTTATAAACATCTGGCTTCCCAGGTGGTACTAGTGGTAAAGAACCTTCCTATCAATGCAGGAGACCTAAGAGACATGGGTTCAATCCCTGAGTCAGGAAGACCCCCTGGAGGAGGGCATGGCAACCCGCTTTAGTATTTTTGCCTGGAAAGTCCTATGGACAGAAGAGCCTGGTGGGCTACAATCCATAGGGTTGCAGAGAGTCAGATATGACTGAAGCAACTTAGCACACACAAGAAGATATAATTAACTTTGCTTTTCACATGCAAGTCCATCTTCTTGAGAGGCCGTTCATTACAGCAACAATCTCTAAAAATCATGAAACATAAGGATTTGTTTTTTACAGGATCAGTGGAAAGACTAAATCAAGATGTGGCCACAGGACCAGGGAAGGGCTGGATTCTCTCTGAGTTATTGTGTGCAGGAACTTGGGAAAGAAAGAAGGAAAAGCTGGACTGATATTCACCAAGTTCTGAAGCATCAGTGGAAAGTGTGAGGAGGAGTAAAAGCCTGTGAAGTGGTGGGATGACATGTTGACAGCATTGTGGTTGTGGAACTCAGTGGTAGGCCTGAAGGAATTTGATCTTTAGAACTAACTAGAAGTGATGTCAGAATCCTCTGTATTTACTCACGTTGCTTGGGTAGGATTAATAGGAGAAGATGCACCTTGTAATGGAAATGGGCTTCCAGAAACATCTGATGGGTGGGCTGGGGTCCAGCTATCCAATATTGCCTGGGCCAGCAAACCATGAAGTCTTAAGATTTCTCTGAGCTAGAAGGTCATCATGGTGGTTTTGCTATTGATGAGGATTGGGATTTTGTGGGGAAGTAGCAACCTGAGCAGAGTCTTAAAAAGCATCTGTGTAATCAGAACAGTATGGTACTCACACAAAAATAAAAACACAGATCAATGGAACAGGATAGAAAGCCGAGAAACAAACCACACATCTGTGGTCAATTAATCTGCAAAAGAGGAGGCAAGAACATACAATGGAGAAAAGATAGTCTCTTCAATAAGTGGAGCTGGGAAACCTGGACAGCTACATATAAAAGAATAAAATAAGAACATTCTTTAACACCATGCAAAAAAAAAAAAACTCAAAATGGATTAAAGATCGAAATGTAAGTCCAGATGCTATAAAATTCTAAAAGGAAAACATAGGCAGAATACTCTCTGACACAAATCACAGCATTATCTATTTGGATCCACCTCCTAGAGTGATGAAATAAAAATAAAAATAAACAAATGGGACCTAAACTTAAAAGCTTTTGCACAGCAAAGGAAACCATAAACATGCACAGAATGGGAAGAAATATAAGCAAAAAATATGACTGACAAGGAAACAATCTCCAAAATATACAAAGAGCTTATGTAACTCAGTATATATATATATGTATATATATATATATATATAAACCAAAAAAAAATATATATATATATATATAAACCAATCAAAAAATGGGTTGTTAGAGAAATGCAAAATGAAACTACACTGAGATATCACCTCACACCTATCAGAATGGCCATCATAAAAAGGCTACAAACAATAAATGGTGGAGAGGGTGTGGAGAAAAGGGAACACTCCTATGCTGTTTGTGGCCATGTAAACTGGTACAACTATTACAGAGAACAGTATGGAGGTTGCTTAGAAAACTAAGTATAGAACTAGCACATGATCCAGCAATCCCACTCCTGGGCATATATCCAGAGAAACCATAATTTCAAAAGATACCTACATTCCAAAGTTCATTTCTTATAATAGTCAAGACATGCAAGCAACCTAAATGTTCATCAACAGTTAAAGAAGATGTGGTACACACTGGAATATTATTTAGCCATAAAAAGGATTAAATAATGCCATTTGTAGTAATATGGATTCACCTAGAGGTTATCATACTAAGTAAATTAAGTCAAACAGAAAAAGACAAATATCATGATACAGCTTATATGAGGAATCAAAAAAAAATGATACAAATGAATTTATTTACAAAACAGAAACAAACTCACAGAATTAGAAAACAAATTTATGGTTACAAAGGGGGAAAGGTGGGGAGAAGAGATAAATTAGGAGTTTGGGATTAACAAAAACACACTACCGTATTTAAAACAGATAACCAACAAGGACCTACTGTATAGCACAAGGGACTCGACTCAATATTCTATAATAACCTAAATGGAAAAAGAATTTGAAGAATAGCTATATGTGTGAATAACTGAATCACTTTGCTGTACTGAAAGTAACAACATTTAAAATCAACTATGTGTACTAAGTCACTTTAGTCATGTCTGACTCCTTGCGACCCTCTGGACTGTATGTAGCCCACCAAGCTTCTCTGGCCATGGGATTCTCCAGGCTAGAATACTTGGGTTGCCATTTCCTCCTTCAAAGTATCTCCCTGATCCAGGATTGAAGCCCTGTCTCTTACATCTCCTGCATTGGCATGTGGGTTCTTTACCACCTGTGCCATTCCTATATATATATATATATATATATATACTTTAAAAATGCATCAAAGCATCTCACTCTTCTAAAGTTCCCTTCTTATTATAGGATAAAGTCTAGGTGAGTGTTTTTCAAACTGTAGAGTACATCAGAATAACCTGCAGAAATATCAATCCTGGACCCACCTCTAGAGTTTCTAATTCAGACAGCAATGAGATCAAACCAGTCAATCCTAAAGGAAATCAACCCTGAATATTCATTAGAAGNTAGAGACATTACTTTGTCAACCAAGGTCTGTCTAGCCAAGACTATGATTTTTCCAGTGGTCATGTATGGATGTGAGAGTTGTACTGTGAAGAAAGCTGAGCATCAAAGAATTGATGCTTTTGAACTGTGGTGTTGGAGAAGACTCTTGAGAGTTCCTTGGACTGCAAGGAGATCCAACCAGTCCATCCTAAAGGAGATCAGTCCTGGACGTTCATTAGTAGGATTGATTTTGAAGCTGAACCTCCAATACTTTGGCCACCTGATGCAAAGAGCTGACTCATTGGAAAAGACCCTGATTCTGGGAAAGATTGAGGGAAGGAGGAGAAGGGCATGACAGAGGATGAGATGGTTGGATGGCATCACCAACACAGTGGACATGGGTTTGGATGGACTCCGGGAGTTGGTGATGGACAGGGAGGCCTGGCGTGCTGCGGTTCATGGGTTTGCAAAGAGTTGGACACAACTGAGCAATTGAACTGAACTGTTATTAAATATTTTGTTCTATTCATTGGATGCTGTATGGAGGTTTTTTGTTGAATCATTGTGATCTATAAGTATGTCTTCAAAATCACTGAAATACTGTGAGTCTGGGAATTTCTTACATGTACACAATATACTGTGACATATGGAGAATCTAGGTGACAGGCAATTTGGATAGTGCTCACACTCACTAATCAGAGGACAGACTTCACATGTTCTTAGTTTGGAAGATACTATTGATCTCACAGTGACCTTTCAGTTACACTCACACACAGTTCATAATGGGTTTTCAAGTAGTGTCAATGCATAGAAACATTAACTGAGGTTTTTACACTGCAATGGCCAATGGCTGATGATTAGAAACCTCACTGGCTAAGCTTGTGACTAGCCACCAATGAGACTGTCTGTCCCCTTTAAAGTCGTTCAGCTCTGTTCCTTTGCTATGTCAATTCAGTAAATATTATCACTAATTGTAATGACAGCTATAATAATGATATTTTCCAGGCACTATGCTAAGAAGGAAATGTAGTCCCCATTTTATAAGTGAGGAAACTGACTAATAGAATGCTTACGATAGGAGTAGAAAATACTGGAGTCTGAACTCTGTTGTCTTATGCTCTTAATTAAATGAAATATTTCTTCCCCAGTGAACATAGTTGCTAAGCCAAGGGACTACGTCTTGGGAGTTAATTAATAATAAAGCAGCTAGCTGGATTACATGATCTACTTTACCAAAAAGCCATTGGTATTGAATGTATGATAAATGATATTTTGTTGGTCTTAGTTGTACTAAACTTATCTAATTACTCAGATTTGTGAGTGGGCTGGTCAGGTCTACAAAAATGAAGAAAAGCTTTCAGTGTCATTCTTGTCACTTGAGATCATTGGCTGTGACATGATGTAATTGGACTGGAATCAAAGTCTGAATGTCTGACTGGTACATCCATTGAACTCATTCAATGCTTGTAAATATTTCAAGTTGTTTTCAGTTATCCTGAATGTTTTTTCTGCACAGGGCAGGGCTAGTTGGCCCTTTTGCAGACACAGTTGCTGATCTATAAATGGGTTGTGGTGGTGGTTTAGTCGCTAAGTTGTATTCAACTCTGTGTGACACCATGGACTGTAGCTTATCAGGCTTCTCTATCCATGAGATTTCCCACACAAGAATACTGCAGTGGGTTTCCATTTCCTTCTCCAGGGGGTCTTCCTGACCCAGGGCTCATACCCCTGTTTCCTGCACTGCAGGCGGATTCCTTCACTGAGCTATCAGGGACTCAATAAATGGGTTAGTTTTAGCCTATGGATAGCTAGGAGAAGGCAATGGCAACCCACTCCAGTACTGTTGCCTGGAAAATTCCATGGATGGAGGAGTCTAGTGGGCTGTCNGAATTGATGCTTTTGAACTGTGGTGTTGGAGAAGACTCTTGAGAGTCCCTTGGACTGCAAGGAGATCCAACCAGTCCATTCTGAAGGAGATCAGCCCTGGGATTTCTTTGGAAGGAATGATGCTAAAGCTGAAACTCCAGTACTTTGGCCACCTCATGTGAAGAGTTGACTCATTGGAAAAGATTCTGATGCTGGGAGGAATTGGGGGCAGGAGGAGAAGGGGATGACAGAGGATGAAATGGCTGGATGGCATCACTGACTCGATGGACATGAGTCTGAGTGAACTCCGGGAGATGGTGATGGACAGGGAGGCCTGGCATGCTGCGATTCATGGGGTTGCAATGAGTCGGACACAACTGAACGACTGAACTGAACGACTGAACTGAACTGAACATATTCCCATGGGGAACCCTGGATATTTGTGCAAAATTTCAGATCTGAAGAACATACAGATTTTCACTGAGTTACATTATAATAAGTCACTAACTTGAAAATTTTGTAAGCCAAAAACACATGTAAAAAAATATAACTTACTGAGCATCATAGCCTAGCCTACATTAAACATGCTCAGAATATTTACATGAGCCTATAGTGGGGCAAAAATCTTTTGACAAAGCGTTAAATATCTCATTCTATTTCTTGAATACCATACTTAAAAAAGCAGATTGGTTGTATGGGTACAGTAATGATTTTAAGTGTATCAGTTATTTTCCTTTATGATCACCTGGCTGACTAAGAACTATAGCTTGCTGTCACTGGCCAGCATCAGAGGGAGAGTATCTCAGTAGCCTGGGAAAATACATTTGAAGTATGGTTTATACTGAACGTGTATTGCTTTCCATCATCATAGGTTGAGGACCATCTGTACTTTGAAATCCAATATTCTTTTCTAATCTTTTAAATTTTATAGATGGCTTAATACGCACAACAATGAGGACTGATTTTTAATATGCTACTTATTGAGCAAGTTGGACTGAAATCCAGGTATCTTGCCATTTAAGCCAGTGTCTGTGCTATCAAATTAGAGTGATTCATTGCCTGAATCACCCTCAGTAACTCCTTTTTGTTTAAGAAGTGGTCTTATGAACCAATTTAGGATTGTTAAGAAGGAAGAAGTGGGAGTCATGGATGGGTATTGGGTAGACAATGAAGAGTGTCTGTAATGAAAAACCCAGAACCCAAAGTAAATTACTCTTGTCTTAACTTAGCATACACAGCTTTTATAGTTTTTCCAGACTTTCTTCATTGAACATATGCTCAAAAAACTCAATTGTCCAATTATGGTCAATGTAAACTAAGCAAAAATTCTATGCATAAATTCCTAAGAAAATATTTTACTCCTGATTACAAAATATACATGCAGTTGGCATTGATCTTTTTTCCCATCCTCCTTACTCCAACATATGACTATAAGGCAAAATGGCATTTCTTCAAGCATAGTAGAGTGGAATAAGAGAGACATCTTGGGCTTTGACATTATTGACTGACAGAGGTAAGTAAATAATTCTATTTAACTGTGATAATCCAAGTTTTTATTGTTGTTGCTATTGTTACTTGGGGCCTAATAAATTTCTAACTGAATGTAACATACATTCTACTGAGTTTTCATTTCTCTAAAGGGAAACTATACCTTGAGAGGGTGTACTTCAGTTATCAGTACCTCTAATACTGGCAAGTTCTGTGTAAGAAAAAGTAATGTGTGATACATATGCCTCCTTGTATTTTGAACTGAAACTTCATATATCCTATTCAAAAACATATTCAACTTTAACAACAACTTTTTAAAAGCATTTCTTGTTGTTGTTCAGTCACTCAGTCATGGCTAACTCTGCAACCCCATGGACTGCAGCACGCCAGGCTTCCCTGTCCTTCACTGTCTCCCGGAGATTGCTCAAACTCATGTCCATAGAATTGGTGATGCCACTGAATCATTATAAATATGTTTTATTCTGGATATCTTTGTATATCTCACTTTTTCTCTCTACACTGTACCCCAAGCATATATGATGGACTTTGGATCAAAGAAAGTATTTTAAAATATTATAGTGAATATATAAGTGAAAACTCCAAAAAAATGAAGACTCCAAACAAGAAAAGCATTTATACATTCACTATAATATTTTAAAATACTTTCTACGATCCAAAGTCCATCACATAGGCTTGGGGTACAGTGTAGAGAGAAAAAGTGAGATATACAAAGATATCCAGAATAAAAAATATTTGTATATTAACTATGATACTTGGGAAAACAACTTCACCAATAATTTTTCAAGAAAAGAAACTATAAATGCCACATATAAAAACATATATGCATATATATACAATACCTAGTACCTCGGTGTTTTAATTGGTAAATTAGTACCAACAGGTCTTCACCGTCTTTGCCCATACATGGACCTTCCTAATTATATCTACATGGATTATATTTAAGCTTTTCATATACACTATGTAATACATTTCTCTGGTCAGGTTTTTTTTTTAACCTGTTACAGATATATCTACAGTGGAATTCAGGAAGCTTCTCGGCCAAGTCTTTGATATTATAAACACTTAAAATTCTAACATTTAGGCATATCCTTCTTCTATTGTTTTTAGGAAATCTGTTAATATATCTTCCCCTAAAAAGCATTCCTCAAACACATTTCAATTAAGAAAAATTCCAGCACTTACAAAGCCAACTCTATTTTCTGCCTACATTAATCCATGGTTAATAAATAACAAGCAAACCATTTTATTTGTTCAAGCACTAATTTTGATGTGGATGGCTCCCCATAATCTACACACTTTTGCTAGTAGAGACTTCAAACAAAAATAATTTAGCAATTATGAAGATTAACTGTAAGTAATTGTCCTGAAACTGACTGAATAAGGCTAAAGGAAGAAAAATGTTTCATTTTAAACTTATTTATCTCATACTGACTTTCTGTTCTAAATAATTATGCTCTGGCATATTGTTATGAATATTCAAAAGGTTTTTTAATGGCTTAATAATTTTTCTTCCTTTGTTCCTAGGAACAGAAATCATAACACATGTTGAAATAGAGGCTCAGTTGTCAGCAGCAGATAAAGTAAGGTATCATTTGATGATCTCTCTATTTTCCATAGCTCCAACAAAGGCAGACTAGCCATCAAAGGGGAAAACACCACTCCCATTCTGGCTTTTAATACAGAAATTAACATAGAGCTGGCCTAGCCTGGACTTTCTTGACTAGAGTTAAAAATATACAAAGTAAAAGTTTGCTTACCGGGGATCATCACAATCCAGAATAAGTCATTTGAAAACATAATACGTGAGCTCCAGATTTTCCCAGCATGATGTGTATGCTCATTTCTTTCCCTTGAGGACAAAGAAAGTGGCAGTTGGCAAAATTCCCCAGAGGAAAGAGGCAAAATATTATTTTTTGATTCACGTCTAATGAGGTAATGCTTTTGTTATTTACGCTCCCTCTTCCTCTCAGACCCACCTCTGCCCTTCTTCGTCTGCCTTGTGTCCTGGGATATTGACCACTGTGGACTATGTCACGTGGGCTTTGTTCCAAATCTCTTACTTTCAGCTTAGTTTGCCAGTGAGAAGAACCGAAAGACACACTTTGGGATGTTTATTTCCTCTACTCCTTTATTCATTGGATGCGCTCCATATTTACACATCCTATGGATGATATGCGTTTGAACTGTGGTGTTGGAGAAGACTCTTGAGAGTCCCTTGGACTGCAAGGAGATCCAAGCAGTCCATCCTAAAGGACATCAGTCATGAATATTCATTGGAAGGACTGATGCTGAAGCGGAAACTCCAGTACTTTGGCCACCTGATGCGAAGAACTGACTCATTTGAAAAGACCGTGATGCTGGGAAAGATTGNATCCAAGCAGTCCATCCTAAAGGACATCAGTCATGAATATTCATTGGAAGGACTGATGCTGAAGCGGAAACTCCAGTACTTTGGCCACCTGATGCGAAGAACTGACTCATTTGAAAAGACCGTGATGCTGGGAAAGATTGAGGACAGGAGGAGAAGGGAATGACAGAGGGTGAAATGGTTGTATGGCATCACTGACTCAATGGATATGAGTCTGGGTTGGCTCCAGGAGTTGGTGATGGACAGAGAGGCCTGGTGTGCTGTGTTTCATGGGGTCACAAAAGAGTTGGACACAACTGAGCAACTGAACTGAACTGAACTGATGGGATGATATCTCTTTCATGGCTAAACCTTTTCTAATGGTTCCAGTTGTATAGTTCCTTCATTTCCCTCCACTGGGCTAAAGGGTGGTAATGGCTTGCCTTTCTTGCTGGTCCCTAGGTACCTTACCATTTTTTGTTGTTGTTTAATTAACCTCATCCCTAAAATCTGTAAGTTACCTTAACTTTAGAATAAGTATATCAGTTAAGTAGCCCAGAAAGAAACAAATAGAAAACTTGAAGGGTTTACCCAAACAGCCCTTCAAAAACATTAAAGCTTTTTGATGTTTGTTTATGTTTAAGGCGCTGTGTACAGTTTATCAAGAAAGGAAAATTACAGAGGTTTAGTCACTAAACTATTACTTTTCCCACTGCATTCTCAGGAGGCAAAAGTACAATTTACAGGCGAGTAGATCACAACTTTTTTTTTCATTTTATGACACATGCTGCATAATATTCACATGATTAATTCAGAACTATGTACAAGCTAAGGCTAATATTTGTTTGAGGGAAAAATCTATTCTTGCTGATCCTGCTTATGAAAGCATATCATAAAGCTTGCCTATGAGAATAAGGTTGTTATAAGTAAACCTTGAAACTATGATCTTTAAAGAAAATTATTTTCAAGCTTTATTAATAGTAACTTACTAATAATAATTTGCAACATACAAGATTCTCTTGCAGGCCATCTATGCCACAGTCAAAACAGCTTTTCATGAAACCTAGATGGAGAAATACCTTTCTTTCAGAGTCTTCTATTAGAAGGTCAGTGACAAATTGTCCTACTTCTTCTATCAGTTATACTAGTCCAGCCTTTCATCTAAGTCAAACAAAATTATGAATTGAGTACCACTGATACAAAAACAAATGTAATAGATGTTTCAACATGCTTTAACTATGTTGAGATGATTTAGTTATCTGGGATAAAATGAAACTTTGAAACTTTGCATATCATTAATACTTAAGAAGATTTTTAAAAGTGAGAAAAAATATCTAGATTCCTTTCTTTACACATTGATAGCTATTATAACATTTTTTTTAATTGCATACTTTTCCTTGCCCATCACCAAAGCCTACTTAAGAGAGAAATATGCATTGTAGTGAGATGAGCAACAAGAACTAATACCTATACAGAAAGAGAATGACAGCAAATAATCCTCAGTCTCACTAACAAAGGTAATGCAAACAGATTTTGATTCTTTTTAACCAAGAACCAGAAACCATAGAGAATTGAATCAATTCACAAATATTTTGTAAGTTCCATATTTCAACCTCATATTTTTTATTTTACTTGAATTCACAGCATCCGAACATACTCAGAACAGTGCTTACATATTTATATTCTTAAAAGGTTCATATATAGTTCCAGGTAACCATACAGATTTATATACATTCTTCCCCTAAATTTTAAATTATACCATCTGTTAACCATATTATAACTAATCAGCAAAATTACTGCATACTATATCTTCAACAACAACAGGAGATATTTAGAGCTATTATATAGGACTGGTTCTTTAATAAATGTACTCCCTTTTACAATAAATAGTAAATAACTTTGTGAGTACTCATAATTTTAGAATTTCTGTTCTTTGCTTCCACAAAGATTTTAAGGAAAAATTAGTTCAACAGAACATTTGCTTATCCTTATGTTTTCCTCAGTGTAGCACATACTAGGTCTCAAAAAGTTCCAGCACCAGTAATGTCATGGATGAACTACTTTAAGTAAAAGATAGTCTTACTAACCCTATTTTTCAGATGACACAGCTGAGATTTGGAAAGTTTTGGCATCTTGTTTGTGTACTTATTGAGCTCATAAGTGATGGAGTCAAGACTTGTTACATCAGGTTCAAATCCCAACTTACTTCTAATGTAGAATTATCCAGTCAACATTATAGGGCAAAGGAATGGCAGACTGAGCATACTGGAAAATGTTAAAATGATTTAATAGCATCAACTTACATTCAGAATAAAAAGTGATAAAGTATGAATTTTCATTAGTTTCAGATAACTGTTTTACAAATGTCAACCAGTAAAATTATTATGAAAGAAGAATAGAGGTTAAATGCAGGTTAAAATGCAAATTTCTTCATCCTAGCTCTGAGATTCTGGTTCAATGGTCTAGAATACAGTCTAGAAATCGGGGTGTTTGACAGTCACACTGGATGATAAGATACAGGGTTCAAAGGCAATACTTTAAGAAAAACATTGTCATAGAGAATAAAAACATATATTTTGGGATTTCCTATTGGTCATCTAAACATAATAACAGTATTTCTAATGTCAAAAANGGGTGTTTGACAGTCACACTGGATGATAAGATACAGGGTTCAAAGGCAATACTTTAAGAAAAACATTGTCATAGAGAATAAAAACATATATTTTGGGATTTCCTATTGGTCATCTAAACATAATAACAGTATTTCTAATGTCAAAAACATTAGATGGGCTCAGTTGCTAATCATTTATATTTATTAAATGATTCTAAAATTATTCAATTAAAAAGTCATATTTAAGAAAGACTGGGTATTACTAAGAGATTTAATAACAGGTTTTTACAAATAAATACCATGAAGTAGCAACAATTCTAATATTATTACCAATGAATATAGTCAATGTGATAAGGCAGCACCAAATGCTGGCAGAATTCTCCAGAATCAGTGGAAGAAAATTTTGTATTCAACAAATCAGACATATGTATTCACAATATATCTCTCATTTGAGGAGAGGTACTTTCACTTTTCACTTTCATGCATTAGAGAAAGAAATAGCAACCCACTCCAGTGTTCTTGCCTGGAGAATCCCAAGGATGGGAGAGCCTGGTGGGCTGCCGTCTGTGGGGTCTCACAGAATTGGACACGACTGAAGCGCCTTAGCAGCAGCAGCAGATAAAGGAAGGGTGCTAGTGGTAAAGAACCTATCTGCCAATGCAGGTAGATGTAAGAGATGCAGGTTCAATCCCTGAATTGGGACGATCCTTTGGCAGAAGGCATGGCAACCCACTCCAGTATTCTTGCCTGGAGAATCCCACAGACAGAGGAGCCTGGCGGGCTATGGTCCATAGGCTCACAAAGAGTCAGACACAGCTGAAGAGACTTAGCACGGATAAAGGAACCTCACAAAAGTTCAGAAAGGTCGTTTAGGTCTCTTTTATCTTTATGCTACAGTTAAAAGTTTCAGTTAGTGCTGTTCCTAACCTTAGTGGCAACTCTAAAGAGAAAACAACAATGACATGTCAAATATCCTCCCCCCACAAAACCACAGAGCCTTCCCTATGTTACCTTATTAAGGGCAAAGTTCCTCCAGGCAGTCACTAATTGGCTATTGGGATAAGTTGGAGAAGCCAATTTCATATACATCACCTTTCACCTAGCAGTGTCTTACAAGTACTAAAAGGATCACTAACACAGTAATTTCAGGTAGTTCTCTTGGTTTTAAGTGCAGGTCATGAAGTAGAGGTTATCATAGGATGTGCAAGATAAAGAATGAAACTAAATAATGGTTTACAAAAAGGAAAGCTCCATAATAGAGATATGTATTTTGTGTATGCATATTCTGAATATGTATATGTATGTATCATGTTCAAGAGAGACAGCATATACATATGCTGGTGCATATAACCAATTTTAGTATTCCCAAATAAAACTTGAGCTATTGGAAGATCGTCAATGGGTAGGTTCGGTATGAAGAATATGAGCTTTGTGGATCAAGCAATAACAACAAGGTAAAGCCTCAGATTCCAGAAATGGTGGTAGAATGAAGTTTTAAAATCTGTACAGTTACTCAGAGATCTTTGCATTTGAATCCAAACACAAAGATAACACTGATTCAGATGTTTCTGGAAGAAGATATTTACAACTGCATTTTCTCTTCTACTTCAAAGTTTCCAGTACTTATTATAATGATCAGATCATCTAGAAACATTTAATGTATTCAGTTTGATATCATTTTTGCCTAAGGATTCTTTTTAATAAAAGCAAAAAGGAAATAATGGGGCAAATGTATATCAAAGAGACCTTGATATGTTGGTACTTTTCACTCACACTAAGCCAAGACTAAACAGCCCCATATTACATGATTGCTTCCTCAAAACCACAGTAAAAAAATTTAAGGCTATTTTTCTTTGAAAAAGGATCAAGTATAGGCTGTTCATTTCCCCTCCATAAAGAAGTTAAAGTAAGGATTTCACCTAAATTTGGCCTAAGAAAGTCGAAGGCCCTTTATTTAAAGGGAATTCTGGCAATGTTATAGAGACTCATGTTAATAAAAATTTTACCTTAGTGATCAGTCCTTTCATGATGAACATTTACCTACAGTTAATACATACTGCTCAAAGATAAAACCCCACATGGAGGGTTAGCCCCAGATTTAAGGTGAAGCAGTTTTGTAAAGCAAGTGAAATGCCTTTATCTCTACACTGTCAAAGTGCCATAAAATCCAGTTTTCTTAAGCCTGAGCCATTTTCTCCAGTTACAGGACACGATGCAGATATAGAACATAACAGTGCAGAAGCACCCAATACTCCCTACTGTGAGTAATCTGTTAGAATGGAATCCAACAGAGGTGAATTCTGATTGACAGAATATCAGGGGGAAGAATACTGAAAACAGTAATGGTCAGAGGCTGGAGGAGGGCAGGTGTGAATTCGACACCAGAGTAATATTTCTGTGGCAGGATAAACAATACAAGACACTGATGATGAGGTCAGTGTTATATGGAGAAAAGCTCCAAGAAAAAACAAAGTAAGAGATGGAGCCATAATTGAATATAAGTCTAATGAAGAATTTTTTAGGCAGCAAAATTATATCTAATAAGGTGGGCTTATAATAAGGTACAAAAAGCTGATACAAATGAAAGTACACAATCTGATCTCATATTTGTAAAAAGAACTGTTAAACAAACTATTTGGAGGCCTTTGACCAACTAGAATAATAATTGTATTAGATAAACGTATGCCTTTTTCTCTTGCATCTGAATTAGAAATAAAGAGAAATTTAAGCATGCAGTTTTTCTGAATATCTTTTTGGTTTTTATCCCATTATTTAGAGATTTACAAAAATAGACAGTTTCCTCTTGAAGAGACTGCTTTACTGCTGCAAAGACAGTGAAAGTACCAGCTCTCAAGAGCACTACCTGATTCTGAATAATAATCCAAATCCCAAGAGGTTTTTCAGGCTTTTGGAAGCTTTCGATCTCTGTTTTTCCTGACACTGAAGAATGTTCTGTATTACTGTATGACCAGATGATTTGTGCTCAGGGTTTTTAACTTCACATAACCCTCAAATTCCTCTTAACCTCCCATTTTTTTTTTTATATTTCCCAAGTGAATATTCCATACATCAAAAATCTTACATAGGTGTTGAATTAATTACTAAGTTTTTCTCCATAGATAGAGATGATGCAGGTAGACATGTACATGATGTAGATATAGACATGCATGTATATGTGATATATACACACATATATATGATAAACAGACATATACATGTCGGGTAACACCAAGTGCTGATAAGGATATGATGCAATGAGAGCTATTATAAAGAGAAACACAAATTGATACAGAAACTTTGGATAATGATTTGACATTATTTTATAAGGTTGAAAATTCACAATCTTGCTCATTGTTATTATTAAACTTCCACTTTTAGGCATTTATGCTTTGGAGAGAAACTCTAGCATCAGTGAACCAAAAGACATGATAAACAAATGTTAACAGCATGGCTTATAACAGCAAAATCTGAAAACAAACCAAATGTTCCGTGAAAAGGGGAATGTATAATCCATTGAGATATATTTTGATTCAGCTTTGGTAATGAATGGACTAGGGCTATTGCACTGATGAGAATAAATTGTATCAATAATGTTGCTTGCTAAAACAAAATCATAATAGAATACACAGAGTAACACTATTTATATAAAGTTTAAAATAAAAAACGAGATTATTTTATATGGGGATATTGTCTATATTTAATGAAGAGAATGATAAACACATGCTCAAAGTAGTGGTTATCCCTGTGGAGAAGGGAGGAGCAATGTGGAAAGGAAGGGATGCAGAGCTTCAACAGTGTTCTGTTTTATAATCTGTGCAGTGGGTATACATATGGCCATTTGATTGTCTTTTATATACTATATATTTT
The DNA here is from genome assembly GCA_006410875.1 of Neotragus pygmaeus. Classification (NCBI taxonomy): domain Eukaryota; kingdom Metazoa; phylum Chordata; class Mammalia; order Artiodactyla; family Bovidae; genus Neotragus; species Neotragus pygmaeus. Next base: position 931,513 of record SJYV01023164.1, on the reverse strand, counting down.
TTTCTATATATTTTGAAATTTTCAAAATAAACATATTTAAGATATTATAGTCAAAAAGTTTTAAATTGCATCAATAATCTCAGTGCTTTAAACTGAAAATGTGAATACTAACACACATGGTATTTGACTATGATAAGAATGGTACTATTAACAGAAAATATTGGATATTGCTTATATCTTCTGAAATTTCCTCTTCCTCTCCATCATCAAAATAAACACTTGGCTTTCAAGTAATAATCAAGAGGCACTAGAACACAGTGACTAAAAATGTCAGTGTACCTGTTATTTAGAGAGTCTGGGTTTGAATCTCAACTCTGGGTCACTAGCTATATAACTTGTCAAATTTTCTACTCTGTTGCCTCAGATCTTTATTTTTAAAACTAAGATAATGATAATACTGATTAGTGTTATTTTTGAACTTAATGAGAAAATCATAAAAAAATACCTAATGTTTATTAAATAATTCCCATGCATCAGGTACTATGTGGATGCCTTTGATTAAATCAATATAAATAAAAAAACTGCAGCAGTATTAGTTCAGTCATGTCCAACTCTTTGTGACCCTATAGACTGCAGCCTCAGGCTCCTCCATCCATGGGATTTTTCCAGGCAAGTCATGGATTTCCGTGACTTCCTGTGGGGCATCTTCCTGACCTTGGGATTGAACCCGTATCTCTTATGACTCCTACTTTGTCAGGTAAGTTCTTTACCACTAGCGCCACCTGCAAAATCTCAATACAATTTGTTAGTGTCTATCAATAAAACTATCTGGCTTTCTCATTTATAACCTAGAATTGCTTTGTTTTTATTGAGGAAAAAAAAATTGAATCACTGTTCTAGTGGTTAAGAATAAAAGCGAAGAATATCTTGAAAGAACGAAGATCACATGCATATTCCTAAAATTATACAATCAGATTAAATGCCAGACCGAATTTCACTTGCAATATTTTAGAACAAGCAATATTGTTGTGAGGCTAGTTTGAGATCTAAATACTCACTGTACCCCAAAATAGGAGTCTTCATCTCAGACAAAATTCATATATGTGTCTTTATAAAAAACACATCATAACAAAGAGACGTATTGACTATTGTCAAGTTCAAATAGAAACAGACATGTATAAAAATCTCCACTCAGTGTGGTTTTGTTTCCTCAAGTGAGTACACTACCAAATACCTTCTTTACTTAGATAGGCTGTAACAAATATTTCAACATGACTTTCTGGATGCTTCAAAAGAAGTAAACTAGACTTGAAAAAACACATTTTAATTTCATCTTAAAGTTTTCTTAATTTCTCAGTTCAGCTACATCTTGCCATATATTAAAAACAAAGAATAAAAGGAAAAGAACAAAGGTGGAGGAGGGCTGACTTTACCTGAATTTCACAGTAATCACCACAGTATGGTATCTGTGAAAGAATGGACAAATAGATCAATATAACAGAATATGGAGTCCAGAAATATACTTCTATAAATATCACTAACTGACCTTTGACAAAGAAGCAAAAGTACTAAGATGGAGCAAAGATAGTCTCTTAAATAAATGATGCTAAAACAATTGCATGCCTTTCCAAAAAAAAAAAAAAAATTTAGGCACAGATTTTACATCTATCACAAAAGGTGACTCAAAATGAATCATAGACTTAGCTGTAAATTGAAATACTATAAAATTCCTAGAAGGTAACATAGGAGAAAACCTGGATGCCTTGTAAATGATGATGCTTTTTAGATACAACAAAGACAAATTCCATAAAAAAATAATTGGTAAGCTGGACTTCATTAAAATTAAAATTTTCTGCTCTGTAAGAGACTCAAGAGGATTAGAAGACAACTCATCACATAAACAGATACAAAGAAGTTTTACTTTATATGTCAGATAAATATATATTAAAACATAAGAGATAAGATTCAGTTCAGTTTAGTCACTCAGTTGTGTCCGACTCCTTGCAACCCCATGAATCGCAACACACCAGGCCTCTCTGTCTATCACAAACTCCCAGAGTTTACTCAAACTCATGTCCATCGAGTCAGTGATGCCATCCAGCCATCTCATTCTCTGTTGTCCCCTTCTCGTCCTGCCCCCAATTCCTCCCAGCATCAGAGTCTTTTCCAATGGGTCAAATCTTCATGTAAGGTGGCCAAAGTATTGGAGTTTCAGCTTTAGCATCAGTCCTTCCAATGAACACCCAAGATTGATCTACTTTATTAATAGAATATACCCAAACCAAAACACTGACTACACCAAAAAACTGGCAAGATTGCAGAACAACAGAAACACTCATACATTGGTGATGGAAATTCAAAATGATAGTCACTTTGAAGACAGTTGGCAGCTTCTTACAAAACTAAATTCAATCTTACCATCTGATTCAGTAATTGTTCTTTGATATTTACATAAGAGAGTTGAAAACCATCAAGCTGACCAATATTCACATTGTAGAAGGTTGCAGAAGGAAAAGAGAAAAAAGGGCAGAAAGCTTATTCAAAGAAATAATGGCTGGTCAATTCCCTAAAGTGGAGAAAGAAACAGACATCCAGATGCAGGAATTCCAAAAGGTACCAAATAAGATAAAAATTCAAGACACCCACCCTGAGACATTATAATTTAATTGTCAAGTTAAAGACAAGGAGATAATTTAAAACAGCAAGAGAAACAATTTCTCACAAAGAAGATAACTTCCATAAGACTATCAGCAGATTGTTTTAGGAGAAACTTTACAGGCATAATATACTGTAAGATATGACATAAAAGCCAGTACAAACTTCTTGGCCAACCAACATTTAGAAAACCCTAAGAGTTGGACTGTGAAGAAAGCTGAGCACTGAAGAACTGATGCTTTTGAACTGTGGTGTTGGAGATGACTCTTGAGAGTCCCTTGGACTTCAAGGAGATCCAACCAGTCNCCAGCACCACTTATTAAAGAGATTGTCTTTACTCCATTGTATAGTCTTGCCTCCTTTGTTGAAGATAAGGTGTCCATAGGTGTGTGGATTTATCTCTGGGCTTTCTATTTTGTGGGGTGGGGGGTGGGAGGGGGATTCGGGATTGGGAACTTGTGTGCACCTGTGGTGGATTCATGTCGATGTATGGCAAACCCAATAGAGTATTGTAAAGTTAAATTTAAAAATAAATAAATAAATAAATTAAAAAAAATAAAAAAATATAAAGATTATTTTCTGTCTCTTCTCTATGGGGCAGGTATTTTGCTTACTCAACAATGTACTCCTAGTGCTCAGGGGAAAAATATTGAAGAGATATTTTATTAGTTTAGTGTACCTTTGTATTTGTTTTTAGTGGATATGCTAGCTTTGCATACTTTTCTTATTGCTGTCTAACTTAAATTAGTATATCCACACCTAGAATAATGCAGGAAACTTTAAAAAGCTTAACCCTATGTAATTGCTCCTTTTCGTGTTTTTACTCACATGGTTTCCTTCTACATGTTATAGAAAATAGTGGTTGTTTTATGCAGCTAGTTTTCTATCATATTTTACTCCCCTCTTTATCCTTTATTCTTTCATGTAGTTCAAAGCTTCCACTTGAAATTACTTTTCTTCAGCCTAAAAAAAAAAAATGTCCTTTAGAATTCATGCAGTGTGTCTCTACTGGTAATAAATTCTCTCAGCTTTTGTTTGTCTGAGAAAGTCTTCATTTTGCATTCACTTATTGATGAACATTTTCATTAGGTATAGAATTCAAGACAAATTCTTTTTTTTTTCCTGCACTTAAAAAAAATGTCACATTGCTTTCTGGATTCATAGGTCCTGTTGAAACATCAGGCATTGGCTTTACTGTTGCTTCTTTGAAGATAATGCCCCTATTTTCTTTTGCTGCTTTAAGCTTTTGTTCTTTAACTTTGATTTCAGCAATTTGACTATAAGGTGTCTTATGTGCAATTTCCTTTGTATTTTTCCAGTTTAGGTTTCACTGATCTTCCAAAATTTGTGGGTTGAGATCTTCTATCAGTCTGGGAGAATTCTCAATTATCATCTTTTCAAACGTTGCTTTTCTTCATTCCCTCTCTCCTTTTTGGGACTCCTGTTACACACAGGTTAAAAGATTTGACCATGTCTTATGTGTCTTTTACAACACTGTCCTATTCTTTCCATTTTCTTCCTTTCTGTGCTTCATTTTCCACTCCAGTGATCTGTTGTTCAATTCCCTAACTGTGGCTTCTACTGTTCCCACATTCTTTTTATATTTTTTCATTATATTTAAATTTTGTATATTGTATTTTAAATTATAAAAGAGCTATATTGTATGTACTAGGCTTCCCTGGTAGCTCAGTTGGTAAAGAATATGCCTGCAGTACAGGAGACCCTGTCGATCCTTGGGTAGGAAGATCCCATGGAGTAGGAAATGGCACTCCGCTCCAGTATTCTTGCCTGGAGAATCCTGTGGACTGAAGAGCCTGGTGGTCTACACTCTATTGGGTTGCAAGAGTCAGACACAGTTAGTGACTAAACCACCACATAAGTACTACTTCTCTACTGGAATTCTACATGTTTCTAGGAAACAGGAAAACACACACACACACACACACACACACACACACACACACACATGCAAACATAGATTAAAAGAATGTATGTGAAAATCTGTTTCTTTTTCTTTTTCTTTGTATGTCCTCTTTGAAGACTAATCATAAATGAAATTGTTAGCTATTTCCCCAAACTTCAGCCACTATTCAAAATGCAAATTAGATGCTGGTTAGCAAAGAGCTGTGTGCCTGCACGTGTGTGTATGTATAACTTATGTATGCTGGGGAGGGAAGTGAGGCATGACTTTCACTTATAATCTCTTCAGGGTCAGTCTATATAATCCCAAAGCAATCTGTTAAGAAAATAAACAAATTTGTGTCCAACTCAATAAATATGTCATAATACCCTAGTGCCTTTATTTTTACTTGTCAGACTTTATTAGAGTATGTAGACAGGTCCTCTATCCTCTGTTTTCATCTTCTATATAGCACTTATTTTCTTTGATGCTAAAGTTTCTTTATACCTGACAAATCAATTTTCATCACAGGATGAACCCAGAAGATGTTTGGAAAATAAATCCCACCTCATATACAGAATTCCAGGATACACCATAGCTCTCTTTTGCAGAACTGTAAAATTACCCTCAATATTTTCCTCCCTCTTTATATGCATCTCTATGTCTTTTAGGTAGCTGAACTAACAACTAATTCAGCTGACTCAGAGTGCTCCAGCAATATCTATATGTGACTTTCTCAATCTTCTTTGATGGAAAAATAAGCAATGTAGATATTAAAACTTGTTTGGAGGCAAAAAAAATAAAAAACCAAACCATGAGGAAATTCTGCTGTACTATACTGCTATACTCCTTTACTGAAGGTGCAAGTGTGAGTGCAGAAAAGATAGAAAACAATACCCAATAAGTGTTAACACACATATTTCGTTACGTAGAGGATCTTAATAGCTAAAACTGCAAAAAGAGCACAAGAAAAGTCCAGGTAATTATGATTAAATGCAAATATTTTAAAACATAAACTGTATCCCAAGCATTGACAAAATTGCATGGAAGACAATAGCAATATGATCAATTTACACTTATTTTAACCTTACTCTGTATGGTAAATATAGCATGAGTATTTTTTTCTCCCCCTTTTTTTTAAATGGAAGAGTTTGCTACATGGAAAAGAAAAGGGCACTATTTGATTTGCAAATTTCTGCTACAATCATTTGTTTTCCCTTAGTATTTTCTAGGGTGACTTGAAATTTGGACTATTTAAGCATTTCAAGTTGAAATACACTGCTCTTAATCATATGCCCCTCAAAGAACAGTCAAGAAGATCTTTATAGTCCCTGACTTAGAACTATAGTAACCAAAAGGGAAAAAAGCATTAGAAAACAATGGCTAGATTTCATAACTAAAGGCTCTTATGTTTTTACCTACGAGCTATTTCCTTAGTATCCATTTATTTAAATAAAAAACAAATCTGACAATTTGCCTTTATAGTTTTACTACTGAAGCTGGAATCTCTGAAGCAGAACAGAATACAAGGTATTGTAAACTATAAGCCTGATATTTTCAGCAGCAAGTTTTCCAAAAGGCACTTAAAAAAAAAAAAAGAGTGGGTGTTTGTTGAATCAATTTTATCAATGTGATAAACTATTTATTATATATTCTAATTCTAAGTGTTTGGCCATCAGAAAGAGCAGAGTATTTTTTTTTTATTTGAAATAGTGAAATAAATAAAATGGGAATTAATTGACACTCACGAACAGTTAATGAAAGCAACGTGTATCTGTTTGCTTTGAGGTTATCCATCAATGTTCTGGGCTGCTCTATAAAATATTGGAATTCCTTTAACTATTATGGGAACCTTCCATATACTCTGAGAAGCTGAGTAGCTTGAGTAAAGAACAAACTGTCTTTTAATTACATAGTAATTTAATGGAGCTCCCAGGTAGACACTTGGTAAGTACATTGTAATTATTCCTGCAGACAGAAATTGCCTGCTCTCTAATTTCATTCCACACTGTATGTTGGCTGGACAACATGGAAGTTATTGAATGACTTGTCAAAGTAAATGTTCATTTATTTACAGCCAGTGGTGAAAGCTATCGATGGCTCTAATAATATAATCCAAAGCACAGATGTTTAAGGAGTTTTCCCTTCACCCACATTGATATTTCAAAGGGGAATTTTCTCTTTTTGTGGGTGGTGGGTGGGAAAGAGCGCTGCCATGTTTAGGGAAATAATCTGAGTTCTAGAATTACTTCACCAGTATCTTTTCCATTTCCATTTAAAATAACAAGGATGCTTTCACTTATGGATTTCTTTTTACCTGGAAATCTCAAAACACTTCACAGACACTGTCTCATTTTTGCAGCTTTACTATCAGGTGTAAGGAAGCAGGCAGAGTGTCATCTGTATTTGTCTTTATAAGACAGGTCACCTGGGGTATGACACAATAGTGCAGATCCTGAAAGGGGTGAGGCCTTTTCAATACTATGAAATCAACTAGGTGACACAGAATGTTTTTAATGTTTATTTTAGTAACTTGATTCCAGTCAAGAAAAACAGAATAATAAAGCATCTATCCAAATTGAAATTTTTTTTGTATGAGAGTCACAAATTTCTCTGGTATAACCAGAGAATGCTCACAACCCTGAAGAAGTATTGAAATAGTTTTGAAAAGGTGCTTGTTTCTCAAGGATTTCAAAAACAAAATATCAATAAAAGATACAATTCTTTGGAGAAATGCCTATTGAGTTCTTTGGCCCATTTTTTGATCGGGTCGTTTATTTTTCTGGAGTTGAGCTGTATAAGTTGCTTGTATATTTTTAAGATTAGTTGTTTGTCAGTTGCTTCATTTGCTATTGTTTTCTCCCATTCAGAAGGCTGTCTTTTCACCTTACTTATAGTTTCCTTTGTTGTGCAGAAGCTTTTAATTTTAATTAGATCCCATTTGTTTATTTTTGCTTTTATTTCCAGTATTCTGGGAGGTGGATCATAGAGGATCCTACTGTGATTTATGTCAGAGAGTGTTTTGCCTATGTTCTCCTCTAGGAGTTTTATAGTTTCTGGTCTTACATTTAGGTCTTTAATCCATTTTGAGTTTATTTTTGTGTGTGGTGTTAGAAAGTGATCTAGTTTCATTTTTTTACAAGTGGTTGACCAGTTTTCCCAGCACCACTTATTAAAGAGATTGTCTTTACTCCATTGTATAGTCTTGCCTCCTTTGTCGAAGATAAGGTGTCCATAGGTGTGTGGATTTATCTCTGGGCTTTCTATTTTGTTCCACTGATCTATATTTCTGTCTTTGTGCCAGTACCATACTGTCTTAATGACTGTGGCTTTGTAGTAGAGCCTGAAGTCAGGCAAGTTGATTCCTCCAGTTCCATTCTTCTTTCTCAAGGTTGCTTTGGCTATTCGAGGTTTTTTGTATTTCCATACAAATCTTGAAATTATTTGTTCTAGTTCTGTGAAAAATACAGCTGGTAGCTTGATAGGGATTGCATTGAATCTGTAGATTGCTTTGGGTAGTATACTCATTTTCACTATATTGAGTCTTCCAATCCATGAACAGGGTATATTTCTCCATCTATTAGTGTCCTCTTTGATTTCTTTTATCAGTGTTTTATAGTTTTCGATGTATAGGTCTTTAGTTTCTTTAGGTAGGTATATTCCATAGAGAATGGACTTTTGGCCTCAGAGGGAGTAGGAGAGGGCGGTATGATCTGGGAGAATGGCATTGAAGCATATATGCTATTATGTAAGAAACGAATCACCAGTCTATGTTTGATGCAGGATGCAGGATGCTTGGGGCTGGTGTACGGGGATGATCCAGAGAGACGTTGTGGGGTGGGAGGTGGGAGGGGGATTCGGGATTTGGAGCTTGTGTACACCTGTGGTGGATTCATGTCGATGTATGGCAAACCCAACAGAGTATTGTAAAGTCAAATCAAAAAATAAATTAATTAATTAATTTAAAAAAAAAGATAAAATTCACCCCATTGTGACAAAGAAAAACCTCCTCTAGGAGGGCTTCTAAGTACAATAGCTTGGAACAAAAAAGTGAAATTGAAAGCAGTTAAAAAAAAAATTCAGTGAGAGATAACGAGATCTTTTTAGAATGATGGTAATATGGTTTAAATAATTTGGTATACTTTTCAACCTGAACGTATAATTAGATAAAGCCAAGCATATCCCATTCCTCCTGGATGGAATAATCATATTTGGCATTTGGAAGTTAAAGATGCTAAAAAATTATTGTATCTATTCTAAAGAAATTATAGTACTCAGTTTGCTCCTAGGGCCTCATGCAAAACAAGCCACAGCAAAGAATAGGAGTTATCTCCCATACTGCTTTGCTGCAAGGATCACCTCCTCTGAATGCAAATTAAGCAATGCAGATTAATATTCATTATGAAAACTGTGGGAAAATGAGCAAGAACTTGGATGTAAAGAATCATGAAAACAATAACAAAGACACTAGGGTCACTTAATGGGCAGGCAATTCTTTCATTAAATTAATTTAAAATGTAGTTTCTCACATCATGGTTCATTGGCCATTGGCTCAGTTATACTGTATCAGTAAAGTACTGGTTTGCTTTTATATTTTATACCACACAACTCAGACTTTCTACTGTTTCCACTAAAATACAAGATTTGTAGGTACCAAGTTGATCAATGAGATAGTATGCAAACTTATTAAGACTCTGCCCCTTGTTGGACCTAATCTTCCATCCTTATCTATTATTTGCTTTATTATATATCTTCACTCCTAATTATCTAATTTCTAATTCAAACTTTCTTCTCACAGATTAACAGTTTTATTTATCTATGCAGGTCATCCCTAGACAATTTTTCTAAGCTTAATCCTTTAGTGTTTAAAATATGTACACCATAATGGAAAATGGGAAAATGCAGAATCATTTAACATGCACAAATAGAAAGACTTTTGTTAGGTCTTAGAAACCTGCTCTGCACATGTCTAAATGCAATAACTGGAATTTCCAATTAGATGAATATTTGAGTCATTGATTCATGTCGATGTATGGCAAAGCCAATAGAGTATTGTAAAGTAAAATAAAGTAAAAAAAAAAAACTTTATATAAAAGTTTTGGATATAAATTTGAAATAATATTCACTAGGCTTCCAGTATTACCCATTAGGTAAATGAGTATGTGTGCCCATTTCATTGCCTTTTATATTCATTCTCTTCAGACAGAAATGCATCAGTTTGGATAGATTCAATCTAAATATTAAAAAGAGATGACAATGTACCCAGACACTCTGATGATTTTCCAAGAACTTCAAATCTACTGGCACTGGAATGAGCTCCAAGTATCAGTGGACAGTCCACTGCTTATGCCCCTCCTTGTTTCCTAGGCTATGAAAACTCTCAGTGAAGAAATCAGTTACAATAAATGCCACTGTCCATTGTAATTGCTGATTTTAGAAACACTGCATAACGGTGAGATACCAACATTGGGTCTACCTGTCCAAAGACAGAAATATGAAAAACTAATATATATGAGGAGAGTCTTATGGTAGCATTAAGAAAAAAAAAAATCCAAATACTTCCCTGAGACATGGAGTCATGGAAATGATGTGATGTTTCTAAGAGATCAAATATAGTGCTCATCCATGTCTCAGAAAAATGTGATGGACAAAGGGTACATAGTCATTATCTTGTGATTCAAATAACAAGCAAAATTAGTGTTTCTTTAAAAAATAAAATATTGGCGAATGAAAGATATTTGGAACACCAGCCTGGGCTGCATATAAAGGACCTGCTTTTACATCATCTAGTAAGGTTGACTTCAAGTTCCCCTCTGCCAGTTTTTAGTTTATATCTTAGGTTCATTCTTCCTCTTATAATCTCACCTTTCAGAGGGTTTATAATCTCTTCTCAGTCTGCCCTCACAAAAAGTGGGATACATCACAACACTGGAAAACACTACAATTGCTACCAAAAGTCTGTGGTTCAAGTTAAGAATGGAACTAGGTCTTACCCGGGAATTCATACAAGCATAGGATTCTTGGCCATTAGGACTGTTGCTGCCACTGTGGTTTCCACTGCTGATGTGTTTGCAGGCCCATCCTAAATTCTCCCACCTTTCTTATTTTAGATTTTCATTGCAGTATAGTTGATTTACAATGCTGCATTAGTTTCTGCTGTATAGCAAAGCACATAAGATATATATGAGAATACACATTCTCATATATCTACTTTTTTAGATTCTCTTCCCGTATAAGTCATCATGGAGTATTGAGTAGAGTTCCCTCTGCTATATAATAGGTCTTTACTAGTTATCTGTTTTATACATAGTAGTGTGTATACGTCAATCCAATCTCCTGATTTCTGAGACAGAGCCAGGGCTCCCAACCTGGGAGGCAAAGACTCCTGCATTGACACTCAATCTCAGTAAGTGATAGCAACTTTCTTTCTGGGCATCTAGATTGTCAGCTACAAAAACAAGGTTCATAGCATAAAATGCAATGCCATTGTGCCTTACGAAGGGGCAGCATTATTGACAGCATTTTGTTATCTCTGGTCAAGTCTGAAAGGATAGTATTGTCTGCTCTGTCCAGTGTAACTCAGATTGTAAGAAAGTCAACTACGTGGTATTTTGGGAGAAGTCATATTTATGTCTCCCTTAAGTCATGTCATAACAGTGACATTTCTTTAAGGTTTTAGAATTTGTAAAGCAATTTCAAATGTGTTCTTTACACTCTCACAATCTCTAAGAGTTAGACCAGGGACAATTGTTGTGCTTCAAAACCCGTTTTTGTCATTACAACAACCTATGTATAAACAAATCTGATCCTGCAAAATAGATGTTCTCACTCTCCAGCTAGACTGTAAGCATCATGAAAATAATAATATCATTTTTCTTTTTAATTTTCCCTCTATATCATTGCATCAAACAGATGTCTGAAGAACAAGCATGATTGATTTCATCTTCTGTAAACTTTGTTTCTGTTAGTTTTATCCTTCTCAATATTTTATATGTTTTTCATATCAAATCACTATTTTACATCAAAAGGTATTTCATATCAAGCTAAGTCTTACATTTTCTTTCAAGCAAGCTCATATTCCACTTTATCTCAGATATCTTTCCATCAGCTACGACTCCTCTGTCCATGAGATTTTCCAGGCAAGGATACTGGAGTAGGTTGCCATTTCTTTCTCCAGGGGATCTTCCCGACCCAGGGATCAAACCCGGGTCTCCACATTTCAGGCAGGCTCTTTACCATCTGAGCCACTGGGGAAACCCCTTTTCCATCAACTCCACTCAGACTTAATCACCTACTCGTAATATATGGATTGGAAATCAGATCCCTTACCCCTCTCTGCCATCTAGAAATGCTATTTGTGTAGCTTTCTTTGTCATCCTTCACTGGATCATGAATATAGAGAGGCCAGGTCATCAGTTTTGGGGTCCTGGAGTCTAACTAATAGCTAACACATAGTAGAGCTCAATAAACATTGGATTACAAATTTATCCCATTTTGTAATTTTAGGAAATAGTATTATATAACAAAGCAAGAGTTATGTGCTAGCTCAGAATTCCCTTGAGGTTAAGGACCATTTTTCAATGATTTTCACAAGACAATAGCATAGCGCTTTGCCTGTTGGTAGATCTCAGTAAATGTATTAATTGTATAACTACAAATGCACTATAAATTCCGTGATACTTAAATTATTATCTGACTAGATTGGCATTCCTGTTCACCCTTTTAATGATATGGACATTATATACTTAAGAAAAATAGCAGGGTTGAGGAGTCCTCACTAGAGAAGAACCATTGCAGGGCAGAAATATGCCCCCATTTTTTAAAATGCCCTTTTTCGTTGTCTGCCTGGCAACACAGAGAAAGCGCATCATAGATTAAAAAATTACCTTTGTGGCTTTCCTTTAATAATAAATCACACTACTGGCTGCATCTGCTGTTAGTCAACAATGCACACCCCACATTCATTGGGGAACTTGTAATTATCTGAGTAGTAGCCAGTTTAGGTAATACCAGGGGAGCCATAAATAGTAATTAGAGGTTTCTATAAAAGCTTTTTAATTTGTTAGCCCACAGCTCATTTACACTGTATGCTATATGTCATTGAAAATGCACCTTCTACAATGCAGAGACGAGAGAGAAGACATTATGCATGGCATGGTGTATAAAAAGACACTTTTTTTATCCTCTCTAAGGTTGCTGTAGAAAGCAGGAAGCAAAGGACTTTAAAGCCACAGTGCATAATTCAAAACCGTGTGCAGCTGCTCTGGGACGCTATGGATTGTGTATGTGTGTTTTAGATAGTTGACAAGAGGACTGGCATTAGTCTTGGGTGACTAATTGAAGCAATTCTGTAGGCTTCAAGTGAACATGAAAAGTATGCTACTGTAGCTGAAAATGTTTACTGCTTTCCCTTTCTTTCTCTCAACTCTAATGGGAATATAATTAGTTTTTACATACTTAAGATCATGTCTTCTTTAAGGGACCACCCATATTCATGCTTTCACAGTGGGAAAATAGAACTTCCAGATAAAACAAAACAGTCTCTTTAAAGTACCTGTGTAAATCACAGAAACTTTTTCTTAATAGTGGATCTATAGCTTTATGGGTGCTTTATTTTACAAACGCACAGAGGTAAAAAACGGTTTTGAATTCTAAAATCAAAGAGCTTTTTTTGTTGTTGTTCTCTCTGTAAGGAAGATAGTTTTCAAATCCTCCAATGTTCAGATTCTTAAAAACCCCACACTGTTTACATGAATCCTTCATCCAACATATATCAGTCTTAGAATGGTTTGACTCACTTACAATCTAGATTCATACTTTGTTCACTGGTCACTAACGATGCCAGTGCTTCCGTAGTTACATCCATTACCCCATAAATCATTAGCTTTTAATTAACATCTAAGCAGCCCCTAAAGAGGGGACTCAATTTCATGGCCTATATAAAGTTCTTATTTCAGTTCCTCTGAAACAGGGCCTTGGCCGCATATCTCCAAAACTGAATGCTTGTTACTATTTGCTTAACACTTAAACCAGGATTTTGCAGATGGCTAAACATTGCTAGTAATAGACTGATTTACACATCTTTCCTTTTCTAATCTACAATGGCAACAGAGTGATTCTTTGGTGAAAACCATATGGCTTTGATGGTAAAGAATCTGCCTGCAATGCAGGGTCGAGAAGATCCCCTGGAGGAAGAAATGGCTTACCTACTCCGTGTTCTTGTCTGGAGAATTCCATGGACAGAATAGCCTGGCAGGCTAGAGTCCATGGAGTAACAGAGTCAGGCATGACTGAGTGACTGACACACACGGATTAGGATACGGTGACAATTATATGCAAGTAATTCTGACTAAAGTAGTAAAGGCTGCAATTGTACCCCATGGTTCAACCACCTTAGACTTTAAATGTATTTAATCTTTTAAGATTTCAAAAATTGCCTGAGAATTCGTAGCTTGTTTAGAGACAGTCTTTACTGTTTTAACAGAAGCTTGACTGGATAAATGCCAGGTTTATGGCTCAGTTTGCCCAGGAAGATCACAGCAAACAACCATTTAGATATTCTTTATTTCCTTTCAGTGCAGTGCCAAAAAACTGGGGTTCAGATCTTGGAATTCCTTTCAGTTCAGTTGTTCAGATGTGTCTGACTCTTAGTAACCCCATGGACTGCAGCATACCAGGCTTCCCTGTCCTTCACCATCCCCTAGAGCTTGCTTAAATTCATGTCCATTGAATCTGTGATGCCATCTAACCATCTCATTCTCTGTCATCCCCTTCTACTCCTGCCTTCAACCATTCCCAGAAGCAAGGCCTTTTCCAATAACTTGGTTATTTGTATCAGATGACCAAAGTATTGGAGCTTCAACTTCAGCATCAGTCCTTCCAATGAATATTCAGGGTTGTTTTCCTTAGGATTGACTGGTTTGATCTCCTTGCTGTCCAAGGGACTCTCAAGAGTCTTCTCCAACATCACAGTTCAAAAATATCAATTCTCCAGTGCTCAGCTTTCTACATGGTCCAACTCTCACATCCATACATGTCTAACGGAAAAAAAAATAGTTTTGACTAGATGGACCTTTGCTGGCAAAGTAATGTCTCTGCTTTTTAATATGCTGTCTAAGTTGGTCATAGCTTTTCTTCCAAGGACCAAGCGTCTTTTAATTTCATGGCTGCAATCACCATCTGCAGTGATTTTGGAGGCCAAGAAAATAGTCTGTCACTGTTTCCATTATTTCCCCATCTATTTCCCATGAAGTGATGGGACTGGATGCCATGATCTTCATTTTTTGAATGTTGAATTTTAAGCCAACACTTTCACTCTCCTCTTTCATTTTCATCGAGAGGCTCTTTAGTTCTTCTTCACTTTCTGCCATAAGGGTGGTGTCATCTGCATATAGGAGAAGGCAATGGCAACCCCTCCAGTACTCTTGCCTGGGAAATCCCATGGATGGAGGAGCCCTGTAGGCTGCAGTCCATGGGGACTCTAGGAGTCGGACATGACTGAGAGACTTAACTTTCACTTTTTACTTCCATGCATTGGAGAAGGAAATGGCAACCCACTCCAGTGTTCTTGCCTGGAGAATCCCAAGGGCGGGGGAGCCTGGTGGGCTGCCATCTATGGGGTCACACAGAGTCAGACACGACTGAAATGACTAAGCAACAGCAGCAGCATCTGCATATCTGAGGTTATTGATATTTCTCCCAGCAATCTTGATTCCAACTTGTGCTTCATCCAGTCTGACATTTCACATGATGTACTCTGCATATAAGTTAAATAAGCAGGGTAACCATTTACAGCCTTGTTGTACTTCTTTCCCAATTTGGAACCAGTCTGTTTTTCCATGTCTGGTTCTAACTGTTGCTTCTTGACCTGCATACAGGTTTCTCAGGAGACAGGTGTGGTGGTCTGCTATTTCCATCTCTTTATGAATTTTCCAGTTTCTTGTGATCCACACAGTCAAAGGCTTTAGCATAGTCAATGAAGCCAAAGTAGGTGTTTTTCTCAAATCCTCTTGCTTTTTCTACAATCCAGTGGATCTTGGCAATTTGATCTCTGTTTTCTTAGCCTTTCTAAATCCAACTTGAACATCTGGAAGTCCTCAGTTTACATATTGTTGAAGTGTAGCTTGGAAAATTTTGAGCATTACTCTGCTAGTGTGTGAGATAAGTGAAATTGTGCATCACTGATGCCCAATTCATGTAAATAACACATTATTTTGTTTTAATAAATATTCTTCTATTTTAATTTAAAACCAAAAATTAAAAGTATGTTAGAAATGTTCATCTGTTTGTTTGTTGGTAATATGAACCGAACACCTTGAGTGAGGTTCCTGAAGCCATGGGTCTAGCAAACTTTGTGCTAAAAATTTGTCCACTTTTCTAGAAAAGGTATCCTTACATTTTTGAATCTTTGTGGTAGTGATCAGCAACAAAAGACTTGCAGGCCAAATCTGGCCCTCCACCTGTTTCTCTAATAAAGTTTTATTGGAACATAGCCATTGTTTACATTTATTCTTTGAATACTTTTACCCTATGTTGGCAGAGTTGCACAGTTGTAACAGAAACCATATGGTGTACACAACCTAAAATGTTTATATACTATCTGGCCATTTCTAGGAAAAAACTGTCAAACCCTGGTTTAAGTAACTTCATTCAGTGTAACTGCATCTGCCACCAAAAGTCATAATCTTTTGAATATCTAAAAGCATTAGAAGTCTTCAGATAATATATCCTGAAGAATGAAAGACTTCCTCCTCCTTTTATCATCTTTATCATACTTCTCATTACAGGCAAAAAGGAAAGAACGTGGGATCTCTGATGGATTTGGAGGAGGAGAAGGAAGAAGAGAGAAACCATTGTTCCTGGGTGTCTTATTACTAGACATTTCTTTTTATTTTTTTCCCTAGTCTAGCTTTGTAAATATATACTTTTCCAGAAGGGTTCTTAGCTTTCAGATGATAGCTTTCCTCTACAAATATTTCAGTGAACTTTTATAGTAGTTGTTTTATACTGTCATTTACAATTGACCTCTGTCCTCAAAAGTTATAACAACAAGGTGTCTTCTAGAATCATAAGTCCATTGAGAGCACTTCTGCTTTACCCACTTGCCTTGCTAACCTCAAAAAAGGCAGACTTTGTCTTGGTTAGAATTCACTCTTGATTCAGAGGTATATAATTGTAGATATGTCAAAAGGTTTTCTTTTCAATCAGGCAATTATACAAAGCTTCTGCTTTTCAAACCTTTTAGTTTCTTGTTTCTAAGATATTAATTGTGTGTAGAGAGAAAATTTTGACTTACAGACCGACTCACTCACTTTCATGGTAGAACATAAAATGTAGGACACGACATAGTGACTGAGCATGAAGGTATTTTGAGACAACAAAATTCCTGTAGCCACTACAGGACTGTAGCCTGTTACAGGACTGTAGCCCACCAGGCTCTTCTGCCAATGAGATCTTCCAGGCAAGAATACTGAAGTGGGCTGTCATTTTCTCCTCTAAGGGATCTTCCCAATCCAGGGATTGAACCCATGTTTCCTGCATCTCCTGCATTGGCAGATGAATTCTTTACCACTGAGGCACCCAAAATACCTAACTTCAGTTATAAAGGTATCTGGCATCTATGCATCATTATTTCATTTTCTTACATAAGAGTGAATACATTTACAAATTTGGGGCAAAAAAATGGAATGATTATGAGATGGATGTTTTCCCCTGATTCTACATGCTGACTGATTAAGTCATATTACCTGTATTATCTTTGACTTCATGCTTGATGCTATGGAGTCAGTTGTCACTCTTCGTAAATAAAAATTACAATCATTATTATAGTGGTTTTAAATTGAAATGAATTCATAGAAAAGGGATATAGTAAATCTGAAATTTGCTCTTATTTCTTTCAACACTTACAGTTTAGACACATTTTTTTTATATCCTTATTTGCTATGCATGGTCCCTACATTAAACATGCAATATAAAAATGTAATAAAAATGAAGAATCCAGAGAGGCCTCCTTGGTAGGATAGTAAGTAAAATGAGACCAAAGCTAAAGGAATAAAGGAGATTAAAGTAAATGGAAGAACATAACATTCAGTTTTCCACTAATATTTTCCTATAGAAGCTTGGATAAAATTAGTTCTCCATGTTCTACAATATAGAAATAAATTAAGAATAACTATAAAAACAAAATTTTATAAAGCAATTATCCTTCAATTAAAAAATAAAGTGACAAAAAATGAATAACTATAGTTTGATGTGAAAAATGGAGCAGTGAGATGGGGAAGGGTAAAAGAACATATTTCAATGGAAAATCGGGAGACATAAATTGAGATGTGTAAATGTATTATATTAGTTTTCATTTTTATCTCTCAATCCAGAACTCAAGTGTAAGCACGTGACTCTTGCTTCAAATCTGAGAGTCATCAGAATACTGAGAGTATTTCCAGCTTTGAAACTATATGAGATACTTAGAAATATATATAGTATATCAAAATAAGAAGACTCAACTTCCCAGAATTCAAAACGAGCAACTGTGAAAGGAGACTGAGAAGAAATCTGGGAGAACTAACTGTGCATGATCCCACAATCCCAGATAGGTTTCCCATGGTGGGACAAGAGAAAGAGCATGGTACATGTCACAGGGAACTATGTTACATGCTGCTGATGAGAGACGAAGCTAGGTTAAATAAAGAGAAATGGCCATTGGATTTGACCATGAGAAGAACAATGGAGTAAGTTTGGGGAAAGAATAGAATGAAGTAAAGAGTAGTAGGAAATAAAAAAGATGGAACAGAAAGAGTAGAGAGTTGGTAGCTATTCTTAGACCATTTTCACAGCATCAAGATTAATCCATATCCCTCTTCCCATTAAGAACAAATTTATCAAGCAAAGAAAAATGCAACCCATATATGTTATAGCTGACTATTTAAATTCATGCCCTTAAGTTATCTAGGTGGTGTCTAGAGTCACAAACACCCTCTTGAATGGTGGCTAAAGGGACAAGAATATGTCAGAATAGGAAATGGTATGACAATACATGAACTTTCCCTTCTTGGAAGGTTGAGATATATCATTGATAACTTGTGGAAGCAAGACAGTTTACCTTTATAAAGCAAAATTCCTTTCCTGGTACATAATCATACTCTAAGACCAGGGCCACAGACTCGATGAGCATAAGGGTCAAAACAGGCAATTCAAGAAGGGGGTATAAATAAAGGCTTTAGGTATTGCATTAAAGTATTGAAGGGTAAAGGCAATTATAGGCAGATACTGTAACATGAAATAGTGTTACTGTAACATGTAAACATGTTACTCTACTGGATTCTACCAAGGAAAGTTCACATGTAAAATTAGCAAATAACCTCCAATTTAGGTAAAATGTTTAAGTATATTACCACTAAATTTGAATTTTAGAGAGAAGAATCAGTCTATTTATTCTAAAAAGTACCTAGAATGCAATTAAAAAAAGCGAAAATAAAGCAAAAACTATATGATAAATGAACAGAATTTTTGAACTTGTTTAGCCATTTTCATACATTAAGTGCAATGAAAAAATTCTAAAATTCAGGAGTATTTGTTATGAATTTATAGTTCCCCAGGGCTCTTATGGAGGTAAATCTTCTTTGTATCTGTTAATGAATTACGTGTGCACATGTGCTAAGTCATTTCATTTGTGTCTGACTCTTTGAGACCCCATCAACCCATAGAGCAGTCCACCATGCTCCTCTGTCCATGTGATTCTCCAGACAAGAATACTGAAGTGGGTTCCCATGCCCTCTTCCAGGAAATCTTCCTGATCCGGGGATAGAACCTGTATCTCTTATGTCTCCTGCATTGGTAGGCTGGTTCTTTAACACTAGTGCCATCTGGGAAGCCCCATTAATGAATTATGTCAACACATACATTTGCTTCTCACAAATCAGATAATCCATTCCACAAGTAAAATTCTTGATTTGGTGCTATATTTTGTGAAGCTGATTGAAACCAGGTAGAAAATTGAAGGGAAACTCAAACAGGCAGGCTATCCCTGTGGTCAATAGAGAAGGCAGGGATGCTATTTCTTTGCTGATCAGAGCATATATTTAAAAGCACTATTTTATGCCTTTATTGATCATGAACATGATAGTTGGTGATGATGAAGTTTATGATGATGTTATTGAACTGCTACACCTTTGAAAAAGGAAAGATAAATTCAAGAATGATTTAAAATAATGTGTTCTTGCAGGAAATCTTGTGTGTTGCTTGCAAAACACTTAACTTTTACTGTATTGCTACTTTTTTTTTTTTTTTTTTTGCAGCAAGCCTTTAGCAGAAGTTTGCATAGGGAAACTAACCAATTTATTTGGAGAAAAATTCCTGAAACAATAATAGTGGGAGGTGTCAAAACAACAAGTAACAATTACTGATTGTTTACTTGATTTTACCAAATACATGCATAAACATCTTTGATCTTTATAAAGATCCTATGAGATGCATACCTTTCTTACTCTTGATTTACAGATGAGGACATTGAGGTTTAAATAGATTGAACAATTTATTCAAGGTCACAAAACTAATACAGAGTAGAGACTGGGATCTGGGATACTTTTACTCCAGAGCCTATACTTTTACATTCACTTATATGCTCTACAGGCCACAATTAAATACACTGTCTGAACAAAGACTATGTGTGTCTGAATCTTAGGTTAGCCCCTTACTATCTCTGTCTTTGGACAAAGTAACTTACTTTCTTGTTATTTCAGTCTTCCTGTTGGTAGAAGACAGAAAAGAATAAAATATTCCTATTAATTTCATAGAACTATAGTTATGATTGAGTAAAATAATACATGTACAATATTTAGAACTATCCCTAGTACTTAGTAAATGCTTAGTACACAATAGGTTTTAACCACAACAAGAACTCTGCTGCGTAATTTGAAATTTTTCCTCAATCATTGAAAAATGAATACCATTGGCAGAGAGAATCACAGAAAGACATTTTAAAATTTGGAAATTGGTCAATAATATGGATTATAAGCTCAAATTAGGGTTTTATGAAACAAACAAACTAACAAAAGCCTTCCCACAGTTCTGTCAATTGTTTAAAGAGAATAGATGGGTTTCCCAAATTCACTGTTGTCACTGTGGGCTTTCCTAACATAATTTCAATTAAAACCTTTCTAAAAGGATGACACTTGTCAAAAGTACAACACATGAAGTGACAATAGTTCATGCTCTGAATACATTTCAAGTGGACAGAACACTGGGATTTTATGAGAGCAGACTTACCCTACATTCAGAACTTAGCATTAGTCCAAGTTAGTCAATTTGTTTGATCATGAAATCAAATAAAATTCCAACCCCTCCTTCTTTAAAATCACCATCTTTGACTCTGTAACCTTTAAAAATTTCTTTGTCAACAAATGCTGAAAGGGTAGAGAAAAATTCAGGTCACCTTCTCTCCTCTTATTCCCATCAAAAGTTTGAAGGCAACTTCTACCTGTCAAATTGGTTTTGAGTCATAGGTACAAAATCAGTTCACATGGTGAAGCTATTCAGGAGGAGCAAGAGATGAGAAATTCTTGATAAATGCCCTATCAACTCATTACTCACTTTGGACAATAGAAGAAGATTGGGATGGGGGCCAATTTAACAGGGCGGATTGCATTTTCAGGAGGTTGAAAAAAAGATTACTATCCTTAAAGGGCCTTGTTAAACAAAGCACTAATGTCCTGAACTCTTTGTAAGTGTCTAATAGAGACTGCTTAAGCTTTCATCTACTGACTATATTTATATGTGTGTGTGTGTGTGTGTGTGTGTGCTAATCAGTCATGGTGAGGGGGTTTTGAAGGTAAAAAGATTATTTCCTTGAACAAAGTATGAAATATAAGATATAAGAGCCTACATTGTGAAACATTCACTCAAAGAAATAGTTAGAGGGAAGCCATTAAAATTTTAAAATGAGCTGTTTGGGCAAACAGTTGAATCTGAATATTACAAATCTCTCTTAAAGATTCATGATGCACATTTGCAAATAAAGTGCTTAGAATGAAGAACCCCAGTTGTTTTTTGTTCTGTTACCCAATGGTCCAGAAGTCATGAGCTTTTCTTATTCTGTTCTCCCATGTCCCTGATGGTACACAGTCATGGAAAGAGCAAGATAGGCAGAGTGTCTAAGGCTCCACATTTCAGGCCAGAGGAGAGAGAAGGTGGAAAACTGGGGACCTGGAAAGGACAAGGAAAATTTTGGAGAGGGAGGAGTAAAGGAATGCAAGCCCATATAGTTGTTTGTGGACTATTTGGATCTACACAACCTTAATACACTAGCAGAAAGAGAGATTGATGAAATGGGTTTTAAAAATCAACCTCACATCATGGTAGCTACAAGAAACTCATATCAGCTTAAAATTAAATGGATGGAAAAATATTTACCACACAAACACTAATCAAGAGAAAGCTGGGGCTAAGATGGGAAGGAAGGGGGCAGGGCACAACCATTGAAAGAATGATACAACCAGAACAGGATACCAAAAATACCAGTTGGAACCTACTGAGATCAAGACGACTGGAGATTCGACTTCCAGTAGACCTTGAGCCTCGTTGTGTACTCATTATAATATATTAGCATGCTAAGTGACACACCCACAGGTGCCATGACAGTTCCAAAACTAACCATAAAAGGCCCCAAAATGGGCAGTGGCTCAATTCCTGGCTTTCTCAAAACATTTGGAATAACACTCCTGCTTGTTAGCCTATGAAGTTACCCAGCCAACAAGAACTAAACAATTCCATATGTCAGTGCTATTCTTGCCTCCTGAGATAGCCCACACCCTGTCTATGGAGTGTATATTTCTCTAGGTAAACCTGCTTTGATCTTACTATGGCTCACTCTTGAATTCTTCCCTGTGTGAAGCCAAAGATTCTCACTTGACAGCACTTCCCAGAGACTCATCCAAGACCTAAAACATGACCATCCTCTCACACCACACTTTTCCTACAACAGGGTGAATATATTCACACTAAAGTAGACTTCAGAGCAAAGAAAGTTACCACCAAGAGTGAACCCTAATGTCAACTATGGACTTTGGGTAATTAGCAATTGTCAGCGTTGGTTCATCAGTTACAACAAATGTACCATCTGGTGGGGGATGTTAATGGCTGGGGAGGCTGTGCATGTGAGGGGGAGGGGGTGTTTGGGAAACTTCTGTATCTTCCTCTCAGTTTTGCTGTGGATATAAAACGTCTCTAAAAAAAAAAAAAGAAAAACTACAGTACAAAAAGACAAAAATTTAAATATACCAAGAAACCATAACAGCCCTACATGGACGTGAATATAATAAGTAAAAGTTGAAAGAAATGAATGAAGTGTAAAAATAAGTAAAAATGAAAAGTGAAAGTCACTCAGTTTTGTCCAACTCTTTGCAACCCCATGACTATAAACCCAGTGCATGGAATTCTCCAGGCCAGAATATTAGAGTAAATAGCCTTTCTCTTCTCCAGAGGAGCTTCCCAATCCAGGGATTGAACCCAGGTTTCCTGTACTGCAGGTGGATTTTTTACCAGTTGAGACACAAGGGAAGCCCAAGAATACTGGAGTGAGCAGTCTAGCTCTTCTCCAGCTGATCTTCCTGACCCAGGAATTGAAATGGGGTCTTGGGCATTGTAGGCAGATTCTTTACCAACTGAGCTATCAGGGAAGCCAATAAAAATAAAGTTCCCAATTATAGCAGTAGAATTTTTATTCACGATAAATGGAACTAGTAGACAAAATCAGTGAAGATACAAAAGAACTGAGCATCATCAACTGATGGGTTCTAAGGAAAGTTATGACCAATTTAGACATCATATTAAAAAGCAAAAACATTACTTTGCTAACAANCATCCACCGTTTCAATGACTTCTATAAAAAAATATATTAATAATAAAATGGGAATGGAATGCTTGTGCCTCCTGATCAAAATCTTCACTGATTCCAATGTGTCTGCCTACAGAAATTTTAGAAAATCCTGAAGAAAAGATCAGGTTCAGTGAAGCAGCCTCTCTCTATAAAAGAAAGCAGTAGTCCTGGTACCAAGGCTCAGATAAAGGATGAAAAATCAATTTACCTTAAATTGCCTGATTATGTCATTGACATGTTTCTGTCCTCAGTATTGGCTTAATCATTGGTCATATGTTCCTGGACTTGTTAGGTCCTGAAGACCTCGATATATCTTTAGGTAAAACTACTAACATATCTAACAAAACATATGTTACTAGGATCCAAAGCAAAATGCAGGTCACCAAAGACCATAGCTTTCAACAAAGTACAATTACATATTTGTTTGATGACAGAAAGTTAACATCAAGATGAAAGACAAACTGCTGACAACTTCTAAACAGGAAAAACAGAAATGGATTCAATTGGGTCTTTAAAATTAGAGTAGAAAATATATTATGATAGGGCAGAGAATCCAGACTAATCATAGCCACAAAATGTCCTGAGGGCCCTCTGTAACTGATATATTCTCAATCATAGAACTAGGGATCTGCAATCACTAGACTCTCTGCCAACATTCTCCTTAACTTCTTGTCTCTCATAAAACCATACACAAAGCTTAGGAAAACATGTTGTACTTGTGAACCACAGGTATCTGACAGCAAACATGTCCTGAATTCCCCAGGGAATAGATGCCCATTGAACTGTAGCACCTACCTGAGGTTCTAACAGCAACCAGAGACAACAAGGGGTGGTTGAGAAGGACATTAAAAGTGCTTACAGCTGGATTGGGAAGGAAAACTTTCCATGGCGTGTTGACTCTCTGACTTTATGGATTGTAGCCCACCAGCATCCTCTGTCCCTGGGATTCTCCAGGTAAGAATACTAGAATGAGTTGCCTTGCCCTCCTCTAGGTAATCTTCCCACCTCAGGGATCAAACCCACGTCTCNCATGGCGTGTTGACTCTCTGACTTTATGGATTGTAGCCCACCAGCATCCTCTGTCCCTGGGATTCTCCAGGTAAGAATACTAGAATGAGTTGCCTTGCCCTCCTCTAGGTAATCTTCCCACCTCAGGGATCAAACCCACGTCTCCTGTGCTTCCTGCATTGGCAGGTGAATTTTTTACCACTAGTGCTACCTGGAAAACATTGTTACCCTCAGGTTATACAAATAAACAATGATGAATGTAAGTGAATATTAGATCGCTAAACACACACACACACACACACATATGCTACAGAAAAAAATCTGCCTCTGTAACCAATACAGTTCCAGAATACAACTCCAGGTTCATAATATCAGAGACAAAAACCTCAGTTTACAAAGAAATCCTTAGGGTTAGGCGTGCGTGCTCAGTCATGTCTGACTTTTGTGACCCCATGGACTGCCAGGCTCTGCTGTCCATGGAATTTTCCAGGCAAGAATACTGGAGTGGGTTGCCATTCCTTTGAAACAAACATTGTATTCTTTTCATAAATTTCAAACACTACACTTTTGTGAACTAAATTTATTTTTATTCAAAACATGTCTTTGGACAAATGTCATAACCCTTAATAAAGCATCAGTACTATTTTCCAAATGGCTAATTCTTACAAAAAGTCCAATTTCTCCTCTGCTTATAAATACCATCTTTTCTTACATACTGGGAATCAAGAGTCTCTTCTGTCCTATAGATTTTAAGGCAATTTTTGGAGGTGGTATGCGGTTATACTGATGCACTTGCTCCTGCTAATGTAATTTTTATTATTGGGAAAGTAGTATTTTTGAATTTTGAAACTATAGCCTTAGTTACACACAAAAAATTCACATGACCTCACATAAATCTGATATTTATGTAATAGAATATGTTTATTTAATCTAAGTGTCTGTAAAAATAGCATAGGGAACAAGTTCTCTTACTTGGATGCCTGAGTTGTCAGTCACAGGACTACTGAAGTTGGCTCTGAGGATAAAGGATTTTCAGAACATTTTCCAGGGGTACTGAAAGAGTCTTAATGCTTAAGTTGATAAATTTTAAAAGTTGTTTTTAGTGATTTCTGCACTAATAGCCAAAGTGCTGGAAGTACTCAATTTTACAGGTTTCAAATTTGGACAATATTCAATCAGAATTGTAGAGAATATAACCAACTGAAATTTTGAAATCAGGTGAAAAGGTCATGCCCTAGGACATTGGGAAATCCAAAAGCACACAAATCATTTGCACACAGAGTTGATAAAATATTGCATAGAGATTGGTTACCACATATTTATAAAACAATACTGCTTGGAGTTTTGTAGTCACTATCTTTAATTCAGAGTGGTTCTTTGTTAAGAAACAGAGACTAGGTTTATTATTACCGAGATATTCTACAGTCACCACCCTCTGAAAATATTAGTAGCCACACTATCTATCTATATCTTTTTTTGCAAAGGTATTCTTCATTGCTTCACTCATGTTAATGTAACTTTGATCCTTATAATATGTAAAGATGTCTCTTCTTAAATCTTTAGTATTTTTCATTAAAGAAAATATTAATAACTTAGTATATAAATGAATGCATGGATGAGGAATAAAAAAAGAGAGAGGGAAAGAAAGAAGAAAGGAACAGAGGTGGAAGTGCTCATTGTTGCTAGGAAGGTAGAGAAAGTGTCTTAAAAAATAGCATGAGTAAAATCAGATCTAGCAAAAGGACCAGAAAAGGTAAGCCTCCTAGATTCCTTGATGGAGAATGGTTCAGCCAGAGGAAAAACAAAAAACCCACAAAGATTTGCAGAAGCACACTTGACATGACTAAAGAACAAAAAGAACAATGTGTGTGGAATAGAATGAAAAAGAGGAGAGAAGCTGGACACAGGTCTACTCCCACGGGGGCCTGAGAACATGGGCCCAGATCATCTATTGGCATTTAGACTCAATACATACATATTTTATTTTTAAAATGCATATAAATTGAAGTTAATCTTTTCCTTGGCACTCATACTAGTTGTTAATAATAATTTGTTAGGTGTTATTTTTCCAGAAGTAGGTGGTTGTTAAATCACCCAGTATCTCTAAAATTATTTATTGCCAATAGTCTTATTTGTCAAGATTAGAGATATGTAGCTATGAAGTAAATGAAAATTTAGAGACATGTAGCTATGAAATAAATGAAAATTAACTGCAATTCTCACTGTAATTTGGTATTGAATAGTAATAATCTTCATCAATTCATCCTTTAGACTATCCCTAAGTGATTTCTATGTGCTCATTTCTGGTCTAGGAATCATACTATAAACTCTGGGTGGATTGGGATATGATTGTTGAATACTGATCATTTTCAGAATTAGCAAAGCTTCTGGTATAAGGAACTACCCTGTAATACATGCTGAATAAATGCTGGGTTAGCCAAAAGTTTGTTTGGGTTTTTCTATAAAATTTTATAGGAAAATCCAAACTTTTTGGTCAACCCAATAAATTATTAATATGCAAATTCAGTGCTAAAGAGTACATACTTGGTGGCTAATTTTGTGGAACTTAGAGTCAAATGGAAGAGAGTTTTTTGTTGTTGTTTAGTTGCTAAGTGGTATCTAACTCTTTGCTACCCTGTGGACTATGGCCTGCCAGGCTCCTCTGTCCAGGGGATTTCCCAGACAGGAATACTAGAGCAAGTTGCCATTTCCTTCTCCAGGCTAAAATACGTGATTATTTAGTCATAAGTGTGATGAACAACTGTTTTTATAGTGATACTGATTAATCAGCATAGAAATTTATAATATGATGACTACTGTACAGTAACAGAAGTCATTGAAATATTTATCAGTATTACTGGAGAAAATGGAAAAAGACTAAGAGTATAATGTTAGACATTTTTACTTGTTTATAACATGATTAGGCCAAGTGCTGAAATGCAGCTGAAAAAGTTAACTCAGTTTTATTTTTTTTTTTTTGATTTTACTTTATTTTTTTTTAATTTATTTATTTATTTATTTTTAAATTTAACTTTATAATACTCTATTGGGTTTGCCATACATCGACATGAATCCACCACAGGTGCACACAAGCTCCCAACTCAGTTTTATAAATGGTGCCAGTCAGTTTATTAGATTTGCGTTGAAATTTCTTAAAAAAAAAAAAAAGTCTCAGACTTCACCAATTAACTACAAAGCTAATTCCATGACTATATTTATGAAAAAAAAATCATCTCAATATCTTAACTAAAAGTAAGAGCAGGCACAAAACAAAAGAGTAATTTGAAAGTGGATGTTGATTTCTCATATATTCTTCTCATAGATAATTCATTAAACGTTTGCAAATGTCAATTTACAAATCAAAGACACATTTGTATCTTCAGGTTCTTACATGTAAAAGGAGAAACGTATCCGTGTTTATGTAGGGTATGTCTGTCATTTCAACTTATAATTACTTGTCAGCTTTCAGGAAGAATGAATATTCAAGGACATAGGAAGAATCATCCATGCAATGAAAACATCAATGATTGTTCTGGAAGGCATTGAATAAGTTGTCTATTTATAAACCTTAGTAGGAA
This sequence comes from Neotragus pygmaeus, assembly GCA_006410875.1. Classification (NCBI taxonomy): domain Eukaryota; kingdom Metazoa; phylum Chordata; class Mammalia; order Artiodactyla; family Bovidae; genus Neotragus; species Neotragus pygmaeus. The sequence continues at coordinate 903,561 of SJYV01023164.1, read as the reverse complement.
TCTAAAGGTACCTATTGCTTTTCTTGTAGATCACAAAGGAAGAAATNATTAAGAACAAGAGTTTATGAATAATCATCCTAGAGTTATAAAAAGTAGAATCCTTATAAATAAAGATGAAAATTTGATACTTAAAATATAGAGGATGAGTTAAATATCAAATCAGTACTGCTGAAGAGAGATTTGTAAACTAAAAGATAAGTTTGAGGAAACCATCTGAAATTCAGCAAAGAGATATAAAGAATAAAATGGCAGATCTCAAAATATAATCTAAGGATCAGAAGTATCAGCATCACCTAAAAGCTTGTTAGATATGAAACTTTTGAACCCCACCCTACATTTACAGAACGTGAGATTCTGGGGGAGTGGATCACGCATCTATCTTTTAAGAAATTCTTCAGATGATTCTAATACTTGCTTAATTTGAGAATATCTGAACTAGAGATTATGGAAAAAGTCATAAGAGCTATGGAGACATAGAAGTTGTTTAATATACTTCAAATATTCCAGAATAGGAAGGGAATAGGATATTTTTAATGCGATACTATAAACCATAATGGCCATGAATATCATTAAATTGGAAAAAAAAAAGAATTCGCAGATTGGAGTAAGAAAATGATCCACTGACTTTATAACTGAAAGCAAATTCAATTTGCACATCATGGTGAAAATGCTAAATGTCAAAGACAAGGTATTATCTTAAAGGTGATCACTGAAGTTGATGTTAAAAATGGCAGTGTGAGGAGCACAGTGGAGTCTTTCCCCAGTTAAGCAAACAAAATATTTAATTGAAATTGATAATTTAAAGTCTATGGAAGTTCTCCTGAGGGTGTACAACAAATTGGCAAGCCTCTATTCAAACAAATTACAAAATATAGGTAAGAAAACCAAAAAAAGAAATGATATTTAAGATATTATTCACCATCCTTGTTTTCACTTCCATTTCAGAGTAATGAAAGTGTTATGCAGGCATTTGAAACAAAGATGTGGGCACCCACATTCTGCTCCAGATCTGAAGAAGACTGGTCTCTTCCTTCATCCAATGGCAGAAGCTCTATTCTAAGTACAATAGGGCAAGAAAACTGGAACCCAACACTCCTGTCTAGCTTGCTTATAGTATAGAAGTTCCATGTCAAATAGGGAAAGTCCAGAATGTCAGGGACAGCTTCCCTGTCCACAGTCGCACTTGCTGAGCAGGATGTCACCCTATGAAAGTGGACCATCTTCTCCACCCTCAACCCCAATGCAATGGCACAGAAGCTCGATAAAAGAGGGAACAAAAAAACAGAGTTCCCAGCACTGCCTAATTAAGATCAACTTACTTTGGAAGAAATCGTGGGAAAGTTCGTGTCTAAGAGCATTATTGAACACAATGAAAATCATCAAATGAACAATTAAGAAGAGATTGGCAGCTCTCTGACACTAATAACAGAAAGTAAAACTGCTAACAAAAGAGAAGTTTAACAGAAAGAACCAGGAAAAGAATCAACTAAGGGGAGCCTTCAGGGAGTCAGAGTAGCCCCAAAGACTGGCAAGCCTTTGCCCAGGTAGAGGGGCCATACTTTATTGGATCAGTCTGTGGAACAGTTTATGCCACAGGATATTGCTGCCAACAACGCTGTCATCAGCTAACACTGGAGACTAACAGTTGGGTGTGGTACACATAGAGGCAGACTATTCTAAGTGTTCACAGAGACTGTGCATACCCAAGGATGCATTCTGTGAGAAGAAACATAAAAGACTTCACATGACTGGAAAAGTCAAATTCACTAAATGAGGGCATCCCTAGTGGCTCAGACAGTAAAGAATGCTCCTGCAATGTGGCAGACCTGGGTTTGTTCCCTGGTTGGGAAGATCCCCTGGAGAAAGGACTGGCTACCCACTCCAGAATTCTTCGCTGGAGAATTCCATGGACAGAGGAGCCTAGCAGGCTACAGCCCATGGGATCACAAAGAGTTGGACATGACTGAGCAACTTTCACTTCAGCCTAGTCCAGTCATTAAACAAATAAACATGCAAACAACAACAGAATATTCCCCAAAGTATAAGATATATGGATCCAAAGTTGTTACAATATATTACCTAAAATGTCTAGTTTTCAATAAAAAGTCATGATTCATGTGAAGAAATATTAAAATGTGGCCCATAAACAGGAATAAAAGCAAAATTCAAAAAATAAATGCATTCTAGAGTTCATTGCAGCACTGTTTACAATAACCAAGACATGGAAGCAACCTAAATTTCCATCAATAGATGAATGGGTAAAGAAGAGTGGTATATATATATATAGAATGGAGTATTACTTAGCCATTAAAAGGAATGAAATACTGCTATTTGCAGCAATGTGGAAGGACATAGAGATTATCATACTGAGTGAAATGAGAAAGACAAATGTCATATAATAATGCTCGTATGTGGAATCAAAAAATATATATACAAGTGAAGTTATTTACAAAACAGAAATAAACTCACAGGCTTAGAAAACAAATGTGTGGATACAAAAGAGGAAAAGAAGGAGGAGTTAAATTGGGAGTTTTGGATTGACATATACACATTATTTTATTTAAAATAGATACTATACAGCACATGGAACTTTGCTCAAAATTCTGCAATAATCTAAGTGGAAAATAATTTGAAAAAGAGTAAATATAAGCATATGTAAAACTGAATCACTTTACAATTCAAAAAATAGAAAGCAAATGTGCAGAACATCAAAGACTAGAGGAATACTATTAAGAACATTAATGTGTGTAATGAGTGCAGAAGAGAAAAAAGAACAGAAAAATATATTTCAAGAAATAGTGACTCCAAAAATTAGTGAAAAATTTATCTGAACACCCACGAAGCACAATAAATTCCAAGTAGAATTAATTCAAAGAAATTTCAGATTCCAGACACATCAGAATAAAAATAATGAAAGCTAAAGACACAGTGAAAATTGTGAAAGCAGCAAAACAAAAATGACTTGTCATGTACAAAGGAACTCCCATAAATAGGGGTGGGGGGAGACTTCTTATCAGAAACAACAGAGGTCAGGAAACATATTCAAAGTACTGAAAGAAAAAAGACCATTCAACCAAGATTTGTGTATCTAGCAACATTATCTTTCAAAAATGAAGATGAAATAATTGTATTTTCAAATAACATAAAAAGAGAATTCACTGTTAGCAGACCCATGTTAAAAATAAAATACTAAGGGAATTTATTTTGGCTGAATGCAGTGACCAGAGATGGTCATTCAAATCCACATGAAAGAATAATAAGCACCAATAAACATAATAATTTTAAAAGAAAGTATAAGTGTATAATTCTCCTTACTTAAGTAATTGAAAACATAATTATATAAAGTACAAAATTATATCGGCTATGTTAAGCATATGGCATACAGAAATTTAATTCATTTGAGAAGAATAGCACAAAAGAAGCAGGTGAGGATAAAATTCTATTAAACTATAGGAATTTCACTGCAATTTGAATTCATAGGAAAAAGAGAAGCAGAAATAGTAAATAAAAAGGCTAATATAAAACTCTGTAAATTTATACTTCTCTTTATTTCTCAGCATTAAAAATAAACATTAAATTACTTAAAATAATGTATCATTGTGTTTACAACATGTTTAAATAGAATATGTATAACAATCACAGCACAAAGAAGGACAGAGGGAATTAAGACATACAGGAGTAATTTTTTATATCTCATTGTAAAAGTTACTATAAATCTGAAATAAATTCTAATGACATGTTTACATTAAGCTCCAGGCTAGTGACTAATAAAATAAAAGCTTTTTTAATTAGGTAACTAACATGTTATAACTTGAAATATTAATGCAAAAGAAAAGAGGAAAGTAATACTAGGGAAGAAAAAAATTACATGGGACGTATAAACACAAAAAGGAAAATGCAAGACCTAGTGGCTCAGACAACAAAGAGTCTGCCTGCAATGCAGGAAACCTGGGATCGATCCCTGGGTTGGGACGATCCCCTGGAGAAGGGGATGGCTACCCACTCCATGGACAGAGGAGCCTGGCAGGCTATGAGTTTCATATCACAAGGTCAACTATATCAATAACAGCATTAAATATAAATGGATTAAATAGTATAATCAAAAGGCAAAGATTGTTAGCTTTAAAATAATATAAAAAAAGAATGGAAAATGTACTGTTCTAACTACTTTAAAGTCAATACTTTAGATTCAAAGATACAAATAGTCTGGTCATAAGAGAATGGAGAAAAACATGCCAGGAAAGAGAGCAACTAGAGAAGTGCTGAGGGCCTACAGACTTGCAAAACAATATAGGGATGAAATAGGCTTCCAAACAAAAGTGTCACAAGAGAGATATTATGTAATGGTAAAAGCATCAGTCAAAGCATCAATTAAAAGCATCAGTCACGTACAACTTGAAGATGTAACAGTTATCAACATTCCTAAAATAGAACTCTAAAATACAGAGTGAAAAAGTAACAGAATTAAAGGGTAAAATAGACAATTCAATAGTACATTTAGACACCTTAATACCTCGATTTCATTAATGGATAGAACATCTAGACAGAAGAATTTCAAAGATATAGAGGCTTGAACAACAGTAAACCAACTAGACCTAACAATATCCATACAATGCTCCACACAACAAAGTATAACTTCTCTTGTGCATTTATAATATTTCCCAAGGTCAACCATCTGCTAGACCACAAAACAAATCTCAATAAATTTAAACAATTTAAAATCATATGATAAAAAAATATTTAAAAAAATAAAAAATAAAATAAAAAAATAATTTTTATTAATATAGCCTAGGACTTAAGTTTCAAGATGTAGAATTTAGCAATTTAAATGCAAGCTATTAAAAATAAAATGGAAATATTAAAATTACCAAAAAAAATCATATGAAATAAATTTAGAGCCACAACAACATTAAATTTGAAGTTAACAGAGAAAAATTGTGAGACTTACAAATATGTGGAAATTAAATGATACATCCTTAAAATATCAAAGAGAGAAAAAAACCACAAAAGTGATTAGAAAACTCTTTGAGATAAATGCAAGCAATAAGCACAGCATACCCAAACTTATGAGATGAAACTAAAATAGTTCTAACAGAGAATTTATGCCTGGCAACATCTATATTTTAAAAAAGAAAGATATCAGATTGATAATTTACTACCTTAAGAAATTGAAAAGGAGAAAACTAAACCCCAAATAAGCATGAGGTAGAAACTAATTTAAATAAGTGGAAATTAATAAAATTAGCAATCAAGCAAATAAACAAAAACAAATATAGGCTTTTAAAAATATCACCTAATTGACAAAACTTTAACTAGATTATTCAAAAATAAAAAAGAAACCAAAACATTTAAATTCCTAACTCAGGAATGAATGGGAGAACATCACTACCAATCTCACAGAAATAAAAAGGATTCTAAGAATATAATAACTATAGAGCAATAATTAAATAACTTGCATAAACTTTGGAAATCTCTAGAAAGACACAGATTCTAAAACTAACTCAAGAAGAAATAGAAGAGGAGACAAAAGTTGCCAACTCCTTCTATAAGGCCAGTATTACGTTGATACAAAAACCATGATATCAATGATATCACCGGGGAAAAAAGTAAATACATTAAAAAATACAAGCCAATACTGCTTATGAATATAAACATGAAAATCTTCAATGAAATATGAGTAAACTGAATGCAGCAACACATAAAGATTTACACTATGATCAAGTGGGATTTATCCCAGGATTATAAGCCTGTTTTAATTTCCAAAATCAATTAATATATGACACCATATAATGAATATGACCTTTATATAATGAATAAAGGTCAAAACTATATCATCTCAATAGATGCACAAAAGATATTTGGATAAAAATCCAATATCATTTCATGATTAAAAAACATTCAGCAAGATAGGATTAAAAGAGAACTTCAACCTCATAAGGACATCTGTGAAAACACATAGCTAGCATTACACTGGGGAGAAGGCAATGGCACCCCACTCCAGTACTCTTCCCTGGAAAATCCCATGGATGGAGGAGCCTGGCAGGCTGCAGTCCATGGGGTCGCTGAGTCAGACACGGCTGAGCAACTTCACTTTCACTTTTCACTTTCATGCATTGGAGAAGGAAATGGCAACCCACTCCAGTGTTCTTGCCTGGAGAATCCCAGGGATGGGGGAGCCTGGTAAGCTGCCTTCTATGGGGTCGCACAGAGTGGGACACGACTGAAGCGACTTAGCAGCAGCAGCAACAGCAGCATTATACTGAAGGGTGAAAGGCTGGATGATTTCCCTAAAGATCAGAAGACAGACAAGTATATCAACTGAAATTATAACACATGGAAAAAAAGAAATAGGCACTCAAAACATGATTGACCTTAGAAATACAAGAAAATTACTTTCAAAATTCATGACTATTAGGAGATCATAAAGAGCAAGAACATAAAGGCTACTTTTAAGTTTATGAATTCTTCACAGTCTTAAAATAACATGTTCACTACCCAATTTGATAAACTGTAAAACTTCACTAGCACACCTTTTGTTTTGTCGCCCAGTCGTGTCCAACTCTCTGCGACCCAATGGACTGCAGCCCTCCAGGCTCCTCTGTCCATGGGGATTCTCCAGGCAAGAATTCTGGAGTGGGTTGCCATGCCCTTCTCCAGGGTATCTTCCCAAACCAGGGGACTGAACCTAGGTCTCCTGCGTTGCAGGAGGTTTCTTGACCTCTGAGCCACCAGGGAAGCCCAAGAATACTAGCATAGGTAGCCTATCCCTTCTCCAGGGGTTCCACTGGACGCAAGAACTGAACCGGGTCTCCTGCACTACAAGCAGATTCTTTACCAGCTGTGCTACCAAGGAAGCTCAACACATATTAAACAAGGTCAATAAATGAAGGAAAAATGCCACTCATTGTATGGAAAAAAATTCCCAAATGTGTACATTTAACAAAAAATAATTAAAACTGTAATGGCTTTTTTTAAAGTTTATTTTTGTGTTCACTTAAAAAAACTGAAATTCTGGAGGTTTCTGAGATCGACTGTGGCTGGGGCAGGGGTGGTGGTTTGTCTTGCCTGATATTAACAAGATTGTAAGGTTTACTACTAGAAAGCTGTGCCAGTAGAGCAAATTGATCTTTGTAGTGAGTAGAACCAATCTCTACACAGTACAGACTGAAGTTACTGATAAAAATCAACTTGAATTCACAATCATTTCCCCTGGTTATTGCAAAGTACTAGCTCTGCTTGTCTATAAAGTGTGTAAGAAAATACACACTTGGGCGATTGAGGTATACTTTGGCCACCTGTGCAAAGAGTTGACTCATTGGAAAAGACCCTGATGCTGGAAAAGACTGAAGGCAGAAGGAGAATGGGGCAGCAGAGGATAAGATGATGAGATAGCATCACCAACTCAATGGACATGAATTTGAGCAAACTACAGGCCCTTAACTACTGTGGGGGATAATGCCACAGCAGTAACTATGGCAGGGACATGCCCAGAACTTGGTTCATCTTCTCTTCTTTGGACAGAACATCTCAAGGCTCTTTTCACCTCATCTAGGGCAGAGTCAACCTAGTCAGTCTCACTGCAGATATTCACAGACACTATGGTTCAGTTCAGTTCAGTCACTCAATCGTGTCTGACTCTTTGCGACCCCATGAATCGCAGCACACCAGGCCTNCTAGTTTATTTGTACCTAAGTAGCAGGTATAGATTACAAAGGTAAACTGTAGCTAACCTTTTACAATTACTTTACCTGTTGGGTTATACTAACCTGTCACAGTGATAACTAGTAACAGTGTAACTTTCAGTAAATCCCAGGTCCTCAATAGACTTTGGTTTCCCTGTATATACGTAAGGGAAGGAGGTACCTGACATTCTTATTAAACAGTGTCAGTTGCATGATGTAAAACATATTTAGCTTTTTTTTTTTCCCCACTGACAAATTGTTTACAAAATGATTCAGTGGTGAGGGAAGAGACTCTAAAAAATTCTTGCTGGAAGAGTCAGAACATAGAGCAATGGGATAGTTTTTGGTGGGTGCTCTTTCTAATTTTTGAGAACTTCATTTCAAAGGAAGTATCTCAAGCTAAGGGTTAGGACATATCTACTCCTGAGACAGCTGTAAGAAAGGTGATAAAAGCTGATAGAGAGGGCTTGCTCCTAAGATTTAGCTGCCAAAGCCAAATCTTTGTACCCACATACTCTGGCCCATGAATAGAATACCTCCCAGGACAAATACTTAAAGAAGGGACTGAATATCTGTTTTCATGCTATTGACAGGTGCCATGCATACTTGGTTAAAAAGTAAGTCAAGATTGCGTTTAAACTATTTTCAAATCTAAAAATTGCAATGAATTCCAGAAATGTAGGTATGTTCATATATAAGATATTTCAAATGATTTTTATCTATAAAAATTGGGGATATATGTTCATTCAATGAGTCCCATCTCCTTCCATAAATTGTACCTGCTGGAATGTATTTATAGTCATCCTAAGAAGCTATCCTGAATAGAGGGGTTTAAGGACTAATCAGATTTGGTAGGGACTATCTGCTCTCCTGTTCTTACCAGGAGCAGGGATAAAAATCAGACCTAAATGAACTGATTCAAAACTAAATACTTTATACATTTATAATATAAACAATGACACCTTGCTAGTGACTTATGTGACTTATTTAACCACGCTATTTCTCCAAAGTGCATTAGTGAATTCACCTGGCTTTGGGGTAATGCTGTTAACCAAAGAGGCTGGTTGGAGATTTCTATTTTGATGCATCTTTATTAAACAGGCTTGAATTTAGACATATCTAGAGAGTGCCACCTTGTGGACAAAACACAGTAGAGGTAGGTGGAGGAAAACTCATTTATAGGACATGGAAATCCATAATATTTGTTTGGTTACTCTCATTATATGAGATTTGACAATCCAAATATTTCTTCAGTCATATCCAGACATCAAAATCTAAGAGAAAGTGATACAGACTGACCTAAAATTACAGATAAACCATTTGCCTCTAGTTTTAATATTATTATGTAAAAAAAATATATAGTGTATTATGTAAAAGAAGAAACACATGTGTCTATATAAAATATCACTTTGGTGGCATTCATAAAGTACAAAGAAACAAAATCAGCAGGTCTTATTTAAATAGAAATATTAGATTTATTTTCTACCTTAACATTTTGGTTAGTCAACCCACCAGTCCACCCTCAATCCCATGTAATTATTATTTCTTATGTACATGAATTGCAAAACTCAACAGACACCATTGAATTCTTTCCACTGAGGAAAAACATGGTTATGGAAAAGATACAGCAGTGCATCAGGTTTCCATTGGTGACAACCTCTCCTTCACATATCATTTTAACCCTATATAGTTTAAAGAGCTAAGAGAAACTCGTCTCAATTCTGGGGAATACTTGCTTGATCCAGGTTTTTATAATATGAGAACACTATACTACTGTTCATTTATTTAGTGTTACTTAGTGTTCATACTGTATTAGTGTACAATTAATCTAGAAAGATAAGCTGGGAAGAAATAAAACCAAATCCTTTCAAATAAATATTAGCATTACTGTTGATATCGGTAGCAGTTTCTATTTGACTCCTTTGCATATCTTAAGATCACCTCTTAGTATATCATGGCTTTGACCTCTCCAGAAGAAAGAGGATTTGGATGCACAGACTTTCTAGTAATAATTATAAAGAAATCGATGTCTTTTTGGTTTACCAACTACTTTATGAATTCTGACTTAAGGGATCATGAATAATCTGAAATAGCTGAACTATGTTTCAACCCCTGACAAAAATATCAGAAGATGTATTCGGCTAACTTGTCTTATAATTACTGTCTTAGTTCTTTGTCTTTGAAATGTCCATACTTGGATCTGTTCCTGCTTAGATACCCTAACACTGAACATCCATGTCTCTACTGGGCAAGTCCCGGAGGTCCATGTCACAGGGAAAGAGCCAGAGAAGGTACTTTTGCTAGAAAACTCTTGCAAAGCCCTTGCTTGTTCCCCATTGTTTCTTCCTGTCTCTTCCATGAAGTCACCCTTGACTTCATCCTCATCCATCTCTGTCCCCTTGCTGTGCTGTGCTTAATCGCTCAGTCATGTCCGACACTTTGTCTCCCCATGGACTGTGGCCTGCCAGGCTCCTCTGCCCATGGGAATTTTCCAGGCAAGCATACTGGAGTGGGTTGCCATGCCCTCTTCCAGGGCATCTTCCCAACCCAGGGATCAAACCCAGGTCTCCTGCATTGCAGGTAGGTTCTTTACTGTCTGAGTTACCAGGGAAGCCCAAGGGTACTGGAGTGGATAGTCTATCCCTTCTCCAGGGGATCTTGCCAACCCAGGAACTGAACTGGGGTTTCCTGCATTACAAGCAGATTCTTAACCAGCTGAGCTACCAGGGAAGACCCCTCCATGCCCTTAAATATCTATAAATCTTCACCACACAATTAAACCCTTAATTATATAAAGTCCTGTTTTATTCTCTCATTGTTTTACAAGTGTTCATCCTGATTCCTCACTATATGATGAGAAACTTAAGAATGGGGAAGATATATACATATATATTTTTTAAGTCCTGCACAGCATCCATCATGGGACTGAACACAGATGGCCCTCCATAAATATTTTAAAATAAAATGAATTTGCAGTGTTGCAGGGTGTTGGCTTTGCCCTACTTAATATGTGGGGAAATGACTTCAAAGACCTGAAGAAATGCTTTTCACAGATGTCTCTCAGTGAGGAATAAGAGCTCATAGTCCAGTGGGGGAGACAGATATGGATTCAATTAAATTACCACGTACAGTCAAATATTAGAGAGATGAAGAAACACTGGGGGAAAACTTAGAAGAACTGTCTGCCTGGGATGTGTTCAGTAAATAGAGGGGACATTTGAGCTTAGAGAGATGAACAATTTGAACATCGGTGGCACCCACAAAGCAACAGAATAGAGAACGATCCAGGATTATTTGAAGAACAGTATATTCAGAAGATAGAAATATAGGTAAGTAGGCGTGTTTTGAAATATGCTACTACAAGTGAGGGAAATTAAACATATTGTAAAGAACCTTATTCATGTAACAAAATAGCTAGAAATCAACCCCTGCGTTCTGTCAGTTCTGTCTTTTTCTCCTTTCTATTTCTAACACTGCCACTCTATTAATGAAATTCCTCTTTCTGTCTTGAATGGAATAATGAAGGACCACTTAATTAGTCTCTTCATCCCCAGATTTTTTTTCTATAGAAATCAAGCCTCCACTCAGATGAATAATTTCAAGCCATTGTGGTTTTCTAGTTCCTACCAAATTGAGAATAACCTCTCGGGCAGTAAGTGTTCTCTGCAATAGGACAATGACCTAAGTATCTGAATCATCTACCCTACACCTTATGAGACAGTCAAATCCAATTTCCCCTGGCTTCCAGAGATATTTCCGATTAGGAAAATGAATCACGCTTTCCAGTTACTCAAGCTTTTCATTTTGCTTCAAATGTCTTCCTATCTGCTTACCAAACTCGATCTCCTTCAAGTCCCACCTTGAGTGATAAAGCCTACATGAATTATCCTCAGAAACCCACTAAAACATGACTTCTACCTCCTTTGAATCTCACAAGCCTTCGTTTCTAAGTATGACAACCTGACATACATCTTCTGTCCTGCATAATAGTTATTTGTGTTCTTGTCCTCACATGATCACCATATCTATCTTACCGTGTCCTCTCTTGAAGGAAAAGATGTGGATTACAGTCGTCTCTGCTGACCGGAAAGCAGTTGGCAACGTACCTTGTTGACGCCAGTTTTTAACACTGCACAATTTTGTTTGCTTGTTTTTGCTCTTGGTCATAGTGCAGTGTGTACTGTGCTGATGCTAAGAGTATACTGCAGGATCTGACACTATGTCCTCCACAGAGCCCACAGCCCAGAGAGAGCTTGTCATGTGTATACATACAAAAATAAGGCGAAAAAATGAACTGAGGACACTGATGGAATTGCTCAGTGAGAGTTCATTATGGAAATAGCAAGATTCTACCATCCAAATTGAAATAATGTGGGCTGGTACAGGCCCTGAACCTTATCTCACAGGTCCAGTCAGTGGATTACAATGATTTTCTGGAAAGTCACATGTGAAAGTATACATTTGACAAAGGGGATGAGGGCCACTTTATAAGTCCAGGGCTGGGTGGGTTCAGTGACAATATTTTCCAGTATCCATAGGCTGGAAAAAGGGTCAATGGAGTCCCCTTTCACAAGAGAGTAGTAACTGATTTTCTTTATGTTTATAAAGAGTACATACTTCTTGTAGAAAGTTTGTACAGCAGAGAAATGTATCAACACAGAATTTTAAATCATTGTAATTGTATTATTTGAGATTATATGACATGATGTTACCTGAATCCTGTCTTTTCAGCTAATGATATGTTGGAAAGATTTCTCCATGTCATTAAACAGTCTTTTAAAATAACANCAGCAGAGAAATGTATCAACACAGAATTTTAAATCATTGTAATTGTATTATTTGAGATTATATGACATGATGTTACCTGAATCCTGTCTTTTCAGCTAATGATATGTTGGAAAGATTTCTCCATGTCATTAAACAGTCTTTTAAAATAACAGCTGTATCGAACTATACTCTATGCACCATAACTTATTTAACCAATTGACTGGGACCACTTTTGAATACTTCTGGGTGTGTAACAAGGGGTAAACAATCAGCTGCATTTTCTAAATTGTTTTAAATGGAAAGCACTCATTAGGGGACCATGGCTGCTAAGACCCACTCCAAATTCACCTCAAGATGACTTATTATTAATGGACAATATTGTACTTATTTTTTTTTATCTTGTATTCTGGAAACACCACCAAAGGAAGCATATAATGAGATGGGTTGATGTGGTGTGCAGTGAAATAACTGTGTTAGTTCCATTCTTCTGTAGTGAAATAACTTTCACCTTCAAAGGCAAATAGGTAAAGCAGAGACTTCCTGGACAAGAGAGAGAAGAGATGTTTCCACACTAATCACCAGGTGCATTGCCAAGATGGACCAGAAATAGGAGCACAAAGGAGTATTTGCCAAGGAAGCAACTGGAAAAGTGAAAATTTATCTTAATGACATTAACCTTCTTCCTCTAAGCTTTTATTTACCAGGAAAAAAATTGCAAGAGGTATGACATGAGTTTTGAGTTACCCATCTGTGGGTCTATTCCACAAGCATTTTCTTTTATCTCCATAAATGAGAATAATAACTCTTATTTATAAAGTACAACAGCTAATATCCACTTTGAAGAATCAGTGTGGGGCATGTAAGCTAATGATAACAAAAACATTACCCTTAAAAATGATGAGGGAACCATAATAATATACTTCTACAGAGGCTGCCAGGAGAAGACTTTTGGGAGAATAAAATATTAATTCTATTTTCACAGAGAGGCCAGAGAAGTATATTTTTAGGAGGACGGGGGGCAAGAAAAGTTAAAACAAATGCAACCTCAAATTTACTCTAATAATGGATTTTATGATTCCTTTAAAGTCCTAAGAAGTAATTCCATATGTCCAATAACCATGTACAGACATAGATATATTAATAGATATATAGCTATGACCATATGTACAGACATAAAATTAAGTACCTAACCACAGGGGGAGAAATGTATTAAGTGTTTGATATACATTGTATCACTCAATTTGGTGACCCAAGGAATCTATTATCTCTCTCATTCTGATTAAAAAAATGAGTCTTCAATTAGCCACTGATCTTACACTCAGTGTAACTAAAGATAATGACCATATCATCCTCATAGTAATAGTGTGATTACTGCTACTTGATACAATATTTACCGATGTGTGGTATCACAATTTAATTCACCTTTAGATCTACTTATTATTTGCATTATCCATTCAGTTCAGTTCAGTCGCTCGGGCGTGTCCGATTCTTTGCGACCCATGGACTGCAGCACACAAGGCCTGCCAGTCCATCTCCAACTCCCAGAGTTTACTCAAACTCATGTCCATTGACTCAGTGATGCCATCCAACCATCTCATCCTCTGTCGTCCCCTTCTCCTCCTGGCCCCAGTCTTTCCTAGCATCAGGGTCTTTTCAAATGAGTCAGCTCTTCTCATCAGGGGTCCAAAGGATTGGCGTTTCAGCTTCAACATCAGTCCTTCCAATGAATATTCAAGACTGATTTTCTTTAGGATGTACTGGTTGGACCTCCTTGCAGTACAAGGGACTCAAGAGTCTTAGCCAACACCACACATCAATTCTTTGGTGCTCAGCTTTCTTTATAGTCCAACTCTCAATTCATATATGACTACTGGAAAAACCATATCCTTGACTAGATGGACCTTGGTTGGCAAAGTAATGTCCCTGATTTTAATATGCTGTTTAGGTTGGTCATAAATTTTTTTCCAAAGTGTAAGCGTCTTTCAATTTCATTGCTGCAGTCACAATCTGCAGTGAATTTGAAACCCAGAAAGATAAAATCTGCCACTGTTTCCACTGTTCCTCCATCTATTTGCCATGAGGTGATGGGACCGGATGCCATGATCTTCATTTTCTGAATGTTGAGCTTTAAGCCAACTTTTTCACTCTCCTCTTTCACTTTCATCAAATTCTTCTTCACATTCTTCCATAAGGGTGTTGTCATCTACATATCTGAGGTTATTGATATTTTCCCCAGCAATCCTGATTCCAGCTTGTGCTTCATTCAGCCCACTGTTTCTCATGATGAACTCTGCTTATAAGTTAAATAAGCAGGGTGACAATATACAGCCGTGACGTACTCTTTTTCCTATTTGGAACCAGTCTGTTGTTCCATGTCCAGTTCTAACTGTTGCTTCCTGACCTGCTATAGGTTTCTCAAGAGGCAGGTCAGGTGGTCTGATATCCCCATCTTTTTCAGAATTTTCCACAGTTTATTGTGATCCACACAGTCAAAGGCTTTGGCATAGTCAATAAAGCAGAATAGATGTTTTATTGAAACTTCTTGCTTTTTCGATGATCCAGTGGATGTTGGCAATTAAATCTCTGGTTCCTCTGCCTTTTCTAAGACCAGGTTGAATATCAGGAAGTTCACAGTTCACGTATTGTTGAAGCCTGGCATGGAGAATTTTGAGCATTACTTTACTAGTGTGTGAGATGAGTGCAATTATGCAGCAGTTTGAGCACTCTTTGGCATTGCCTTCTTTTGGATTGGAATGAACCCTGAAATTTTCCGGTCCTGTGGCCACTGCAGAGTTTTCCAAATTTGTTGACATATTGAATGCAGCACTTTCACAGCATCATCTTTAAGGATTTGAAATAGCTCGACAGGAATTCCATCACCTCCATGACTCTGTTCAATATGATGCTTCCTAAGGCCTGCAAGGAGATCCAACCAGTCCATTCTGAAGGAGATTAGCTCTGGGATTTCTTTGGAAGGAATGATGCTAAAGCTGAAACTCCAGTACTTCGGCCACCTCATGTGAAGAGCTGACTCATTGGAAAAGACTCTGATGCTGGGAGGGATTGGGGGCAGGAGGAGAAGTGGATGACAGAGGATGAGATGGCTGGATGGCATCACTGACTTGATGGACGTGAGTCTGAGTGAACTCTGGGAGTTGGTGATGGACAGGGAGGCCTGACGTGTTGTGATTCATGGGGTCGCAAAGAGTTGGACACGACTGAGCCACTGAACTGAACTGAACTGAACTGAAGGACTGCTTGACTTCACATTCCATGATGTCTGGCTCTAGGTGAGTGATCACACTATAGTGATTTTCTTGGTTGTGAAGATCTTTTTTGTACAGTTCTTCTGTGTATTCTTGCTACCTCTTCTTAATATCTTCTGCTTCTGTTAGGTTCATACCATTTCTGTCCTTTATTGAGCCATCTTTGCATGAAATGTTGCCTTGGTATCCCTGATTTTCTTAAAAAGGCCTCTAGCCTTACCCATTCTATTGTTTTACTCTATTTCTTTGCATTGATCATTGAGGAAGGCTTTCTTATCTCTCCATGCTACTCTTTGGAACTCTGCATTCAAATGGGTATATCTTTCCTTTTCTCCTTTGCTTTTTGCTTCTCTTCTTTTCACAGCTATTTGTAAGGCCTCCCCAGGCAGCCATTTTACTTGTTTGCATTTCTTTTTCTTGGGGGTGGTCTTGATTCCTGTCTCCTGTACAATGTTCCACATCTCTGTACATAGTTCATCAGTCACTCTGTCTTTCAGATCTAGTCCCTTAAGTCTATTTCTTACTCCCACTGTATAATTGTTAGGTATTTGATATAGGTCATACCTGAATGGTCTATTGGTTTTCCCCACTTTCTTTAAGTCTGAATTTGGCAATAATAGCTCATGATCTGAGCCACAGTCAGCTCCCAGTCTTGTTTTTGTTGACTGTATAGAGCTTCTCCATCTTTGGCTGCAAAGAATATAATCAATCTGATTTCAGTGTTGACCATCTGGTGATGTCCATGTGTAGAGTCCTCTCTTGTGTTGTTGGAAGAGGGCATTTGCTATGACCAGTGCGTTTTCTTGGCAGAACTCTATTAGCCTTCGCCCTGCTTCATTCCACATTCCAAGGCCAAATTTGCCTGTTACTCCAGGTGTTTCTTGACTTCCTACTTTTGCATTCTAGTTCCCTATAAAGAAAAGGACATCTTTTTTGGGTGTTAGTTCTAGAAGGTCTTGTAGATCTTCATAGAACTCTTTAATTTCAGCTTCTTCAGCATTACTGGTGAGGGCATAGACTTGGATTACTGTGATATTGAATGGTTTGCCTTGGAAACAAACAGAGATCATTCTGTTGTTTTTGAGAATGCATCCAAGTACTGCATTTCAGACTCTTTTGTTGACCATGATGGCTACTCCATTTCTTCTGAGGGATTCCTGCCCNGGATTGCAGGCAGGAGAAGAAGGGGACGACAGAGGATGAGATAGTTGGATGGCATCACTGACTCAGTGGACATGGGTTTGGGTGCACTCCAGGAGTTGGTGATAGACAAGGAAGCCTGGCATGCTGCAGTTCATGGGATTGCAAAGAGTCTGAGCTACTGAATGGAAGCTACTGAACTGAACTGAATGCTGATGCTTTATTACTTTGACCACTTGATGTGAAGAGCTGACTCACTGGAAAAGACCCTGATACTGGGAAATATTGAAGGCAAAAAAAGAAGGCAGCAGCAGAGAATGGGATGTTTGGATAGCATCACTGACTCAATGAACATGAGTTTGAGCATATTCTGGGAGATAATGAAGGACAGGAAGTCTGGTGCGCTGTAGTTCATGGACTCACAAAGAGTTGGACATGACTTAGTGGCTCAACAACAACACAGTTTATTCATGGTGATGTCTGTATGTTGCTCCAAGGCTTGGATTATATATCTGTCATCTGCATATACCAAAAAAAACTTAACAGTAACCTGCATTTGAGTAAGCAGTAAATGTTTTCTCACTGAGTAAATAAATTATTAAATAGTTGTGTGTGTGTGGGGGGTGTGTGTGTGTAGGGGATGTTTTGGTGGGCACAGAGACTCTTAAGAGACTGCTCCTAGCTGAATCAGAATCTAGCTAATCAACATAATTCAGGTAAAGAAGGCAATTACAATTGGAGGATTAGATCTTTTTTAAATTAAGCTGGGATACTTACAAAAAGGGGGCTGTCTCATACATTTTTCACTAGCTAAAATGATAAAATATTGATTCAGAATTCACAATTAATCCTTATAAGCAAACTGTGTTTTTAATAATTCAGTCACATCTCTCAGTGGTCTTGTTTGCTCCTTCCCCATGGCTGAGCAGAAACTGCTTGGTGAAAAGATGGGGACCAATTTTACTCAGGAGCATCAACTCAAATTCCTATAATTACACATCATGGTAAATATTAACTCTCTCTAAGTGCTTAGCTTCATTCCCAAAATGCTTTCTAAGTAGAAATATAGTCCATTCTTTTCCTTCTAAGCCCACTTGAAACCTGTTTTCTTTCATGTGCTCATTGGATGCAATCTTGTTTTGACTTCTAATTAGCTCGGAAGCTTTTTGATTCACAAAACACACGATAGCTCTGAGGATGGAGATACAAAATGACAGGTGGATAGTCTCTTAAAGTGCCACAAATCAGGTGAATGGAAACTCGAAGCCCTGTCTCTGTCATCAGTCTGCCTTGAGATTATATGGCTCTCTAGTTGGTCTCAGTTACCTTATTTGGATAATGTAAGAACCTCTCAAGGCCTCTTTTGACTTAAATAAATAACTCACCTGAACTTATGTCCCATTATTCTTTGAGTTCAGGCACTGAGGTTCAAACAGATTCTGCAGAGTGCACAAAGTAATAGAGATAGCATCTTAATCAATAAAAAGGATTTCTGTGATCAGAGGTTTGGTCTGCCTCAAAAGTAAACAAATTCTTATTTAAGCTATGTGCTCAGTATAGTCTGATGATACAATCCTGTGATTTCAAACATATATATGTTAAATTTTTATTTTGTTTTTATACTCTACATGTCTTAGCAGTCCCCTTAAATTCATAGGGGGGAAAAAAGCACACAGATCATCGTATACTTTCTGATGTTTACAATCTCTATTCAAGTATGTCCATTTTATGCATACAACCTTGAAGATAAAGAGAGGTATAACTTTCAAACGAAGTTTTAAGATACAGGAGTTTCAAAAAATATTTTAGATGAAGCAGATAGGATCTTTTGACTCTGTCCCCTAATCCTCTCTAAATTTAGGCAATTCTCTTCTTTATCCTAATAATGTTCCCATTTTTTTGAGAGTAAGTTCTCATGATAATGATACGCCCTAGTTCAGCTCTTAACAAATTGTGTTCCACTGGAGATAATACCCTGTAATACACCGATGATGTTTGAAATTATATCTCCTTCTTAGAGAGTTCTTATTAATAATAAGAAAAACTTGCTTAAAAGCATGTAACCCAGATTTCTCATGAATCCTATTCCACTCTTACCCAGAACCACCCCATAACTCCAGAACACCTAGCATCCTGCAGAAACATTGCTGCGTTGAAAATATAGTCAGAGGAAGTAATATTAGTTCATTACCAGAGCACTGTAATAGCAGTAGTGTTTAGCCACTCAGTTTTGCCCAACTCTTTTACGACTCCATGGACTATAGCCCACAAGTTTCCTTTGTTCGTGGAATTCTCCAGGCAAGAATACTGGAGTGGGTTGTCACTCCCTTCTCCAGGGAATTTTCCTGACCCAGGGATCAAACCCAGGTTTCATGTTTTGCAGGCAGATTCTTTACTGTCTGAGCTACCCCTGTAGGATGTTAATTGTAGTCCTAACTGTTCTTCATGTATTAACCTGCCTTCTGGTCCTGGGTTCAAAAACCTTATTTGTTAGATATAAGCTTGGTCAATTCATTCTGGTATATTTCTTAAATTCTAAAAGCCAGCTGCTTCATTAGTAAAAACAGGATAATAAAAATGTTTCATGCTGGTTTCACAGAGAAGGCGATGGCACCCCACTCCAGTACTCTTGCCTGGAGAATCCCATGGATGGAGAAGCCTGGTAGGCTGCAGTCCATGAGGTCACTAAGCGTTGGACATGACTGAGCGACTTCACTTTCACTTTTCGTTTTCATGCATTGCAGAAGGAAATGGCAACCCACTTCAGTGCTCTTGCCTGGAGAAGTGCAGGAACGGAAGAGCCTGGTGGACTGCCATCTATGGGGTTGCACAGAGTTGGACATGACTGAAGCAACTTAGCAGCAGCGACTTAGCAGCAGCAACAGCTGGTTTCAAAATTTAAATGAAACAAAAATTATATGTGGCCTGAGTAATAATTCAATTAGTAATTATTGTTCTTACTTTTGCTACTATCTTTATCACTTTCATCTGCTACTGGCCTCTGACATAAGGACATGCTCATGTAGGGATGTCTGCCCTCTGCTGGAATTATTAGAGCCTGTTTTACCTCCTATGACAAACGAAGGTCATTGATCTATTCATGAAACCTCTCAAATTCTTGTTAGCCCTTTACCTGATACTGGCCCTCTCAGTAGCTGATACACTGACCTTGCAAATGGTAAAAAATGGATAATTAGCCATTCTCTTAAGACAGCCAGACCATCATACCAGTCACTTTAATGTGGGGTGATAAAACATAATAATTTTTATGAGGCTTACCCTGCAGATCCTAATGATGAAATCTACCAGAAAGGCAGTGGATAACTGGAAGAAGTGCTACCTGAGTTTTAAAATATGGCCCTAATACACCAAGTTCAATCCCACAAAATGAAATTCATGCATCACAATCAAAGAGAATGGGGCAACAGCAAAATATCCATAGAAAAATGTCTTATTTTCCCTTCCTCTCTCTTATCCCTTGTTTAAGCAATCAGGTCAGTTGCTCAGTCATGTTCAACTCTTTTCGACCCCATGGACTGCAGCGTGCCAGGCTACCCTGTCCATCACCAACTCCTGAAGCTTACTCAAACTCATCTCCATAGAATTGGTGATTCCATTCAACCATCTCATCCTCTGTCATTCCCTTCTCCTCCCACCTTCAATCTTTCCCAGCATCAGGGTCTTTTCCAGTGAGTCAGTTCTTTGCATCAGGTGGCTAAAGTATCAGAGTTTATGCAATAAAACTCTCTTAAAGTACTCTTACACATATATGATCAATATACTCCACTTCATATTGGGCAAAACAGAGTGTATGTCTAGGAAGTTAATTGTGAAAGTTGTTTTTCTTCTACTAATGGACAGAACACATCAGCTCCAACCATTTTCTATGAGTGTGAGATAAAGCATAACCTAAAACCACTTACCTGAATTTTCCTGGTATTTTCACTTTTGCTATCACACACCTTCTTTTTCTTCCCCAAAGTATATATATATTTTTCAGTTCTTTGCTCACAATTTGTCAACAATTTCCAGATTATTTTGTCCTGTTTCCTCTCCCATATCATCTGGGTATTTAAACTTGCCCTATTGATTCTCCATCATGCAAATCTTTCCTATAACTAATCTACTCATTCAGGACAGAGAAGCAGTTATTACTATGTAAAACACATTGGCAAAGTTAAAGTAAATACTGAAGATTAGTCAGAAAAAGAAGAGACTAATGTGTTATTCCAAATTCTTTTCTGTTGGTGGAAAAAAATGTTTTCTTACCTTTTCTTCTGATAATAGCTGTGTGGGTGTCTATGGTTCTAACGGAGGATTAAAATGCTGGTGACTTCCTTTTAGAACACATCGTGACTTTGAGCCTGGTAATAAAAGATTTTCATGATTTCAGATTTTTTTTGAATTGACAAAACAAATGTCTTTACTTGAGTTTATTTTTCAACTATAAAGAATCTCTGAAACTGAGTTCTCTTCTGTGTGGGCATGGGGCTGCTAAGAGTCAGACACAACTGAGTGGCTTCCCTTTCACTTTTCACTTTCATGCATTGGGGAAGGAAATGGCAACCCACTCCAGTGTTCTTGCCTGGAGAATCCCAGGGACGGGGGAGCCTGGTGGGCTGCCATCTCTGGAGTCGCACAGAGTCGGACACGACTGAAGTGACTCAGCAGCAGCAGCAATGCAAGGAAGCTCAAGACAATTTCAAAAAATGAAAGGAGCTCAAGACATGTCCCTACAGATTTCCTTAGTGGTCCAGTGGTTAAGAATTCACCTTTCAGTGCAGGGGACATGGATTCAATCCCTGCTCAGGGAACTAAGATCCCATATGCCACAGAGCAACTAAGCCTGCACCACAACTATTGAAGCCCTATGCTCTAAAGACCATGCTCTGCAACAAGAGCGGCCCACGCACCACAAGAAGCCTTCACACTCCAATTAGAGAATGCCTATGTGCTGCAGTGATGACACAGGGCAGCCCCCCAAAAAAGACAATTTCTAAAAACATGGTGTCCCAAAGCCTAACCCAACCAAATCACCTGCTAGCAAAGAGATAGTCTTTCTAGAAGAAAACCACTTTCTTGCTTTTGGGTTTGTTTTTAATTCCAAGATCTTGATTCCTTAAGATGATGATTCACAACCAAGTCTCCATATTAGGGACTCAAAATCCATGCCAATTTAGAGTCGACATGAGTGAAGCCAGATTGGAAAATGAAACTGTATCCCTGGTGACAGGGTTATGTGAACTTCTGGTTCTTAACCATTTCTGAAGCATTTCCTCTCTCATGTTTTCCCTTTGTATAAACTAATGAGTTGCCTTATACGTAAACTGGTTTTAGTTGGATTACACATTTTTGGAAACACAGAAAATCCTAGTCTTAACACATTTCCCACATCCAGTGGAAAAATTCAAGAGATGATACCTCTGATGTGAGGTTGTGCAACCTATATTTTCAAACCTCCAGTGATCATAAATTCACCTACTTCAGTGACAATCCAATCCAGTTTATAAGATGACTATTAGAAATGCCCTGTTCTTATATTTTAAGATTCAAAACACTTGATTTCCTCTACCATGTAGGTAGTAACCTTGTAAATATTTGAAGGCATGTGTGATGCTCTCCTCCACAAACCTTCCCTTCTTTAAATAAATGTTCAGATTTCTTTTGCATCTTAATATGACTTTGAGTGCTGTTGCTGTTCTAATTGCTTACTCCTAGATACTTGAAGCTGTAGCAACTTCTCTTATTAACTGGTGCCTTATAAATGGACACTGTATTACATCTATGTTTTGACCCACGCAGAGAACACACTAAAAATTCTCTTCCTTAGAATATTAAATTCAACTATGCATAGTAAAAGTTGCCTCTTCATGTTGCTGTCAAACAATATTTGTGACACAGTGATTCTCAAGTCAAAGAGGGTTACCAAAATCTCTTGGAGAAATTCTTTTTGTACCCCAAATTTTATATAACTCTTTTACCCCTCACAGTTACTATTCTTTGACAGAAAACCAAAGTTTCAATATGTTCTATAACCTAGATCTGACAGGATCATTTTTCTGACCTAATTGTTACACTGATTCATTCATTCTGTAATTACTTCAAAGCTTTGAGCATAATAATTTAAACTTCCCTTCTTTACTTATTCTTAGCTATTCTACTTTATCAAAGTTTACTTTCTGCATTTATAAAATGTGGAGAGCAATATCATTATCTTAAGTTCAGTTCAGTNCATTCATTCTGTAATTACTTCAAAGCTTTGAGCATAATAATTTAAACTTCCCTTCTTTACTTATTCTTAGCTATTCTACTTTATCAAAGTTTACTTTCTGCATTTATAAAATGTGGAGAGCAATATCATTATCTTAAGTTCAGTTCAGTTCAGTCACTCAGTCATCTCTGACTCTTTGTGACCCCATGAATCACAGCACTCCAGGCCTCCCTGTCCATTACCAACTCCCAGAGTTTACTCAAACTCATGTCCATTGAGTCAGCGATGCCATCAGCTATCTCATCCTCTGTCATCCTCTTCTCCTCCTGCCCCCAATCCCTCCCAGAATCAGAGTCTTCTNTGAAATGACTCAATTATTTCTATTGATCAGATTTGTCGATGCTTATTTATTATGTTACCTTTTCCACCTGGGAGGTAGCACTGAAGCCTTGGTGTTTATCCAGCCCGCTCACCTGCATATTCCCTTTGTGACTGTCAACATGCATATCAATAGATGGGTGACAAGCGTGCTGCTTGTGAATGTGGAGAGGACCATTTTAATCGATCTCCATAGCTTATTGAACAGCAGCACCGATAACTACAGGCATTTTTTAGGATTGATTTTGTTGCAGATATGCAGAACACTGGGGATATTCAGATAAAGAAGACACAATCCCAGCCCACTTGTTATCTAGCAGGAGGAGAGATCTTAGCAAAAACTTAGAGAAATATTCCAATGTTAAATCTGGAAATGAGAAATCGTCTTGTAAAATATTCTCATTTTGCAGATAAAGAATACAAATGGTGAATGAAAAGTCCAACTTAGTACGATAAGTTTGTGGCAGGGTCCTGGCTATAAATATAACCTTTTAAATGCCCAGTCTGTGGTTCATGGTGGTATATATAAATAGTACAGAGAGCTTTTAATGAAATCCCTGAGTCATAAATACCACAGGCCTTAAAAAGGCGTGATTTCTGAAGTATTGGGTTGGCCCAAAAGTTTGTTCGGGTTTTCCATAACATCTTACAGAAAAACCCGAGTGAACATTTGGCCAATCCAATAATTGGGATGGCTTGGTGCTTTACTGCCAGAGGATTGTCATCAAGGAATAGTAGGAGTACAATAATTGGAAGGAGGAGAGATCAGAGTAAAAAAGGACCAAGACGAGGAAAGGCACCAAAATGGAGATACACGCTATATTGTCATTTATTCCATTAATACGTCAGTGTGACTATCTTAGAATTTTAGATAGAGCAGTGGGGAAAAATAATGTAAAGCTGAATTCTAGAAATGTAGGTAGCAGAGACTAAAAGCTCATCTATAGGCAATATGGTGAATACTGGAAAGATGGCACAGACAAACACCATTCTAAATCTTGACTCCATCAACAATCAGCTATGAGACTTTAAAGTTCAGTCCTTAACTNCAGGGATGCTCATGAGAGGAACTTCCAGGCAGAGTAACAAGAGAGGGGTCAGGGACTACAAGTGTCCCATTTTGACAGGAACTTATATGACTCAGTTACAAAGCAAATGTCCAGGTGTGAAGGCTCTAAAAACCACACAAAGAAGTCTGGATGCTATGAGAGTGCTCCTTAGCCTTGTTCTGTCAGTCAGCTTCTTCCTTTCAGCAGCATCCTTCAGCATTAGCTCTGAAAAGAGGTCAGTTTAGACCTAGACGCCATTTCTGAGCTCTCGCAATCTAAGCACTTTATCTTCTAATCTATTCACTCACTAGACAAGAAGCTCTTTACTGGAACCTCCATGATTACATACATTTTGCACACGGCCTTTGGATCTGAGTTTTCCTAGGGTCATCAAAGGAGCTGTGTCAAATGCAAAGCCAAGGAATCTGAACTCTAAGGAGAGCTCTTGTTCTGGTTTAGTGAAAGGGAAGGGAACTGGAGAAGGAGGTATTAAATTCCATGGAGAATGAAGGAAGACTCTGAAAAATTAAATTATGACAAAACAGGGGCAATGATATTGAAATTATTAACATGTTCAAAAGATGGTGAATGGCCCAGGTTACCTTCATGATAAGGTTGCCGCTGCTGCTGCTGCTAAGTTGCTTCAGTCATGTCTGACTCTGTGCGACCCCATAGACAGCAGCCCACCANATTTTTTTTTTTAAGTGTGAAACAGTGTTTCAGGAGTGGGAGAGTCCTGGCCTTAGCTCTGCTGCTCACCTGTTCCCTCTGCTCCTTGGGCTTCCTTTCACTGAGTTTCTTCTCTTCATCACTGAGGTGTCCTGTTTGAGCAGCAGTGGTTGCAGAGGCTGCAGTGCTAGTTTCACAATCTTTGATACAGGTTGATTATCACCAAGGAAACTCAGAGTGGGACTTTGGAGGCTCAGGGAAGGACTCTACAGGATGGCACTGGAGTGCACCCACCATGCAGTTACACAACACTTCTCAGATTTCTGCTTGGTTTCTCAGGTTCCTTGCAGATTCCAGGGCCCTGTGGATTTAAGTAAGCCCTGGGCTCCCAGCAGACAGGGGCAACTGGAGGCTCTAGGACTGGAAGTGGAAGTGGAAGCACTAGAGTGGAAGCGCAGGGATGCTCATGAGAGGAACTTCCAGGCAGAGTAACAAGAGAGGGGTCAGGGACTACAAGTGTCCCATTTTGACAGGAACTTATANTTCCTATGCAATATTTCTCTTTACAGCATCGGACCTTGCCTCTGTCACCAGTCACATCCAGAACTTGTTATAGACTGCAAAAATTAAATGAGATGTATTACATATAAGAAACATAGATACATTTCAGTGGCTGGAGTATATTCAGTGTTCTGTAAGTCTAAGGTTAAAAATGATGGCATACAGGGTTTCCATGAGCTTACTTAGATGCACCTTTCCAATTTCTTGGGTTTTCAGCTCTTGTATCCTAAACCATTCTCATATAATTTCTATTATGTGCAGATTTCTTCAAAAATGTCATACTGTCCAGCTAAATATGACTCCAAAGTCCTCTTTACATACCTTTCTATTCTACAAACCAACTTTGTTATACACTCATTCTACAGGTTCTGAGGACCAAAAAATAGTACCTTTATAGTGATCAAAAATCAATTTTACCTCACTCAATAAAGTCCACTGACTTCAACATTTAATTTTTTATCATTCTTTTTAATTTTTCCAGAATCTGTCATGTAATATATTAATTATAAATTTCCTGCCATCACTCTTTAAGCCCTAAGTGGGCAGAACACTAATGGAATAAAATTTCTGATATTAAGGAGCTTACATTCTAACCATAAAAAGTATAGTCTTATAAGTGCAACATCAAAATAGCACATTCACAAGTTAGAAAATATATATGATAGAATATATGACAATGATTAGATACATGCTAGATGGAAATCTGAAAAAATGAATTATCAAAATAGGAAAATCTGGAAAGATAACAGAAGGAAACTATTTGGGGGATGGAATTTAAAGTAATCTCTAAATAAGGACTGATGAACATGAGAAAAGAGGAGGGAATTATTGTAAAGTGTATGAATATGGCCAGAGGCAGGGATGAGCAAGTCTTATATTGTGGAATNAAACCCAATAGTGTATTGTAAAGTTAAATTTAAAAATAAATAAATTTAAAAAAAAAAGAAAAAAAAATAAAGTAATCTCTAAATAAGGACTGATGAACATGAGAAAAGAGGAGGGAATTATTGTAAAGTGTATGAATATGGCCAGAGGCAGGGATGAGCAAGTCTTATATTGTGGAATTAAAGTTGATGTAATCTTCCAATTGTTATTTTCATAAGGTAAGTAAATACCTCCATTTGGATTCTCTACCAGTGTTTGCTTAAAATTAACAGGGGGTTCTAAGTCATAAGTGAACCCTTAACATATGCTAACTATTTTAGAGATCTATAGCCTGGAATGATATGTGATTAGGCCACACTAGGAATTTGCATTACAAAGACAAATACTGCCAATGTGAAAAAAAATTTTACCCAAATCTTTGGAGGTGGAGAAAGTAGAGAATTAAAATTATTATTAAAAAAAGACATCTACATGTTTTACTCTTTTGATGAATCATCTCTGTCTTGTATGAATATCCACAATATGCAATGTACCATCTGGAAAAATAAACACAGGAAAGCTGCAGGGCTAATGATTTATAAATCTCTTTATTCCAACAATCTCTGGTCTCCAAAGTGATATAAAATAGATATAGAATCAGCAGAACTTCTCTTTTCCAAATTTCTAACTTGTATTAACTACAGTTTCTGTTTAAAACTTGGACTATATCTGCAATTCCCCAAAACATTGAGGTGGGAATATTTTAAGTCATTACTTAAATATGGAATAAAAATTACCATAAATCATTTCATAGTCAATATTTTTTTGTTGTTGTTTAAAATTATACTGGTAACCAATTTGTGCGATACTCTACTAATTGCCACTGGAAGGTTATAATGCATTAAGGGTACTAAAACATGTACACCATTATTAAAAACTCCTGAAAGTGCTGGATAAGAGAGAAAAATTCCATTTCTAATAATTTTCATTAAGAAAATCATTAGAAAAGAGGTGAAATTTGAACTAGGACTGGGTAGAAAAAATAGCCTGGTTGAATTTGGGAAGCGTCTACCAGGCAGTAAAAATGGTGGTGAAAACACAGCTGTGAAAAACTTTCAAGGATTCCTCACAAATAAATTCAGCTAAGCTAGGTAGGCTCTCAAATATCAGTTGGTCAAAACTGCTAATAGACCAACTATCCTTTGGTTTTACATTTAGAGGGTAACTTTTGTTTGGCATGGAACTTTGTTTTGAATGACATTTATCCTAAAATAACAATGATTTGTGAGATTTTTGTTTTTTCCAAAGAAACTACAACAATTGTGCTATAAAATTATATATAAATATCTAAAAAATAAATGCAAAATATATTATTACTTATAATAAGATCATGAAATCTTCTCTTAAGAATAGAAAAAGCAAAAAGAGAGATTATTAAATCTTAAATTTTCTGATAATTTATGAAAGATTTCAGACAATTTTTTTCTGTTGTGACATAATCATTTTAGATTGGGACACTGGGTAGAGGAGATCCCCTGGAGAAGGAAATGCCAACACAAATGACAACCCACTCCAGTATTTTTGCCTGGGAAATCCCATGGACAGAGGAGCCTGGCAGGCTACAGACCATGGGGTTGCAGGAGTGGTACATAACTTCACAATTAAACAACAACAACTATACACTCCTAATTTAGAAAGTAATGCCTTGAGATAGAACCCAGGGAAAGAACAATTTCCCTAACTCAGATTTCTCATTCTGAATTAAACTTGGATAGATCTACTGCCAAACCTGACAATTAAGCTGTTAAAATATTTATATCAGTTAATGAAAGCATAAGTACTCATCAAAGCTATGGTTTTTCCAGTAGTCATGTTTGGGTGTAAGAGCTGGACCATAAAAAAGGCTGAGCAGCAAAGAACTGATGCTTTCTGAACTGTGGTGCTGGAGAAGACTCTTGAGAGTCCTTTGGACTGCAAGGAGATCAAACCAGTCAATCAACCAGGAAATCAGTCCTGAATGTTCCTTGGAAGGACTGATGCTGAAGCTGAAGCTCCAATACTTTGTGCATCTGATAAGAAGAGGTGACTCACTGGAAAATATCCTGTTGCTGGGAAAGACTGAAGGCAGGAGGAGAAGGGAGTGACAGAGGATGAGATGGTTGGATGTCATCATTGACTTAATAGACATGGATATGAGCAAACTTCAGGAGATAGTGAAGGATAGGTAAGCCTGGCATGCTGCAGTGCATAGAGTTGCAGAGAGTTGGATGTGATTTAGCAACTAAATAACAATAAGTATACATTGATCAGAAGGCTGTAAATTGTTTGTTGTTGTTTAGTCAACCAGTTGTGTCTGACTATTTACGACCCATGATGGACTGCAGTACACCAAGCCTCCCTGTCCCTCACCTTCTCCTAGAGTTTACCCAAGTTCATGTTCATTGCATTTGTGATGCCATCGAGCCACCTCATCCTCTGATTCCCTCTTCTTCTACTCTCAATCTTTCCCAGTGTCACAGACTTTCCAGTGAATCAGCTGTTCGCATCAGATGACCAAAATACATACTGGAGTTTTAGCTTCAGCGTCGGTACTACCAACAAGTATTCAGGGTTGATTTCCCATAAGATTGATTGGTTTTATCTCCTTGCTGTCCAAGGGACTCTCAGCAGTCTTATTCAGCATCACAGTTTGAAGGCATCAGTTCTTCTGTGCTCTGCCTTCTTTACAGTCCAGCCCTCAAAACTACATGACCACTGGGAAGACCATAGCCTTGACTATATGGGATCTTTTCTGGCAGAGTAATGTCTATGATTTTCAACACACTGTCTAGGTTTATCATAGCTTTCCTGCCAAGAAGCAAATGTCTTCTAGTTTTATGGCTGCAGTCACCATCACAGTGATTTTAGAACCCAAGAAGAGGAAATATGTCACTATTTCTACATTTCCCCCCTCTATTTGCCATGAAGTAATGGGACAGGATCTTAGTTAGTTAGTTTGTTTGTTTTTTAATATTTAGTTCTAAGTTGACTCTTTCACTCTCCTCCTTCACCTGCATCAAGGGGCGCTTAGTTCCTCTTCACTTTCTGCCATTATAGTTGTATCATCCACATAAGTGAGGTTGTTAATGTTTCTCCCATCAATCTTGGTTCCAGCTTGTAACTCATCCAGCCTGGCATTTCTCATGATGTACTCAATGTACAGATTAAACAGAGTTACAGCAGACAGGCCTGTCATACTCCTTTTTCAATCCTGAACCGATCAGTTGTTCCATACAGAGTTCTAATTGTTGCTTCTTGACCTGCATACAGGTTTCTCAGGAGACAGGTAATATGGTCTCATATTCTCTTCTCTTCAAGAGCTTTCCACAATTTATTATGATCCACACAGTTAAAGGCTTTGGCATAGGCGATGAAACAGAAGCAGATGTTTTTTCTGGGACTCCCTACCTTTCTCTATGATCCAGTGAATGTTAGCCATTTGATCTCTGGTTCCTCTTCCTTTTCTAAATCCAGCTAGGACATCTGGAAGTTCTTGGCTCACATAATGCTGAAGCCTGCTGCTGCTGCTGCTGCTAAGTTACTTCAGTCATGTCCGACTCTGTGCGACCCCATAGATGGCAGCCCACCAGGCTCCCCTGTCCCTGGGATTCTCCAGGCAGGAACACTGGAGTGGGTTGCCATTTCCTTCTCCAATGCAGAAAGTGAAAAGTGAAAGTGAAGTCGTGTCCGACTGTTAGTGCCCCCATGGGCTTCAGCCATGGAATACCATACATGGGATTTTCCAATCAAGAGTACTGGAGTGGGGTGCCATTGCCTTCTTCAATGCTGAAGCCTAGCATGCGAGATTTTAAGCATAAACTTACAAGTATGGGCTATACTGTGCTGTACTTAGTGCTCAGTCATGTCCAACTCTTTGTGACCCCAGACGACCACGCTCCTCTGTCCATGGGGATTCCCTAGACAAAAAATACTAGAGTGAGCTGACATGCCCTCCTCCAGGGGATCTTTGCAACTCATGGATTGAAGTCAGGTCTCCTATATTGCCAATGGATTCTTTACCATCTGAGCCACCAGGAATACTAGATGGTAGATGAGCGCAACTGTCCTATGGTTAACATATTCTTTAATACTACCCTTCTTGGGAATTGGGATGAGGACTGAACTTTTCCAGTCCTGAGGCCACTGCTGTGTCTTCCAGATTTGCTGACATGTTGAATGCAACATCTTGATGTTGGGTTGATCCTTTAGGGTTTTGAAAAGTTCTACTGGAATTCAATCACATCCACCAGCTTTGTTCATAGTGATGCTTCCTAAGGCCCACTTGACTTCTCTCTCCAGAATGTCTGGCTCTGGGTGGCTAACCACATTGTCATAGTAATCTGGTTCACTTAGTTTTTTTTTTTTGTACGGTTCTTCCATGTATACTTTCCATCTCTTCTTGATCTCTTCAGTGTCTACTAGGTCTTTATCATTTGTGTCCTTTCTTGGGCCCATCTCTGGGCAAAGTGTTCCCTTGATACCTCTAATTTTCCTGAAGAGATCTCTAGTCTTTCCCCTTCTGTTGGTTTCTTCTAGTTTTATGCACTGCTCATTGAAGAAGGACTTCTTGTCTCTCCACGCTGTTCTTTGGAAATCTGCATTTACTTGGCTATGCCTTTCCCTTTCTCCCTTGCTTTTTGCTTCTCTTCTTTCTTTAATTATTTGTAAGGTTCCCTCATATAACCACTTTGCCTTCTTGCTTTCCTTTTTCTTTGGGATGATTTTGTTTGCTGCCTCCTGAACAAATTGCTAACTGACTTTAATGCAGAAGAGAAAGTGTGATAATAGGGCTAGTTCTGCATGAGTGGGAACCCTCTCTTTTTGATGATTCATGTATTTACACCCAGCATCTGGGATGGTCACAAAGAGCAGCTTTGTAAATGATGTTTTGTGTAGTTTGTCTACTATACAAATGCTTTTTTCTTCTTTACTCTTATTTCAAAATATTTGTTTGTATAATAAATCAATTGTCATATTTTACTCTGTAAAACTGAAATATCACCCCTCTTCCCTCTTCACTCACAACATATTGACATAGTTGTTATTATTTAGTACCTATCCATCCACAATGGCTTTCTATAAACATATAAAAAGCTTATGTGTGCTTCTCCCTTTTTATCTGTTTTTCAATAAAATAGGATTATAAATATATTATTCTGTATATTTTTTCCTTGTTAACAATATGGCCCTCTAGTCAGGTCAATACATGTAGACATAACCTGTTTTTATTAGANCTATAAACATATAAAAGCTTATGTGTGCTTCTCCCTTTTTATCTGTTTTTCAATAAAATAGGATTATAAATATATTATTCTGTATATTTTTTCCTTGTTAACAATATGGCCCTCTAGTCAGGTCAATACATGTAGACATAACCTGTTTTTATTAGAGTCATGCTGTTTTGTAAAATGAATGCCCATGACTTCTTCCAATATTTATCCCCTGTAGTAGACTTACTCCTTATATATTTACAGTCAAAGTGCAGTAATAAACATCCTTGTGTATACATTCTTAGATATTGATAACTTTATTTCACTTTTAGGTGACTAATTATAGGATTACAGAAGCAAAGCAAATGCATATTTTGATTTTATGATTATAGATAAAGCCATTTTACTATCAAAGAAATTGGTTGCAGAAATTTACATTTACACCAACGATCTATTATGATGTTTCTTTCCCTGTACTTTTTTTCATAACTGAATAAAGGCAGTATTTTTCACTTTTTTCAGTAAGAAAGAATATATGATTGTTCTGTTTTGTGATTGCCCAGCTACTGATGAACTTGAACAACTTTCATAGATTTTTTGACATCTATCTGCATTTAATTTCTTGTATATTCTCTGTTCAAATTTATTGTCCATTTTTCTGGTTGATATCCTATTAATAAATCTTCAGATCTTTGTAAATCCTTAACATCTTGTCAATTTTATGTGATATCAATATTAAAATTTTTTTAAATCTTCTATTTTTGATTAGTCATACAAACTTCCTAATTATAATGTCATCTAATTTCTCAGGGTTTTTTATCTGCTTTGATTTTACTCTATGTTTTATCAATTTAGTACCATTTTCTCCCCACAAAATTATGTAAAATTTTTCTTCAAATGTTTGTTTTATACCTTATATTTAAATGCTATAACACATCTGATTGTGTCTATGTGTGCATGTTTCTTGTGATATGTGATGTGGTATATTTTTACACTCTTTGAATTGAATGACTATATAAATTAGGACTCTGGCATGAAAACGAAGGCACAAACAGGGTAAAAGTTTTAGTAAAAGGACTGTTTATAAGTATGAGGCAAGACTGAGGGAAGATAAATAGTGAAATATTTTTTAAAATTTCTTCTAATACTTGAAGGGACTGGAAGGGCCGAGAAGGCAAGAGGAGAGAATGGTTACCAGACGCCTACAGGAAGTAGGCACCTAAAAGAAATCATGTCCTTCAGGAGAGGGATGACACCAACACACAGTCCCACAGGGAGATAGATATATAGAGGAATAAATACACTAACCTCACCTGACCTTACTGTCCTTTTACTCTAAGTCACTCTTTTTGATGCCTCTCTCTGGGTAAAATCTACAAGAAAGACATGACCGAGCAACTAAACAACCAAATGCAGTTCACGTCACTGATTTCACCAAAGGGTGAAGGGTGGAAAGAGGATTCAACATGGCAGTCATTAGTCACATATTGCGGCTGAAGTCTGAATTGAAAGGTACTTTCTACATAAAAGACATCAGTCTTCCAGGTGGTGCTAGTAGTAAAGAACCCGCTAATGCAGGAGACATGAGAGAGACAGATGATCTCATGACAACCCACTCCAGTATTCTTGCCTGGAGAATCCCATGGACAGAGGAGACTTGGTGGGCTACAGTTCTCAGGGTCACTAAGAATCTGACACGAAGTGACTTAGCACACACACACATAAAAGAGGTTTAGTTCAGTTCAGTTGCTCAGTCGTGTCCGACTCTTTGCCACCCCTTGAGTTGCAGCACGCCAGGCCTCCCTGTTCATCACCATCTCTCAGAGTTCACTCAGACTCATGTCCATTGAAGTCGTGATGCCATCCAGCCATCTCATCCTCTGTCATCCCCTTCTCCTCCTGCCTCCAATCCCTCCCAGCATCAGAGTCTTTTCCAATGAGTCAACNGATTGGAATGAAAACTGACCTTTTCCAGTGCTGTGGCCACTGCTGAGTTTTCCAAATTTGCTGGCATATTGAGTGCAGCACTTTCACAGCATCATCTTTTAGGATTTGAAACAGCTCAACTGGAATGCCATCACCTCCACTAGCTTTATTCGAAGTGATGCTTTCTAAGGCCCACTTGACTTCACATTCCAAGATGTCTGGCTCTAGATTAGTGATCACATCATCATGATTATCTGGGTCATGAAGATCTTTTTTATACAGTTCTTCTGTGTATTCTTGCCACGTCTTCTTAATATCTTCTGCTTCTGTTAGGTCCAGACCATTTCTGTCCTTTATCGAGCCCATCTTTGCATGAAATGTTCCCTTGATATCTCTAATTTTCTTGAAGAGATCTCTAGTCTTTCC
This sequence comes from Neotragus pygmaeus, assembly GCA_006410875.1. Taxonomy (NCBI): domain Eukaryota; kingdom Metazoa; phylum Chordata; class Mammalia; order Artiodactyla; family Bovidae; genus Neotragus; species Neotragus pygmaeus. The sequence goes on along the minus strand of SJYV01023164.1, from coordinate 869,373 downwards.
CATTCTGTTCTTTTCCTCTATTTCTTTGCATTGATCGGTACTAATGTCAAAGAATTGATAGGAAAAACAAAAAGAATAAGAGATATCTAACTAACAATTTGTTTTTATATTCATTGTACATTGAAATACTATAATAATGTTGTTCAGTTGTTCAGTCATGTCTGACTATTTGTGACCCCATGGACTGCAGCATGACACACTTCCCTATCCTTCGCTATCTGCTGGAGTTTGCCCAAACTCACATCCACTGAATCAGTGATGCCATCTAACCATCTCATTCTCTATCACCCACTTCTTCTCTTGCCTCCAATCTTTCCCAGCAACAGAGTCTTTTCCAATGAGTTAGCTCTTCACATCAGGTGCACAAAGTACTGGTGCTTAAGCATTAGCATCAATTCATCCAATCAATATTCATGGTTGATTTTCATTAGGATTGAGTGGTTTGATCTCCTTGCAGTCTAAGGGACTCTCAAGAGTCTTCTCCAGCACCACAATTCAGAAAGCATCAATTCTTTTGTGCTCAGCCTTCTTTATCATCCAAATCACAACTGTACATGACTAGAAAAATCTTAGCTTTGACTATACTGACCTTTGTTGGCAAAGCGATGATGTCTTTGCTTTATAATACACTGTCTAGGATGCTTCTTTTATATGTGTGTGTTTTTTACACAATCAGCCAAAACAATGCAATACTACTGAGCTATAAAAAGAATGAAATCTTGCCATTTTCAACATGAATAGAATTAAAGGGTACTATGCCAACTGATATGTCAGAGAAAGACAAATACCATGTGATTTCACTTGTATGTGAAATCTAAAAGACAAACAAACAACATGACAAAAACAGACTCTTAGATACTGAAAACTGGCAGTGGCCAGAGAGAAGGGACGTAGGGGGATTGGCCAAATAAGTGAACAGGATCAAAATGTGGAAGAGAAAGTCATTTATTGGAGTGGGTAGTCTTTCCCTTCTCCAGGGGATTTTCTCAACTCAGAGATCGAACCCAGGTCTTCCACATTGCGGGCAGATTCTTTACCAGCTGAGCCACCAGGGAAGCTCAAGAATACTGGAGTGGGTAGCCTATCCCTTCTTCAGTGGATCTTCCTGACCCAGGAATTGAACCAGGGTCTCCTGAATTTTAGGCAGATTCTTTACTGACTGGAGCTCTCAGGGAAGACCAAGAGGTAACAAACTTCCAGTTAAAATATAAATAAGTCACAGGGACATAATATATAACATAGGGAAGATAACCAACAATATTGTAATTACTGTTATGGTGAAAATTAGTAATCAGAATTATTGTGATCATTTCATAATGAATAAACATTGAATCACTAAGTTGTATACTTAAAACTAATATAATATTGTAAGTCAATTATATTTCAAGGAAAGAAATGGCAAAGTATGTATGTATTTTTGGAAGAAAATATCATTTTTATAATGCTAATTCATGCCATCTAGTGAAATGATCTCCACCTACCAAAACCTTGCTTAATGCTCTTTCATAATATATTATAGATTTCTTCATATTAGGTTTTGTATCTTTCTTATTAAATTCACTTCTAGGTATTTTATAGTTTTTTTGGCCATTATTATTTTTTTTCATTTCCATTTTTGACTTATATCAATATTATTGTTTGAATAAGGAAACTATTTAAGTTTATAGATTTATTTTGCATTCAGACATCAAAGTATTAATTTTCCTTGTATATTTTAAAAGCATAGGCATGTTTTCTGCATTTTAAGTTAATTTTCTTTCACTCATGTTATGATCTATTTGAGTTATGTTAGCTAAAATACCTAATGTATAAAAGTGCTGTACATGTGAAACTAATATTTTAAGTCAATTACGCTTACAATATTGATTAGTAATGCTGATTAGTGATGACAATAGTAATCATCCTTATTTTAATCCACAATTTAATGATAATAACTTTATAATTTCACTCTTTAGGATGATATTTGCTATTGATTGTGGTTTAGTCCCTAAGTTGTGTCCCTCTCGCGACCTCACAGACTGTAGCCTTCCACGCTCCTCTTTCCATGGGGTTCTGCAAGCAAGGATACTGGAGTGGGTTGCCATTCTCTTCTCCAGGGGATCTTCCTGACCCAGGGATTGAACCCAGGTCTCCTGCACTGCAGGAAGTTTCTTTACCAACTGAGTTACCAGGGAAGCCCACAAAGATATTTGCTATCGTTTGAGGATAAATAAGTAGAATCAGGCATAGGTAGTTTCCTGCAAGTTCTATTTTAGTTGCAGTACTTTTTCACAATAAATTTTTGTTCTTCCTTAACTTACCGATATATTCTTTACTGGAGAAGAAAATGGCAACCCACTCTAGTATTCTTGCCTGGGTAATCCCGTGGACAGGGGAGCCTGGTGAGCTACAGTCCACGGGGTCAGAAGAGTCAGTCACAACTTAACGACTAACCCACCACCACTACCAAATTCTTTACCTAATAAGTTGTTAGGTGTTATTTTACTTTAAATATGTTCATTGTATAGTTTTATTAATTTATTTTTAATTGAAGGATAATTGCTTTACAGAATTCTGTTTTCTGTCAAACCTCAACATGAGTCAGAAATAGGTATACATATATCCATCCTCTCCCTTTTGAAAGATTATATAACATTGAACTATATTAGCATTCCTTGAATAATCCCAACTTTTTTTTGGTATCCTTTTCTTTAAATGTGTAATTTGTTGACATTTTATCTAGAATTTTCACATCTGTATTTATAAATAAATTTTGTCTAAGTTTTTGTACCATATTTTTCAGGTTTGAGTGAGACAATTCATGACAACCTATAAAATTTCCTGGGGAAATTTCCAAATTTTTCTTTGGTATAGGATTATTAGAATTATAAATCATCTTTCAAATCAATTCTTATGCCATTTGAAGGACCTATAATTCTTAAGCCTGCCTAAGTTTGGCACCTTTTCAATTGTAATCAGTCATGAAACTCCAAGTGATATTAATTTTTGTTAAAAGTCATTTATATTTTCTACAGTTTAAATCTAAAGAGTTATTGAAAACATTATATTGTAGCTTTCTAGAGCTAAACATAAATTGAGCTAAAATATTCATTCTTAGTGTTGCTTTTGTTTATAGCTATTAATCATATATAATCTTTCCACTTTCTTATTTCATTAATTTCTATTTTTTTAATTAGATGTTCCTAGTTATATGTTCTTTATTAAAATGTTCCTAGTCCCTTTCAATTTGGGGAGCTTTTTTTTTAAATTTTACTAACTGCTTAGCAATAATAATTTGGTCACAAGTTTAATTTCTTTTTTGATTAAAGCATTTAAAGCTACAGATACTCTTCTGAGTATAGTCCTGGTTTGAGTTCCTAATGACTATTACCCACTCCAGTACTCTTGCATGGAGAAATCCATGGACAGGAGAGTCTAGCAGGCTGCAGTCCGTGGGGTCTTAAAGAGCTGGACACAACTGAGAGAATTTCACTTTCACCTTTAGCATGTGGCCACTTGAGGCTCACCTTTACAGCTCAGTGTTCTATCACTTTGGTGCTCTTTGATGCCTTAATGTATGTAAATCTTAAAAATGTATCTGCTTTTCCCCTTTGTTTTTATGGGAGTATCAGCCTGTATGTCTGGTTCTCCCCTGGGTATCTACAGTAAGTCCCAGTTATTTTACAAGTTAGAGTGCCAAGTAGGTGACAGAAAGTGCAAACGAGAAACACTGATTTAATTGGCCATCTTCTCTGACTCCCCTCCATTTTATTTTATTACTAAATTTTGCCAAATACCAAATTATACTTTTTATTTCTGAATGTTTATGTTTGAAATTATACAGACACATTTATATTTAATTCAACTCACAATTTTGACATTTTCCCAAGTTGAACGAATGCTACTTAGAAAATAAAAACTTTCATTTTGCCACCAGCTCATATGGAGTGTTCTCATAGAGCTGTAAATGAACTCAATATTCATTATGCAAATGAAGAAACCCAGACAAAATTAAAAGGGTTCAGCTTTGTGGCATCATTTCAGGATCTAATTTTGAGGTTTCAGTCCTCTTGTCTAAGATAACTGTCACGTTAAGTTGCTCTTGATAAATAAATAAAACATTTCAAATAGAAATTGCATTGAAAGGGTTATGGCCTAAAGCAAGGAAGGGTGACAGGGAGATGACACTAGGAACTGATGGTAACTTCAACTAACACTGCTCTATGCCTGAAGGCAACTTTAACAGTCCATTTCATCTTATTTGGTTCTGTGATCAACTCTCAGCCCTCCATTTTTTTAAGGACCAATCATCTGTTCTTACCAGCTTCTTCCTGATAAAGTAGGAGATATACATTCTTATCTATTTAAATTTTTGAGAGATAAGTCAAACAAAGGAATTTTCCTAAAGTGTTTAGTACAAAACTAAATCTAGATACTATTTCTAGTTCTGCCAGTAAAAGAAGCAGTACATCTTTGAACAGTTAACGTCATCTTTCAGGATATTGACTTTATCCTTGATCAAACAGTAATAATAGTAGTAATAGTAATAATGATGAGAGGGGCCATGGATGGACCAGATAGTCTGATTGAAAACTAAAATCTTAGAAATTAAGATGGAAAGAATATTCAGTTCAGTTCAGTTCAGTTGCTGAGTCATGTCTGACTCTTTGCAACACCATGAATTGCAGCACGCCAGGCCTCCCTGTCCATCATCAACTCCTGGAGTTCACTCAAACTCACATCCATCAAGTCAGTGATGCCATCCAGCAATCTCATCCTCGGTTGTCCTCTTCTCCTCCTGCCCCCAATCCCTCCCAGCATCAGAGTCTTTTCCAATGAGTCAACTCTTCTCATGAGGTGGCCAAAGTATTGGAGTTTCAGCTTTAGCATCAGTCCTTTCAAAGAAATCCCAGGACTGATCTCCTTTAGAATGGACTGGTTGGATCTTCTTGGACTCTCAAGAATCTTCTCCAACACCACATTTCTTCAGTGCTCAGCTTTCTAAAGAATATTAAAGACATTCTAATTCACAGTTTTTATCTGCTGCTGGGTGAACTGATGCAAGGTAAAATAAAATAACATTTTACTAACACATATGTATGGAATTTAGAAAGATGGTAACAATAACCCTGTATGTGAGACAGCAAAAGAGACGCAGATGTACAGAACAGACTTTTTGACTCTGTGAAAGAGGGAGAGGGCAGGATGATTTGGGAGAATGGCATTGAAACATGTATAATATCATATAAGAAACGAATCACCAGTCTAGGTTCGATGCAGGATACAGGATGCTTGGGGCTGGTGCACTGGGATAACCCAGAGGGATGGTACAGGGAGGGAGGTGGGAGGAGGGTTCAGGAGTTGGAACTTATGTACATCCGTGGTGGATTCATATTGATGTATGGCAAAACCAATACAGTATTGTAAAGTAAAAAAATAATAATAATAATAAAATAAATGAATTTTAAAAAATAACATTTCACAGGAGCTAGATAGTGACTAGGTTCCAATTTTCAGGAATTCAATTTCTCACTTCTTAATATGACATTTTCATTTTGAAGCACACTTATTTAAGCTCCAAAAATATATGCATGATTCCACATTCTTTTCTAGCAACATAAAAATGCCCAAAGGGATCCAAAGGAATCTGCAAGATAATTGGCAGCTATGTTGGAAAATACACCTGAAGTTCTTTGGGCAAACAAGTTAATCAAACAAAAAACATTTCTGGTTTATGGACAATATGTGGAGAATTCTATATTTTCTCTTTTTTTTTTTTCATTTAATGGTGTTTAACTATTAAGAGAGACAGTAAGTTCTCAAAGGAAAGAAATAAGTAAGGACACATTGTAACAAGATGACCCTGAATATAGTTTAACAAACCTAAAAGATTTTACAAATGAAGGTCAACCTCAGAAAAGGAAACATTAATTTTTACCAACTATTTTTATAATTTAAGAAATAAGTCAATGAACAAAGAATAATAAAATCCAACTTTATACTTATAAAATTGCTTTATATATGTAATATTATTTGATTTTCTACCAATCAACCTATGACAAGTAGATATTGCTGTTGCTTTTGCCATTATTATTATTATTGCTGTCAGACATAAAATTTATCCTCATTTCTTCAATGGGAATTTTGCTTCTATCTTTGTAGTATCACCGTGAAAATATGGGACCACCTAAAACTGGTTCACAACACCTAGTTCAGTTCAGTTCAGTCACTCAGTCATGTCCGACTCTTTGCGATCCCATGAATTGCAGCACACCAGGCCTCCCTGTCCATCACCAACTCCTGGAGTTCACTCAGACTTGAGTCCATCGAGTCCGTTATGTCATCCAGCCATCTCATCCTCGGTTGGCCCCTTCTCCTCCTGCCCCCAATCCCTCCCAGCATCAGAGTCTTTCCCAATGAGTCAACTCTTCGCATGAGGTGGCCAAAGTACAATACCTAAGTAAGGCTAAATCTTTAGAGAGAGCTGCAATTACTTTGATGAGGTTGTCTATACATCCATCCAGCTTGTCTTCACAGGATTAAACACAAAAGCAGTTATTTCCCTAATGCCTTCTGCTAATCTCAAGGCAGTATTTTCAAATGAGAAGAAAAAGGTCATCATTTTTCTTACAAGCTGTTTTAAAAGTATTATTATAAAAATAATTGCAGTTTCAATCCAAAGATATGTTTGGTAGAACTAGCAAATGCCCAAGGCTGGCATTACATCAAGGTGCCCAGAGAATTTCGTATGCATCTCACAGTTTCTATCGCTAGCTTTACGTGCCTAATTCCCCCAAATCTAGCTTGGGGGAAAAAAAAATCTCCTTTTTATCTGTTGGGTATTGAGACCTTGAGATAAAACCAAAGTCAACTGCTGGCATAAGCCATAGGCAGGTCCCTGAGGAAGTCTGTGTCTGTCAGGCAAAATTTAAGGGCACTTTTCCAGATCTCACTCCTGGGATTATTTTAACAAATAGCCATTTTCACTCTGCCATGCCTCATATGACATCTACAGCAACACTGATGAGTGTTTGAACCCATGTGTCACAACCATAAGAAAGCAGAACGGTTTCAATGACATATTTTCCCCCAAGCCTTAAAGACTGTTTTCAAGTATCTTTTCTAAGGATCCTGGGCAGTTGTCTTAAAAATTAAATCAGATAAAATGAATTTGCCATAAGTCAGGGGAAATTTTGGTAAGACCTTAGGAAGAATGTCTTACTTGCCTGGAATAAATAACAGAAGTGAGTGAGTGGTGAAGGCTGAAAATCTCAAGAATGAAAGAGACAGTATCCATTTAGAGGAAGCTTGAAGGTAGGGCTTGTACAAAATAATGTTTTCAAGTTTTAATCTGAGAAATCACAGTTCATTTTGGTTATTAACTCTCAGCCTGTGTGTGTTCAATCGCTTAATTGTGTTGCAGGCTCCTCTGTCCACAGGATTTGCCAGAAGAGAATAATAGAGAGGGTTGCTGTTTCTTTCTCCAAGGGGAGCTTCCTGACCAAGGGATCAAACCAGCATCTCCTGAGTCTAATGCATTGAAGAAGGATTCTTTACCAACTGAGCCATCAGCTCTAATTCTCAGCAGACTGGCAAGGAAACAGGCTCAAAGAAGAGCCTATTCAGAGAATTGTTTATTTTGTTATACTAAAAAGCAAATTTCCCTGCTTTTACAGAGTGGAGTTTATGATCTTGTTCTTAAATGCATCCCTCAAATTCAGTCTATCCCAGATGTTCAAAACATATTAGTTGAAGAAAGTTATAAAGGAATTAAGTATTGTGCTCTGTTTTATGGTTGTTTTTGTTTAGTTCCTCTAGCCGTGTCTGCCTCTTTGCTATTTTATGGTAGTGGTACCGCAGTTCTAAAAAGACGACTGTTTTGTCCAAGTTTATATGCAAACCTTGAAGCTCTCTCTGATGATAATGATGAAAAAAAAAGGAGGAGGAGAAGGAAGAAGTGGGGGAAGAAGACAGGAAGAGAGAAAGGAGGAAAGGGAAGGAGAAGAGAAAGATAAAGGGAAAGGAAGAGAAAGAAGAAAATAGCAATCATGCTAAAGCAGACCAGCGCATGGAGAAGGCCCACCAGAGAGTCTCCAAGTCAAACCTCCTATAATACAGGCCTGGGGCCTGAAAATAACTCTCCTATTCTTTGCTCAGTTTCTTTCTAACCTAGCCATGCAGCACAGCCTGGTATGGAAAATCATTCCTTCCTGAATCTTCCTTTATCGAGACCCAACATCTCATTAGCCCATCAAAGATGGTTACTCACCAGCTTGATGTTTTCCCCCTTTTCCTCTAAAGAAATAATAACCAGCTCCTTATTTATACTTCTTGTAAAAAATCTTATGCTTAGATACCACACCAGCTTGCTGTATGTGAAGTGTATGTATTTTTGACATACACTTGGATGTCAAAGTATAAAGATAATTGGATGATGTTTAATCATCATCCAATTATCCTCTTCAGCATTACTTGAGAACTTTGTTTTTCTTGTTTTCTGAGCACCTGATGTATCATGAACTGGTTTGTGTATAGGAATCAAGTATGCTGTTGACATACAGTTTTCAAGATAATGATATTATCCAAACAGACCTAAGTGGGGGATACAAAAAAGGCAGGTGCTTAAGAAATTAAGAAAATAAAGGAATCTTTGAACTGGTTGAGTCAGCAAGTTTCACGATGGAGAAAGACTCTAAAGATTGTTTTATTCCTCTGTAATTAATATCCCCAGTCACTTGATCACTCTAATCATGCTTGAAAATACCAATTGCCAGTTTCCACTATCCACTGTAGGCTTCCTCGACTCTTGGTCAGCACTTCAGCCATTCATAGCAGTTTTCAGTAGGACAACTCAGGCAATTATCCCTGATATATCGATACTTTTATTTATTCTAATTTTTTTTTTTTACTTTATTTTACTGTACAATACTCTATTGGCTTTGCCATACATCGACATGAATCCACCACAGGTGTTTTACTCTTTTAAAGTCAAAGTTTCTCAGATGTTCTTTCACTCTTTTGCTTATATTACAATGCACCAAAATAAGCCCCTAGATTCAAGACATTCCCTCTGTTACCTACTAGGTAGAATCAACCCTAACTCATCATAATAATCAGGATCTTGCTCAGATGTTAAAGCATCTGTCTACAATGCAGGAAACCTGGATTCAATCCCTGGGTCAGGAAGATCCCCTGGAGAAAGAAATGGCAATCCACTCCAGTACTATTGTCTGGAAAAGCCCATGGACAGAGGAGCTTGGTAGGCTACAGTCCATGGGGTCACAAAGAGCCAGACATGACTGAGCAACTTCACTTTTACTTTCTTTCTCTGCTATTAACATAGTAACTTTTCTAATGCCTGTTCCTCTGGTATAAGAAGCCCAAAGCAACCAGAAAAAAAGTTACAGCTTAAAATTCAACAGAACTGTTAGTGTCCCTAAGATTTATGATTACTGACTTGGCAAAGCCTAATGTTAGGAACACAGAAAGCACTAATACACAAGCAGCTCAGTAAGAGCTCAGAAGAAGTGATCCTACTTCCATGGCTTGGTTCCCATACCCATAGGTACTGGATTTATGGACACTTATTAGCCCATCAAAAAGATGACATTCTAGTGGTCAGTACCACAATCCCCATAATACTATTCCCAAACTGTCTTGTTAGCAGTACCTTTAACAATACATTTTAATGCTTGGTCTACATGATGGGTTTATGGTAAGATCAGCGTATCTACAATCCTGCAATCGTTGCTATAGTTCTGAAACAATGTTGTGCATGCTACCATGACAGTGCATCGGGCATTTTGTAAGTTCTTATGTGGTGGTGCTTGATGAACTGCTGTTAGAGACGGAAAACTCATATATGTAGTAGATATCAATTCTTCCCCTCTCTGTGCAGAAGGAATTCAATTTAATTGACCTGCTACTTTGTGGCTCGGAGAAGGCGATGGCACCCCACTCCAGTACTCTTGCCTGGAAAATCCCATGGACGGAGGAGCCTGGCAGGCTGCAGTCCATGGGGTCGCTAAGAGTTGGACATGACTGAGTGACTTCACTTTCACTTTTCACTTTCATGCATTGAAGAAGGAAATGGCAACCCACTCCAGTGTTCTTGCCTGGAGAATCCCAGGGATGGGGGAACCTGGTGGGCTGCCGTCTCTGGGGTCACACAGAGTCGGACAGGACTGAAGCGATGCAGCAACTGCTGCAGCAGCAGCAGCAGTAGCTATCTTGTGGCTAGCTTGCTTCTGGAGGAATTATGCCATATGGAGTGATCATCCTGGCAGTGGCTCTAATTTTCAATGCATTCTGTGCTATGGCTTCAGGAGATGAAAATCTCCTTTATCAGCATCCCTAGAGGCTCTCTGGCTTTGGTGTACTTGGCTGCTGGCTGTTGGCTCTCTAAACCTATCAACTCCCGATTTAAAATCCTCCAATAAAGAATCAAGCAAATCCACCTTCTTTATAATTATCATTTCCCCCACATCATTCAAGCTCTCAGCCCCCAAACAGTGGCTCACCTTCTACCTACACTTCACTCTGATTATTCACAATTTAAAGCTCCCATGGTAATGAGCATCCCCCTTATCACCAGCCATGGGATCCTTATTGCATCAGATAGGAGAGTGATCGAGCTCCAGATTCCCATCTCCTTTCCAGAGTCTCCCTCAAAGTTGCTGTTCCAGTCTGCCTTCCTTCACAAGGCAGGGCATCATGCAAAAAGGTATAAATTACTCTTGATCAGAAGTGCTAGGATCAGATTGAGAGAAAGAAAATTGAAGTATGAAGCAAGTAAGAAACAATACAAGGTTGTATCATAGCTCTAGAGTCTCATGAAGTGGATCTCATTCAATTGCTCCCCAACAAATCATATTAATTCTATATCTTGATAGACACACAGAAGGGGACAGAGGGGAAATTTTATGCACTGGGTTTCATCCATCCCATTTTACATGAATTCCCACAATTTTCTGGTTTTCATGAATGCAATTACAAAGTGCAGCCAGTTGCATCCAAATGGCCACCTTGTCACACAGAAGACCCATCATGAGAGAAACAAATGTGAAGTAGATCATTGTCAGGTCGACCCTGGGGGAAGCTGAGTCCATTCTGGCAGTGGATGAGTATGCCACTGCAGCCTGTAGTAGAGTAAGTCTCAGCTAGGACCAAGAAGTTCTGAAGCTATGCATGAAGAAGACCTGATGCAGTGAATAAGACTGGGAATAGGTGAGTGCATCTGTGACAAATTATGGCCTCTGACTCCCCTGAGATCATTCATCTTAGATATTTACTCATCTTATTTTATAGTGTGGTCCCTAATCAAAGGACTGAACTTTCCCCAAACTTCCTGGTAAATTAAAAGGGCCATGAAGTCTGTGAAAGTCATTATGCCCTCATATAGTAGGTGGGGTTTCTTCTCTAATCTGATTTTTATATCTAGGGTTCCCTCCTGTTTATTGCCCAAATAGAAATGCAAACACAGCAGAGAAACATAATGAACATCTTATTTTGATTATCCAAGCTGAGAGTAATGAAAAAGGCAAACTGATAGAAATGAGGAAATATAAATCCTACTTACAAAACTCTGCCAGGATTAATAAAACAAGGTATAACGTCAGTTGTACAACCAAAAGACTGCTATTTTATTGTCATTTTTTACCGCACATGATTCTGACATTGACAACATTCTTTTAAATGTGCTCCTTATTGAATATTCTATTCAACGTTTAAATTTAAAAAGTTATAGAAACAAAGATCACAGTACTCCAGGACCAGAAAACTAAGAGTCACTGAACTACCATTTTAGTTGTTGTTCAGCTGTCAAGTCATGTCTCACTCTTTGTAATACCATGTACTGTAGCACACGTTTCCCTGTCCTCTGTATCTTCCTTAGTTTGCTCAGATTCATGTCTATAAAGTCAGTAATGCTGTGGAACCATCTCATCCTCTGCTGCTCCCTTTACAGATATATATATATATATATNGGTTTTGTGTTCCTTGTATCAAACAGCAGATTTACACTGGCTATCTGTTTTACATATGGTAATGTATTTGTTTCAGTGCTACTTTCTCAGTTCTTCCCACCTTCTCCTTCCTCCACTATGTTCAAAATTGATTTCCTTCTTTAAAATAAAATGAGTAATTTTCTTTGAAGACTTCAGCCAAGTCTTTCAGGAAGGCGGTGAGCTGGTGGGGCTGACGCGCAGGTCTTCATAGAAGATCAAGGTCCCTCTGTGGGTCACAGTTGCTGTGTCATGACCACTCTGCAAAAGGAGGAAATACCATCAGTTATGAAAAACGAAGAGTCATTGAGGGATTAACGTTGGGCGAAACCCCTGTTGTAATTCGGTAGATTGCAGTCTGCAAAACCATGGTGTGTTATGATGACTGTTATTTCATTTTAGAATTCTGAGAATTAGTGACCAAAAAAGTCAGAGATTGTTATTCCTCTGTGTCGACTCTCAATTTTTGTGACGGTTGTCATCTTGATCTTCCTCATATAGTAAAAGAAATCACACCAGCCACTGGCAATTCTTTTTTAACCCCTCCATTAATCAAGGACTTTTCATTCTAGATTTAGATATGGTTTGCTTGACTTTTAAAAAAAAAAAAAGTCTTAAGATGATTAGTTTTGTTGTAGCCCATGGATTTGATGTCACATGGTAGAGAGTGGCTAGGGGTGTGGACTTTAGTTCAGTTCTAACCCTTTCTTAAGTGGCAACCTACATGTGATGCTTTTTCCTATTGGAGGAGCAGCTGCTGAGCTTGGAGACCCTTTCTCACAGAGATGGGAGTCTAGAACCCAGGGCCCAGGGCTGCATCCGCAGGCAGGGCCTCGTTGCCTAGCCCCCACTTCAGCCCTGAGCCATTTTGCACAAGGATGGGTGGACATCTCTATATGTGTGATCTGACTCAGCGGACTGAAAGGGGCTTAATTAGCAAACATCAGTTTTTTTAACTTCATCTCAAGAAGTTAAAAAAGCTGAGAAAATGGACAGTTCTCCAATCTGCAAAGCACACTTATTTAGGAGTGATACACTGCACCCAGTTATGTGTGAGGCGCAGGCCCACTGGTCTCTGCACCCTAGCTCATTTAATATTCCCCAGAGCTTGCAAAGATTTCCCCCCTATTACCAATGAGAAACTCGAGGTGCAAAAAGGAGAAGGGTGGAGGGTGTTGCTTAAAGTCCTAAAACTTGTAAGTGGTGGCACAGAGGCAGTCTTCATTGAGCACGAGGGCGAGATGACCTTAAGATGCAGCATGAAGTGTTTAGGATAGATGTGAGACTCACTTGGGGAAAATAAAAGTTCACCAAAGGGCTTTGCAGTGACTTACTGTGGAGTATTCTGGATGCCTTTTAAAAAGGTACAAGACAAGTTTTGCAAAAGCCAAAAGGTGTAAGCAACTCAAGGGTCCATTGATAGATAAAAGGAAAAAAAAATGTGATTGTATAATGAATACTACATGCTAAATCACTTTCAGTCCAACTGTTTGTGACCCTATGGACTGTAGCCCACCAGGCTTCTCTGTCCATGGGATTTCCCAGGCAAGAATACTGGAGTGGGTTGCCATTTCCTCCTCCACGGGATCTTCCCAACCCAGGAATCGAATCTGAGACTCTTTCATCTCATGAATTGGCAGGTGGGTTCTTTACCATTAGCACCACCTGGGAAGCCTTCTATACACAGAATGGATTATACATAAAATATTATGTATATTATTCATAATTATTATTCAGTGTTAAAAATATTATTAACACTGAATATTATTCAGTGTTAAAAATAAGGAAATTCTGACACATGCTGCAACATGGATGAGCCTTAAGGATGTTGTGCTAAGTGAAAGAGGCCAGTCACGGGTGGACACAGTCGGGGAAGGAGAGGGGAGGACGGAGTGGGAGGGTGACATGTCTCCATGACCAAGTGTAAACTAGAAAGCTGGTGGAAAGCTGCTCTGCGGTGACCCAGAGGGGTGGGGCGGGGCGGCAGGGAGGGGGGCTCCAGAAAGGGGCATCTATGTATACATAAAGCTAATTAACATTATTATACAGCAGAAACTAAGACACCATTGCAAAGCAATTATGCTCCAGTAATAAAAAAAAAAAAAGAAGCCAGCCACAAAAGGGCATACACTGCATGATTCTGCATATTGAAGAGATACCAAGAGTAGTCAATTTCCTAGAGACAGACAGTAGCGTGGTGGGGCAGCAGGGCCTGGGAGGAGGGGACACGGGGGTTATTGTTAGTGGGTATGGGGTTTCAGTTGGGGTGATGAAAAGATAGGGTGGGGATGGTTACACAGCAAAACAAATGTGCTTAACTCTCCTGAACGGTACACTCAAAATGGCTTAGATGGGAAATTCTACGTTATATGTATTTGACCACAATTAAAACCAAATAGGATGGTTACACACAGCACTTCCTGGGGGTGAAGGCCGGCCTCTAGGACAGGCTGCCATGGCCTCAGATGCCATGGCACGTGTGCTGGGAGGAATGGTGTGACTGTTGTGCCCTCCTAGGCCTGGCCTGTGTACCCCGATGTGCCCTTGACTGTCCACTATTAACTGCCTCAGAGCTGCAACGCTTAGCGTCTCACATGGCCGAGCATCCTCCACCAGGGCTCAGTGGGCTCGGGCCTCTGGGAGTGGTGTTTTTGTGGGCAAGCCTGGCTCTGTGGTTTCTAAGACGTTGACGAGGTTTCATGTTGCAACCCTGGGAAGAAGGACTGGGTGCTTTTTTTGCATGAAAAAAACGATGTGGGCTGATTTACACGTGGGTAAGTTTTCAAGAGTAGTTACACATTCAACTCCCTGCGGATGTGTGCCCCAACGAGAAAAGCAAAGTGTGATTGCGGTAATGAGGCAGATGGACACTTCAAAAGTTCCAGAATTCTGAGGAACAACTTATGATGGGTCAAAGAGGCCCTTTAGGTCATGATTTGTGTTTTGGTGGGAGAGATCCTTAGTCAGCGCCTCCTGTTAGTACACTGAACTTCCCCTCCACTGCTACTCTGCAAAGATTCAAGGGTTGAAGTGCAAGGGTAGATGCTTTTCTTTGCCTTCTCTTTTGTTCGCGGACCTTAGTGCAGACGCAGGTGAGGCTGGTGTCCTTTTATATATATAATTTCTGTTCGTATCTCTTTGTGTAAATGGACTATGTACACTCTCCTAT
Source organism: Neotragus pygmaeus (assembly GCA_006410875.1). NCBI lineage: Eukaryota > Metazoa > Chordata > Mammalia > Artiodactyla > Bovidae > Neotragus > Neotragus pygmaeus. The sequence goes on along the minus strand of SJYV01023164.1, from coordinate 854,223 downwards.
TTTTTAAAAAAAGTTTGTAATATGTATGTTCTGTAATAGAGATCTGAAAGTTGTTAAGAGAGTAGATCCTAAGAATTCTCATCACAAGGGAATTAAAAAAACATTTTCTTTCTTTTTCTGAATTGAAGTATCATTGATATGGGCTTCCCTGGTGGCTCAGATGGTAAAGAATCACCTGCAATGTGGGAGACCTGGGTTGATATACAATATTTTGCTAGTTTTAGATATACAGCAAAAAAAGATTATACACACACACACATATTCTTTTTCAGATTCTTTTCTGTTATAGGTTCTTTCTTTCTGCTGCTGCTGAGTCACTTCAGTGGTATCCGACTCTGTGCGACCCCATAGATGGCAGCCCACCAGGCTCCCCGTCCCTGGGATTCTCCAGACAAGAACACTGGAGTTGGTTGCTATTTCCTTCTCCAATGCAGGGTATAATTGCTTTACAATGTTGTATTAGTTTCTGCCGTACAATGAAGTAAATTTTCTTTCTTTCTTCTTTCTTTTTGTATCTGCATGACATGCTGGATGTTAACTAAACTTATTCTGGTAATCATTCCACAGTATGTGTAAGTCAAACTGTTATGCTGTACACCTTAAACTAACACAGTGCTGTGTGTCAATTATAGCTAAATAAAGGTGGGGGGGAGAAAAAATTTAAAGAGTTTGTCAAAGTAAAATGCTTACTATGCTTTATTAAGTGTGACAGGAAGCAAGTTAAAACAGATTTTTTTTTTTACAATAGCAATAGCGAAACAGCAATAAAATAAAATATTCTGATTAAATTTTACATGGGTGATCAATTTTATGTAGAAACTGATTCCTATAAGTAAAGAGAATTATACCATTTTTTGGATCTATGTCATATAGACAGGAGATTATATTAGTTTGCATTAGGTAGAAAGCAGGTTTCTTTTAAAAAAAAAATTTCAAGTTGAAGTATAGTTGGTTTACAATAGTGTATTAATTACAGGTGTACAGCAAAGTGATTCAGTTATGTGCACACACACACACATATATATTCTTTTTTAAAAAACAACTTAGTTAGTTTTGGCTGTGCTGGGCTTTCCCTGCTGTGTGGGCTTTTCTCCAGCAGCGCCGAGCAGGGGTGCCCTCTGTTGCAGCGCTCGGGCTTCTCAGCCCAGGGGCTTCTCTTGTGGAGCTCGAGGCCGCTGCCTCCAGTCGTCACAGTGTGTGGGCGCAACAGCTGAGGCTGCAGGGCTCCAGAGCACAGGTTCAATAGTTACGGCACACAGGGTTAGTTACTCCTAGGCTTGTGGGATCTTCCCAGATCATGAACTAAACTGGCATCTCCTACACTGATGGGCAGATCCTTACAGCTGAGCCATGAGGGAAACCCAGTTTTTATCACATAAATGCATATATTTGAACTAACACTTTTCGTCAGATTACATCACTTTTAACTTAGAGTAACACTATGATCTTGAAAGCTATTGCAAGCAGCTTGACAAAACAGACTGTGTTAAGTCCTACATATATATATTGTTTTATTTTAAAGTGACCACATCTCTTTGTTTTAGGTGTAAAGTTAGAAAATTTTTTGTACACAGCTTATGTAATTATCCTGTCTATTCTGAGCACATTCTATCCTCAATAGTGTAATATTCAATAGCATTTTAAATCTAAAGAGAGTTTGATGATGCAGGCTTTAAAACAAATAATCTTATATTGAATCAAGTATTTTAGGACAAAATACGTCAATAGTGTCCAGATTGGCTGTGTGAAAGATGCAAATTCAAGGTACATTTTTTTTGTCTACCTAAAATGTACATTTTTTACTTACTTTAGTTCAGTTCAGTTCAGTCACTCAGTCGTGTCCAACTCTTTGAGACCCCATGAATCGCAGCACACCAGGCCTCCCTGTTCATCACCAACTCCCGGAGTTCACTCAGACTCACATCCATCGAGTCCGTGATGCCATCCAGCCATCTCATCCTCTGTCGTCCCCTTCTCCTCCTGCCCCCAATCCCTCCCAGCATCAGAGTCTTTTCCAATGAGCCAACTCTTCACATGAGGTGGTCAAAGTACTGGAGTTTCAGCTTTAACATCATTCCTTCCAAAGAAATCCCAGGGTTGATCTCCTTCAGAATGGACTGGTTGGATCTCCTTGCAGTCCAAGGGACTCTCTAGAGTCTTCTTCAAAACAGATGNTTTTTTTTTTTTTTAACCAAGTTAGTGTTTTGTAACTAGGTCCCTAATGTTCAGCTCAGTGGCTAAAATGCTCTTAGTCCCTTTTTGCACATAGTAAATATATTTGGAACTTGGCTTGAAGAGTATGATATGTGACAAGGGCTCTTCCAGGGGTACTGCTATACTCCTATATTTTGTAAGAGAGAAATATTTATGAAATCTGCTCCATATACAGAACTTTGCATAAAGTGCCAGCCTTGCAATGACATCAAGATCTAATGAACACAGGCAATTCCTTCCTGGAAGAGGCCCTTAATGTAGCAAAGGATTGTCTGTCCCTTTCTTTAACTGGTGCTCATAAGTTCTTTTGTTTTAGTTACACATAGAGTCATCCTGATGAAGTGAGTTCCCCACTGTTGCTCTGACTAGAACACTAAATTAGCTAGTACTTTCACTGGGAACATTGGATCTTGAGAGCTTTGTTTTGAATGATGAAATTTGCTATAAATGTTTCTTAAAACAATTTTTTTTTACAGGAATCATTCTTAATTTGACAGTTCTTTGTCATATGCATATAACATAAAACTTCCTTTTTCTGACTTTAAAACTGTTTTGAGTTTCATTATTCCAGTCAAACTCCCTACTTTTGTAATGTATTCTCTCACCATGGAAGACATTTCAACATTCAGTTCAGTTCAGTTCAGTCTCTCAGTCATGTCCAACTCTGTGCGACCCCATGAATGGCAGCACGCCAGGGCTCCCTGTCCATCAACAACTTCCAGAGGTCACTCAGACATATCCATCGAGTCAGTGATGCCATCCAGCTATCTCATCCTCTGTCGTCCTCTTCTCCTGCCCCCAATCCCTCCCAGCATCAGAGTCTTTTCCAATGAGTCAACTCTTCACATGAGGTGGCCAAAGTACTGGAGTTTCAGCTTTAGCATCATTCCTTCCAA